>VZRR01013719.1:689634-814060 GCA_013398015.1 Oreocharis arfaki
GCTGGGGGCCTGTGGGGGAGGTACAGGACCGAGCCAAGGCTATGGGACAGTCAGGGCAAGTGATTTTGCAAAGAATTTGGCAGCTGTGGGAAGGTGAGAGCCCACAGGCAGTGGGAGCAGGGGCTGGTGAGGTGGCCGAGTGGGCCCTTCCAGGAATTGGTTAAAAAGGCACCTCAGGTATATAAAAGATGTGTAAGAAGGGATGAGGAAAAGGTAAAGGTGCAGGCAAGGATAATGGCTCAGGGATAAGGTAAAGGAAAAGGACAGGCAAGGATAATGGCACAATTTTTAAACCCCCCCATGGGAAAAAGTACAGGGAAGCCCAGGACCAAAGGGAAGGGAGCAGCCACCAGGACAGCAATTGAGAAGGAATCAGTGTGCCATTTGTAAGAAAGAACATTAGAAACGGATTGGTAAGGGCATCATACCGGGGCTCACCACACTGGAACCCTTGCAGAAGCGAGAAGTGTCTCCTAGTAGACATGGGGCCTTCTCTGTCTGATTTGAATTTTATGCCAAAGGNGAGCAGGGGCTGGTGAGGTGGCCGAGTGGGCCCTTCCAGGAATTGGTTAAAAAGGCACCTCAGGTATATAAAAGATGTGTAAGAAGGGATGAGGAAAAGGTGAAAAGTGCAGGCAAGGATAATGGCTCAGGGATAAGGTAAAGGANGGAGCGACTGTTCAAATGTTCTTTCGAAAAGTGGGAAAGATGAGCAGGTGCATTTTATTCAACCCCTCTTGGTGAATGTGTGTGTGTGGATGCAAATTACTGCTCTGTGTGTTATCTCCATAGCTGCCTTTGCCCATTCCCTTCAAACACATTGTACAGGGCTGGGAAAGGCCAGGAAGAATGAGACATGGACACTGATTCGGCTTCTGTCCACTGAGTTGTTTTATACTTTTTCTCTGTGTCTCTTTCATCGCTTTTAAGGTTTTTTTAACCCAGTTTAAGACTCTGTACTAGCTGCGTGCAGCAAAATTGAAGGGCTGCCATGAGCCAGGTGAGTTCTCTGGCTTGCTCAGATCCTGCTGCTGAGGAGCCAACTCCTCGAGAAGAAGATGCATGAAGGGACTAGGCAGGGAGGGAAGCTGTGGGAGTCTGCTTCACACCCTGACCCTGCCAGCCTGGTTTTGATGGGCTGCTGTGGGGTGCTGCAGGCCGCTCCCCCCTGAGAGCTGAGGGTGCAGAACCTCAGGGGTTGCTTGAGGTTGTTGGAGTCCCTGGGAGGGGTTACTTGAGGTTATATGGGGTCACTTCAGCTCATTGGAGTCCCTGGGAGGGGGACTTGAGGACCCTGGGGTCACTGGGGTCCTGGGAGAGGTTACTTGAGGTCATTGGGGGTAACCTGAGGTCATTGGGGTCTCTGGGAGGGGTTACTTGAGGTCATTGTGGGTTACTTGAGGTCATTGGAGTCCCTGGGAGGGGTTACCTGAGGTTGTTGGGGGTTACTTGAGGTCATTGGAATCCTGGGAGGGGTTACTTGAGGTCTCGTCCATGGGTAGGGGCTGCTGTTTGTGTCACAGTTGCTCTAAATTCAGCTTTCTGATTTCTTAAATGGAGCTTTTCTGCACCCCTAAGTGGTGGCTTGGGGTTTTTTGGAACCAACAAGTTGTATGTAGGAATATGTTTTAAGTAGTTTTTACCAACTTTGTAAACACAAAAATTGAGTGGCATGGGGGACAAAATGTGTTTAAGAGTCACCAACATCTGACTCAACGGAATCGTTTTTCTCTTGTGTTTGTTAATGGCTGAAAATCCAGAATGGCTTCATGGTGCGGCAATAATGTATAAAATTATGAGCAGCAGACTATTGCCATCCTCTTGCAGGGGGAGGAGAAGGCTGGAACTGAAGAGTTCCCATGTCATTATGCAGGAAATCCCTAGGTATGGGCTGCAATGCATTGTTTTGACAATGACATGCTGCCAGGTGTTCCATTTTCATTGTTTTCATCTGAGAAAATCTGTGGGTCTATCACAAATGAAGCAGAACTGATGGTGCCAGCATAACATTTCTGTTTAGAAAAGTAAATCCCAGCTGCTATGTAGCTGAGGGTTAGGTAATTTGCTTCTCTACAGAGGAAATACACCACAGGTTGAGAATGTTTGGCTTTTTTCTATTAAAACTATGTTGCATCTGCTCACTTAAAACAAATTCATTTAAGTTTGTGAATGCGAACAGATTCAGTTAATTTAAAAATTAGAAACTTAGAGTGACTTTAAGATAAATATCTGTATCTTCTTAAAATAGATGCTTAATACAGCATTTTAACTATGCAAGATGTGTATTTTTTTTCTGAGTCAACCTTTGTTCCTTAGAACAAGTAATTGAATGTTTCTTTTTTTCCCTAATTTTGCTGTGAGTCTACAATCTTACAGTCTTTTAGTAATCTTTACATAGAGAGAAACCATGTCATTTATTATATTTTTAAACGCTTACCACAAAATTAATACTAAAACATAAGCAGTTATTGAATGCATTATTATAGTATAATTCCATATGCATATTCCTAGTAATATTGTATTTTATTTTTCGGGGATTTTCTCGAATTACTGGGTTTTGAAAGGGAGCATCACTCCATGTAGCTTACACCAGTTCCATGCTGTTGTGCCTTAAAACTTTGGTGAAGACCTATGAGCCCATAGCTGTTACTGCTGCGAGTTTTTTCAAGGGTTTTTTTACACAGTATGGTATTCTAATAGTTTATGATGCAGAAATCCTGGAAATTTCAGTTAATTGCCAGGTTGTGAGACTAGGAGGCATGAGAGACAAAGCACGCTGATAACAAATTGCGTGTGTCTATTGTAGCTGCGTGTACTTATTACGGATCTTTGGGAGATCATGGCACACACCTCCTGAGCTCTGCTCCNTACTAGCTGCGTGCAGCAAAATTGAAGGGCTGCCATGAGCCAGGTGAGTTCTCTGGCTTGCTCAGATCCTGCTGCTGAGGAACCAACTCCTCGAGAAGAAGATGCATGAAGGGACTAGGCAGGGAGGGAAGCTGTGGGAGTCTGCTTCACACCCTGACCCTGCCAGCCTGGTTTTGATGGGCTGCTGTGGGGTGCTGCAGGCCGCTCCCCCCTGAGAGCTGAGGATGCAGAACCTCAAGGGTTGCTTGAGGTTGTTGGAGTCCCTGGGAGGGGTTACTTGAGGTTATATGGGGTCACTTCAGCTCATTGGAGTCCCTGGGAGGGGGACTTGAGGACCCTGGGGTCACTGGGGTCCTGGGAGAGGTTACTTGAGGTCATTGGGGGTAACCTGAGGTCATTGGGGTCTCTGGGAGGGGTTACTTGAGGTCATTGTGGGTTACTTGAGGTCATTGGAGTCCCTGGGAGGGGTTACCTGAGGTTGTTGGGGGTTACTTGAGGTCATTGGAATCCTGGGAGGGGTTACTTGAGGTCTCGTCCATGGGTAGGGGCTGCTGTTTGTGTCACAGTTGCTCTAAATTCAGCTTTCTGATTTCTTAAATGGAGCTTTTCTGCACCCCTAAGTGGTGGCTTGGGGTTTTTTGGAACCAACAAGTTGTATGTAGGAATATGTTTTAAGTAGTTTTTACCAACTTTGTAAACACAAAAATTGAGTGGCATGGGGGACAAAATGTGTTTAAGAGTCACCAACATCTGACTCAACGGAATCGTTTTTCTCTTGTGTTTGTTAATGGCTGAAAATCCAGAATGGCTTCATGGTGCGGCAATAATGTATAAAATTATGAGCAGCAGACTATTGCCATCCTCTTGCAGGGGGAGGAGAAGGCTGGAACTGAAGAGTTCCCATGTCATTATGCAGGAAATCCCTAGGTATGGGCTGCAATGCATTGTTTTGACAATGACATGCTGCCAGGTGTTCCATTTTCATTGTTTTCATCTGAGAAAATCTGTGGGTCTATCACAAATGAAGCAGAACTGATGGTGCCAGCATAACATTTCTGTTTAGAAAAGTAAATCCCAGCTGCTATGTAGCTGAGGGTTAGGTAATTTGCTTCTCTACAGAGGAAATACACCACAGGTTGAGAATGTTTGGCTTTTTTCTATTAAAACTATGTTGCATCTGCTCACTTAAAACAAATTCATTTAAGTTTGTGAATGCGAACAGATTCAGTTAATTTAAAAATTAGAAACTTAGAGTGACTTTAAGATAAATATCTGTATCTTCTTAAAATAGATGCTTAATACAGCATTTTAACTATGCAAGATGTGTATTTTTTTTCTGAGTCAACCTTTGTTCCTTAGAACAAGTAATTGAATGTTTCTTTTTTTCCCTAATTTTGCTGTGAGTCTACAATCTTACAGTCTTTTAGTAATCTTTACATAGAGAGAAACCATGTCATTTATTATATTTTTAAACGCTTACCACAAAATTAATACTAAAACATAAGCAGTTATTGAATGCATTATTATAGTATAATTCCATATGCATATTCCTAGTAATATTGTATTTTATTTTTCGGGGATTTTCTCGAATTACTGGGTTTTGAAAGGGAGCATCACTCCATGTAGCTTACACCAGTTCCATGCTGTTGTGCCTTAAAACTTTGGTGAAGACCTATGAGCCCATAGCTGTTACTGCTGCGAGTTTTTTCAAGGGTTTTTTTACACAGTATGGTATTCTAATAGTTTATGATGCAGAAATCCTGGAAATTTCAGTTAATTGCCAGGTTGTGAGACTAGGAGGCATGAGAGACAAAGCACGCTGATAACAAATTGCGTGTGTCTATTGTAGCTGCGTGTACTTATTACGGATCTTTGGGAGATCATGGCACACACCTCCTGAGCTCTGCTCCTGTCCCTTTGAGGATCTTTCATTTTCAGCTACCACCTGTGTGTTGCAGAATCTACCAAAACCAAACTCTTCCAAGCACTGATGCCGTGATGATTTTTTGCTTTTCCTTTTACACCCGTTTTATATACTCTTTTATGTAGCTTTTGTGTATTCTTAATGCTTACAGCCCACTTACTTATAACTCCTTAAGTTAGATAGCCTAGCTTAGACCCACTGTTTTGTTAAACCAGGAGGCCAAACATCCTGGAAGCCTCGCAGTTAGAAGTCAAAAAGCTCCAGACACCCAAGTCCTCTCCAGAACACAGGCCCATGAAGGGGGAAAGTTCCTTGAGACGGGGGCTTCACTTGAGCCTCTCACTGGAGAACCTTTGATAGATATGCTCATTTATAAAGCGTATAATTGTGTGTGCTTTTCTGGTGTGTGCGTGCATGCATTTCAGGGTGCATTTCAGTTCATTCCACCTGGACGAAGTGCTGCATCCAAGGATCCTTAAATAAATACGGAGGTAAAACCCTTTTTTTTTCACTTAACCATGTTTGCTTCTTAATTTTAAGACCAGGAAAAGGCAACAGCACTTGCAGCTAAGCAAGAGCCATCAAGCTGGCAAAATCTGACCCTGTTCCATCAGACTCTTTAGCAGATAAAGAGTGGTCTTTGCAAACAGCTTCATTTTAGGACCGTGGGAATGGCTGCATAAATATGATTGTTTGCATTTATTTGTATGAAAGCTTTGTGTGGAGCCGTAGCACAACCTCAGGTAGGTTAAAAACACTGTAGTTTTTGTGATGGAGCCTGTCATGTGTATAGCAAGATAAAGTCACAGTTCTATGGCCAGATCTGTTGTTTCATTCACCCAAAAGCAGCAAAATTTCTTGGAGATGCAGGATTTGCTATCAAAATAAGTGTTGCTTCAAGTCCTGATTTTTGGTTATTGCAGGTTTTTTTGCTGACATGGGCCTGAGGAGTTACTTACCTAGCCCTTCTAGGACCTCTTTTGTTGTCCCTGAGCACTGATGATCTAAAGGGGTATGCAGCTAATAAAGCTGGTGCCAGGGGTTATAGTCTTAGGGGCCTGGCAACATGAAATTGTTAGGAGTCTCATCCCTGCTCAGATGAGCTCCCTGTCCTTGTTGAGGAGCAGGAGCCAGGTACTTCACAGCCACCGTCACCACCTGTAGCTGACCCCCCCTCAGAAACTTCTGGAGAGGCAGGCGATGCTCCCACATCATCCCTGTATTCTGATTTTTGTGGAATCATACGATGTTTCCACCATGAGCAATAGGCAGAGTATCTCCTCTTGATTGTTGCTAATTGTCTGCCTTTAACAAGGATTTTTGTAAAGGATTGTGGTTAGAATTATGGTCCCCTAATACCACTTTTATTTAAGTTTATTACAATAATTGCCATGTGATTAATAAAATGTTAGTGCATTCATTGAAATCACCACTCTGCTATCCCACAGTGTGGTAGTTAAACACAGTAAATGCTTCTAATTAGTTAGTAATTGAATAACGTGCATTAATTTTTATTATATCACCCATAGGATGTTTAATTGTATAGTTGGCTGTTAGCTGCTGTGAAATATATGGGAAGGGTTAAGTTGTATAATTATCATAATTCAGGTCTTTCATTACGTCTCAGCTCCAAACATCGTTGTGAAATATCTTTATTTCCTAAACTTACCTAAACATGAATTAAAATTCGAATTTTTAATACCTAGAATACCTTTTCTGTACTTCTTAGAAACACATTTATAACTGGAAGCATAAGGAGATGTAGGAAATGGACTTAAGTAGGATGAGTTTGTCGTGGGTAGAATGCCACCTGTTGATAATGCAACAGTCAGCACTTTATAGTAAAGAACTTTTCTGTCACAGCATCATTATTTTTGTGTGTTTTGTACTCTTTTCCTCCCTTCCCTGAACCAGTTTGTTTTTGATTGCATGTGTAATTTAAAAGAAGTTCGCATTATCAAATTTCATTAAGCTTCTGGGTCCAGAAGGAGCACATGAAAGGAGGGAGTGCTGGGGTTTTCTTTACACGGGCATTGTTTTCTATCCAAAGACTTAAAATTTGTTGTATGAAGTATGAGAGAAAGATTATAATGTAGTCATATCAATATCATAATAATAGCAGGAAAATAATTTTTTTTTTTTTTTTACTATTTGTCCTTTCGCCTTTTCCATTATCTTCCACATAAAAGAAAAAAATTAGAACATCTGGTCTCTGTGAGAATCCCCAGTTAGCAGTTTCCAGCTTGGTGATATATCAAAGAAATTCTATTTCACTATCTCTGATTTTGCACAAGCAAATATTTTAAGAATATTTTTAAGAGACAAATATTAACATCAAAAAAAAAAGCAGTAACTTGATAGATATTATGATAATTTCTTGATTTGAAAAGGGGAGTAAAAGTAGAAATAGAGGAAATAGAGAATAGAGGAAAGTTTGCAATAATTACTTGAAAAATAGGAAAAAAGAAAGGTACAGACTGGAGACATCCAGGGCACAAGGTACTCACATACTGTGTCAGTTGTATGGGAGAGGAATAACTTCCAAGAGTGATTTCAAATCACCAGGGTGCTGAGTCCAGCTTTACATCTGAAATAAATGTTAGCAGGCAAACAAGCAAAGAGTCGGTTCCAAAGAACATCCTCCAGCTTCTGACACCATTTGTAGGCAAATGTGTAGTTTTTCAAGACCCTTTTTCTCATCTGCAGTCTCTTAGTGCCTGACAAAATCTAGCCACTGCCCTCAGGTCGCACAGGCAATTTCTAAGATGTAAAGATCAGAGGGTGGATTGTTTGTTCTTGTTATCCCCAGTCCTCCAACCATTGTGTTCACCGTTGAGATTTACTCAGTTCAGGGCTGGTGTCATTAAAGATACTTCCTTCAGAACTTGGAGTCTGAGATACAGGTATGAGATCTCACTTCCAGCAAAGCCGTGTTTTCAGAAAAACTTTGTTTCTTCTTGGCCATAAAGGAGTACTGAGAATATTGATCAAAAAACCACGAACAAATGAACAAACACACCACAGATCTGATGATGGGGGAATCTTACCACTCTTCTATTTTCCAGGCAAGTAAAAGTTTTTTTAAAGATGCTTTTAAAATCTGTCTCCTTATGTTAACATTTCTTCAAAGTGATCTTTGAAAATGCTATTGTGGACCTCTACAGAATATTTAATAAGAAAATTACACACACACACCCAATTCTCTTTTGTTTACAGCCAATTTTAATTGCTGAGATTAATTGGTTTTTTCTTTGTTCTCACCCCAATTCAGTTCTGAAACGTTTTTCTTTCTCTTGCAATGCTTTTAATTGGAATATAAGGGTATATAAAGGTGAAAACTTAGCTGACAAACTTTTCTTCAAGTGATTCCAAGTAGAGCACGTTGCAGAAGTGTGGTTTGTTGAGTTTTGGGGTTTTTGTTTAGGTTTTTATTGTTATAGTCTTCCATATCGTATTCTTTCTGCAGTCTCCACCTACCTTTGCAAGAACTAATTATTTGGAAGTTTAAAGACTGCTGCTGCCAAATGGTCTCACAGTTAGTGACCGGGTATAAAAATGAAACAGAACACTGAACCTTGGGGATTCACCTGGCCTCCTTTGCAAGCCAGGTTGGTTCCTACAGTGTTGAATAACAATTAAAGGAGTTCAGGTTTGAAAGTGACTCTTCAGATGTCAAACTACAAAGCAAGTTTCAGTTTCTTGGCATAGAAAGAGAAAGAAAATTATGCAAAACAGGAAAAGCAGAGCAAAAACATTGGTACATGGGGTGATGTTTTAATGTTTTATCACTATATGCATGATGTTTGCTTATATTTCAGAGACATGTTGTTAATTCTTGTTTGTTATAGTTCCCCTAGGGTCACGATCGTACAATCGTGTGTGTCTGCATAATCCATACGTGTCAGGAGGGCTGCAAGATGAGAACCTTGTTTTTGCCTTTGTAAACATGTAGTATGTATTGTCTTGTGAAACACGAAGGGTCATTGGCATTTATGCATCAGTGTGATTAATGGAGGTGTCTTCTTTTATCTTCAATCAAAAGAAGTCAAACCATTCTTACATCCTTGGCAAAGCAATCTGTAACCAAAAAATTCAGAGATTCATATCCTTAGATGTCAAAGATTCAGGAGACCTGGAAGTATCTGTACCCCTCTCTGATTGAGGAGCTGAGACTGCCCATCACTTACCTTCCAGAGGGTGACCCACTCACCAGCCTACAGGGTGTCTCTGATACTCCCAACCAGACCCTCTGTTGAAGCAGTTGTAGAGAACTTGTGCATTTTCAGACTAGATATGAGGAAGATATTTTTTACAGCAAGGGTTTTGAAACCCTGGAACAGGTTTCCGAGAGAGTGGGTAAGTGCCTAATCCCTGGAAACATCCAAAGTTTTGTTGGCTGGGGCTCTGAACAACTTGATCTACTTGAAGATTTTCATGCTTGCTGCAGGAGGGTTGGACTGTAAAAGGTGTCTTCCAACCTCAACTTTTCTGTGATTCTGTCACTACAGCCATTGAGACATGCCTGGGAGAGGGAATGAAAGGTGTGGTCTATGCTTTAATGCATTTCAGGTGTATTGAGCAGCCATTGGAGCAGGGTCAGGAGCTGTTGTGTCTCTGCACAGTGCAGCTGCAGTGTTCCTGTTCCCTGAAAAGTCAAATAGCTTCAGTGGGAAAGAGTAAAGCTTCCCACTCCACAACAGGGGACAGCTTGCTAATTAGAGCACCCTGCTGGGAGAATCGAATCTCCTGAGTCTGAATAGGGAAATCAAACTGTTTTCTCACATTCTGGGTGCATGTTCAAGGAACTTAAATTTTGGTTATGAGTTCTTAGGGCTCAGGCTAATGCTCCCCAGTTTCCACTGGAAGAAACGTTTTATTCAGCACCCTGCCTTTTGTGCATTCCATCCTGATATTTGCCCTATTTCACATCTCCAGCAAAAACCCTATAGGCTTGCCCTGTTAGATTGCTGGCAACTATGTGCATCCTCAAAGGCCTTTTGAGCACTACTGTGATCTGTGATTTTACTGGGAGCAAAGTACTTAAACGTCTTAAGAAGTGAGGCCTTGTTACATGAAAGATGAGATTAATTTCGAAGAGCTGAGCTTGTCTGTCCTGTGTAGCTTAAATGCAGTTTGCAATCTATCCAAACAAGAGACAGGCATTCTCCATGTTCTCCTTGGCATAGGATATGACATTCCTCTTTTCTTTACCCTTGCTTTGCACTACTCAGTAAGACACCAGATCTCACATTGTTCATCAGCCTATGAAAGGGTGAAATAATCTGTTGTGAGTATAATGAAATTTAAGTCCAGATTGGATTCAAAGTGTATGAGATTTGAGAAATAGTTTAATCTAATGTATTTTCTTACTTATTTCTGCTTATGTTTGGGAAACACCAATTGGATGAGATGTTCGTTCCAGGATTCAAGACCTCTAGGATTGGGGCAGCACTAAATGTAGAGTGAATAAAGTTGTTGCACATACTGCTGAGGCCAGAATTGTTGTTAAGCACTGCATGTTGTCCACTTGGTTCTTCTGCTCTGTTTAAATATTCAGAACTTTTTCTAAAGCATTTAGACATAAAAGTTCAATACATAGACATACAGGGAGGAGACATAGCCTTGAGAGAGCTGCCATAAGAAGCTGAAAAAGTTTTTGTGACAAAACATGGCTCTTAAGTCGTGAAAAATCTACTTTTGAGATTTTGGTGGAGAGGGGTGTGAAGCTGGGCTAATTCTTAAGTAGTTTTCCATATGCAAGGGAAAATTATATGAGATATTGTACACTAATATGTTTCCGGAATGCTGTTATTATCTGCTATTAAAATAAGTAAACCTTATTTTAGAGTGAACAAGTATTACCCACTTCCACCAGTAAGAGGTTTTAACTTTATAACTTTGAGACATCTTTTCTACCTGACTGAAGTAATCTTGGCTGATGTTTGTCTGTGCACCTGCATCGCTCTATTCCTGCATCTCCACTTCAAAAAAGAGACATTACTTTAAAACAGGCTGTTAACTATCCATGATGGGCACTACTGATGCACACCCTGTTTGTCACCTTTGAAAAAAAAGAGATTTGAAGTCTGATGTTACTCTTTACTGCATTGTGCATAGCTCACTGGGCAATATTAACTTGCTCACAATTGCAGAAAGCTTCTCACTTCTGTCGAGCACATTGTATTGTATTAAACGCAGGCCAGACACTGTCAGCTCTAACTCAAACCCTCAGTACAGAAGGGGTCAAAACTTGCAAGCTGAAAGGTTTCTTGAATGAAATAAATTCCTGTCCAGGATAAGTATCTTACTCAGTGAAAAGTTCTCATCCTCCTGATTATCTTCTAGCTCTAGATAGAGCAACAGAAATTGACCCAGATGCCTTTAGGAAGTCAGAGCTAAACAAAAATATCCCTTAATCTGTTTAATCCCAAATGATAAATTAAGGGGTATATTTCTTTTATTTCTTGCTGCTATTTTCAAAGTAAATGCTAATTAGAAGGCACTTAGGGATCCTGGTTCAGTCAGCAGATGCCAGGGGACAAGCACACACATCAAGTGCGTTATACAATTCTCACAGCATGAAATCTTTAGTATGATACAATAAGTAACAATTTAAAACCTCAACACACATCTGGTTTCTAGGGAGATCCGCTGAAGAGGATCACAGCCTTCTTCAGCAGTGCTATGATAAGATATGCAGAGAAGCATTGAAAACACTTTAATTTTTAGATTTCATACTGTGATGGCCCTAAAGTGCTTCTGGAGAATGGGACTGGGGTGTTGTCTGGTGCTCCACAAATGCAGTTCTGTGTTTGAAGTATATCATCGTGCAATTTGTACATAACTAGGAAATAAAGTAGAGGGATAGACAGGGAGATCAAAGCTGAACCTGATTTGGAAAAAATATTTCTAATTGTTTTGTGACACACTTTTTCTGGTTTTTGTTTTTTTCATTTTTATTTTTTTATTTACTCCCCAAAGGGTTTGCATTTAAATGGAAAATGGTCATGCTGGAGCACAGACTGAATTTAAAAGCAGGTATATAAACTGTAAGTGCTGATTTAATAAACCATTAGCCTATTCATCTTGTAAACATCTTTGGAGAAAAACTAATGAACTCATTCTGGATGAAGTTGCTTAGTGACACAACATCACTCTTGAACACCAGCGGATAATTTGGTGCTCTGAGGCTGTGTCTACCCTTCAGGACAGATTTCCTGCTGCTGTGCCACCCTTGTCCCCATTTGCCTGAGTGGAGAACCTCTTAACACTGATTTGTAGCTCTCTTGCAGCCTGTGTGCCCTGCTTGCCTCCCATGGGAATGAGCTGTCGGACAGATGGTGTGTTCCTAATACTGTCCTCCAAGGCCAGGAGCTTATATGTGCTTCAGGGCCAAAAAACCCCTCCCTGCTTTTCATGTTATCTAGAGAGAAAGGCCACAAGAGCTTATGTGGCTGAGTAAAAGAAGTATAGGTGAATCTCTCTGGTTTTGTCCAGTAGCTGTAATGTTGGTTTATAGTCTGTATTTTTATCACTGCTTGGATGTTCACTTCTATGCCGGGAATAATATAGTTATTTTAACAATTTATATCACAAAATGTCAATGACTTCAGAGATGTGTTACTCTCAGAAAACTATCAGGCTCTGCATGGTAAGAAGTAAGCTAACAATCAGGTCTGCGCTAATTACAGGTAACAATGTATTTCTTTTCTTCTGTGTATTTTTAGGGGGAATTTCCTCTGAATTATATGTCATGTAGAAAATAAGAAGAACTTTATGTAGGACATGAATTACAGAATTTATGAACAGGGGAGGGAGGGAGATGACAAGAACTCCTCCTGAAGTGAGTAGTGATATGTGAATTTTGAGTTGAAAGGAGTAGAGGAGACTGAAGAATAATGTTTAGCACCAAGGTTATTCATTGTGCCATACATGTTTTAACAGTCCCCAGTTGTTCCACACATATAATTAAGGGGAATAAGTGGCTGAATTTTGGTTCTAAATTATTGTAGACAGACGTCCTACTTGCAGAAAAATTTAAGGATCCCTTACAAAATAAATTCTGCACAACTTTATGCTGGTTTGAATGTATTGGGCATAAATAAGGATAAAGGTCAATGTGTTCAAAAGACGGTAGCTGAAGGGTGAGTGAGATTACCTTTGGGAGAATTCAGAGGATGCTATATAAAAGATCTGTGTAAATTAAGTATCCTCAGCATCTCTTGGGGAGGAAAAAAACCCTCTAAGCAAACAGGTTATCTAACCTTTTGATACCTGAATGTAGAGGTTTTGATCAGTGGCTAAAATAGTAGGACTTTTTACAGTTTCACCTCTTCACACATTGGTGCAATGGAATTTATATAGGCAACAAGGAGTAAAAACAACTGCATATCATACGTTCAAAACTTTTACTCAGACTTAATATTTCATTTAGCCTTCAGCTATGATAACCACAGACATACCCTACGAAATGTTATTTGTGCCCATAGAGTACCATTAATTTTCTTTTAATCTTTCTCTGCCTCAGGAAATATTTCAATTGAATTTTGCTCTACATGCAGGGAATCAAGAGTACCGAGAGCTGCGCTAATTTCCTTTCATTTTCTCTTTATTTCCATGTTTTTAATAGATTCATGACCCAGGATGCTAATACTGGAGCTATTGTAAAAACATGTTAAATTAAAAATATGTGTTTGTTGTGTCCATCTGCTAAATTCCTGACATCTTCCTAGAGCTTATTGACTTTCCCGTCATCAGACCTCAGTTTCAGTTTGGTCTAGTGGCATTTTCCTGACTAGGCGATTTTGTCTTCTCTACTCTTCCCATTGCTGCTCTCTTTCTTGCACAGTTTTACTCATCTTCTCAGGCTTCCATGGATTCCTTACACTGCACTTCCTATCTTTATTGGCCAAGAACTATCACCTGTTCCTCTTTTAAATTTATCAAATTGTCTTAACCTTCTCTCCAGCTTTGTTCTAATTTTGTTTTATTACTTTTGCCCTCACCCCAGGTAGAGGAAAGCTGTTGTATTGGCAAGAACTTGCAGAAACATGGATGTCATTTGTGTGAGAGCTTGAGGGAATGGGTATTTTACTCAATATAGTGAACAACTCTGCTTTTAGTACCCTGTTTCACTCTTGCATCTTCAGCATTCTGGTGGCATATTTCTCTTAGATGCACTGAAGCAGCTGTTTGACACAGAATAATGCCACAGCAGAGCTTGACAACTTTTTTTCAAACCAGGCTTTGGATGGGTAATGATTATAGAATCAGGATCTCTGCTGAAAGATAACACCTCTAGCAATCTCAACCCTGAGATACTAGCTCAGAATTAACTCGGAGGGAAGTGTACCATCTGTTGCTAAAACCTCACACTAAGAACTCAAGCAATTTCTAGCTTAAAGGGAAAACGTGGACATGAACCTAGCTAATTAAGGGAAGCAAAGAGAGGGATGGAAGCAAAAACTTTAAAATAGCTTCTGGTCCTGTGCTTGTGCCTGGTAGAGACAGCTGAGAGAATTGACACTGCAGAGAAAACAATCTGCACAGAAAGTTCTGTCAGATGCCCAAAGTAAACAAATGGGAAGCAAATATTGTTTCATTGCTATTTGATTTAGAATAACTGTACTGTATTATGTAAAGCTTCTCCAGGCTCACTTAGGATGTTTAAACTGTTGCTGTTCCTTCAATGCTTGATAATCAGGACTAATTTCAGTGCCAAAAATATATCTCCAGATAGCTTGTTTACTTCAAGACTGCTCATCAACCAAACCTAGCAACAGAATCAAAATTTCTTGTTGGTGCTTCTTTACATGAATAGCTTATTTTATGTCTTAATTATTTAATTGAATGGTGTAGGTGACCTGGAAAATGAGCCAAAATGTTCTGTTGAGCCTCATTTTCAGTTCTGGTAAGAGGGAAAAAAAGAACATCAAAAAAGGCAGAATAAGAGCTGGAGGCCTCGTCTGCTTGAAATGAAATACAGTGCTCCAGCTTGCTTGCCCATGCCATATCTTCAGATAATGCAGTGATAAATCTCCCATAACTGTGGAACCTGGGTAAATGCAGATCTGACCTTTTGTTTACAGGGTATCAAGGGAAATCTTTATGAGACCACGGAAGTGATTCAAAAGGTTTAGAAACATTATGAGATGGCGAAATGTGTCCCCTGTGGGATAATTCTGACAGCAAAGATCTGACACTGTTTCTCAATGAGCAGTGCCCTTTCTGTAGAGCTTTGAACAAGCCATTTGGTCGTGATGCTTGAGAAACATTTTTGGTAATACAATTCAGGGAAAAATTGATCTTTGCTGCTATAATTAAGAGAGATTTTAATGTTATTAAAATATTGACATGAAAATGCTCCCTGGGTATACAGATGTTGAGGCTGGTACAATGCAAGATAAGATAGAAAAGATAACATTTTTGGTTTAGGAAGAAAATTAGTCAAATTAAGCTTTTATACTTCCTCTAACTTCTACTGGTTATGATAGTTTATCTGCTTATAATTTAAAGTGGGGACTTAAATCAACTTGATGAAAAGTCCAGATTGTGTTTTGTTACATAAAATGAATCTATTGATTAAACATACTGAACAAAAATGTTGTGAGCAAGAAAAGGAGCCATGCTGCTGAATTCCAGATTAAAATCTGTTCTGCTGCCTGAAAGGAAGTACCTTAAAGAACAGAATAGCAGCAGAAGGTTGGGACTCATTTTTTTGGGTTAAAACACTACTTCTGGTTTTGGTTTGGTTTTGTTTTAAATTTAGGTATCATCTGTAGCTTGTGATTTGGTTTCTGATCTGTACAGAGGCACATGTTGTGAATACATCCACAAATTATCCCTGCATGACTAATTTGCTGCAACTGGTACCTTTGGTAGAAGAGTATCAGGTTGAAGAATACCTGAGCAGACTGAAAATAGGGAAACCCATGGGCCTTGATGTGGTGCATCCGCAGGTGCTGAGTGAGATGTTGGCGCTGTGAGGCCACTCTCAGTGGTCTCTGAGTGACTGTGACAGGAGAGGTGAGGGAGAGGTGACATACGGGAAGGGGCTTTGCAGGGAAGCACCTGGGGGTCCCAGTGTACCCAGGCTGACTGTGGGCCAGCACTGTGCCATAGCCAGCAAGGGGGAGAATGCAAAGAAGGCTTAGGCGAGGTAGGGGATCCTTCTATCTGTGGTGATGCCACACCTGCAGTGCTGGGAGCAGTCCTGGGCTCCCCAGTGCAAGAGAGACACAGACATGCTGGAAAGTGTCCTGTGGAGGGGCTGGAGCATCTCTCCTATGAGGAAAGGCTGAGGCTGAGTTTGGGAACCTAGAGAAGGCTCAGGGGGAATCTAAGACAAGTACCTGAAGGGAGAGTGCGTAGCCAGGCTCTTTTCAGGAGTGCTCAGGGGCAGGACCAGAGCCAATGGGCACAATTTGAAACACAGGAGATTCCCTCTGAACATCTGGAAGCACTTTCTCTCAAATGTCATGATCAGTGGAAAAGACTGAGGTAATCCACCTGGTAAAAATACCTGCAAAACTCCAGTATGTGTGGATTGAAGAAGAGACAGGGGAGGGAGGTTGTACAGTTTCCAAACCCAAGAATGCTGACAGAAGTTTTAAGGAGTCACTAGTTTAGAAAGGGTTTTGTATCTAAGTTTACTAAATTTGAGGAATGCAAATATATGAATTTGTACTATACTGGCTAGTATATGAAGGATATGAATTGTTTTTGTCACATGTATTATACTGATCCTAGTTTCCAGCACTTAATATTCCTTTTGCCGTGTTTAATTAATTAATGTACAAATTAACCTGGTGCTTCATTATTAAAAGAAAGTATTTCTAGTAAATACCCAAACATACAAACTTAGCACTGGAAGTATGCCATAGCTATGACATAGCCAAGGTCACTTGAAAACCTGCCTGCAAAGAGCACCTAGGGTTACATTTTATAGTATGGGGGAAAAAATCACCAGAAATAAATAGACTGCTCTTATGCCAATTCTCATCCATTTAAGGTCTTCTAATTTTCTTATTGGTATAAGGAGACTCGTTCTTGGTGGATTTAAAATTGCAGAAATGCTCTATTCAGCAGTGCTGCAGATGGACTTTTCTGTTGCTTCAGCTTGGCTCTCCTGGAACTGGAGAATGGCTGGACTCAATAATCCAAGAGGTTGTTTCCAACCTTAACAATTGTGTGAACTCTTGAGTGCTGTGTGCACATACACCTGTGGTCACTTCGGCATTCCAGGTGTTCCAACAGGTTGCTACAGCAAGAAGCTTCTGCAGCGAGATTGTCTGCTGATCAGTACCGTGCATGTTTACTGTGGAGCTGTGGAAGCAAGTCAGTAAACTTTCAACACTGCAAGTAAGCAAGCATCTGGGGTTGCTGTCTCTGTCACCCTGCAGCATCAGGGTGCCATCATATTTTATAAAATGGCCATAAAGTATATATTTACCTGACACCAAAATGCTTCTGAAAGGTTACTTACTTTTTGCAGTGCAGGTTGCGTATTTTTGTTTGTGGGTATAATGTTTGCTTGTCGTTTTATCTGTTGTTGGCCTCAGGCCATTAAATAAATGCATAAAAATATTCTAAATAGAAACATAAAAGATCAACAAAACGTGTAAACCCTGCAACATAGTAATTTAAAAAAAAGAAAAAGCAATTTAGGAAAAAAAAAAACCCTATGCTTTCATTTCACCTGTCAGCCTCATTTGCTCTAACTTATGATCTCGGAAATTAGATCATCTGAAAATGAAACAGATGGAGGCTCCTTTAGACTGGATAGGTGTGGGAATGGGAGGGAGAGGGACACAGCCGAAGGCACCTTCCAGGGTGAGCAGTGCTACTTTAGCACCTGCTCTGGCTTTGAGTTGTGTCTGGTGACATCAGCCTCACGGATACGTTCGCTGTGATTCACCAGCTTTAGTGTGGTTTGGCTGCATGAGGGGAGAGAGGAGAATGACAGATAGGAGAATAAATATCATCTCAGTATATTGGTGTGACCCTTCTGCCAATATTGATTCATTCTTGAGCAAAACTGCTGGCATAATGCAGTTCTCATCTTCTGTCATGCAAGCAATGTGCAGAAAGGATTCCTGCCTGCTATCCCCTTTTTCCCAAGAAAGTGAGCTGAAGCTTGGGACTATTCAGGCTATTAAAAAACATAGAAGGTATCTATTATGTGTGCCTGCATTTTCTTTGTCATTATGAATTGCATTGAAACTAAAATACCAAAACCACAGAAAATCTCAGCTATATAATAGTGGTCTTCTTTGGGACTTGTATTCTCCATATTTGCCTAGAAAATGATTTTTTTTGTATAGAAATACTTCATATACCAGTCAAAAAAAAAAAAAAATCCACAGTTGTGCAAATATGTTTCTCTAGAGTCAAAACTTGTTTTAACCCTGTCACATGCTGCATTCGTTGTTTGATTGGCATTTTTGATTGCATTTCTTAGTTCTTTCATTGGTTTCGGTTCCCAGTTTTCTTTTTGGCTCTGTATGTATTTTTGGCAGCCTGTATGTGCTTTTTTTAGATCATCCATTATCCACACTGGTGTTTACCTTTCACAGCAAAGATGCCAGCTAAAAAACAGGTTTATTTTGTGTATCTACATAAGGTTTTAAACACTGTCATTCTCAAAGTGGCTGGATCTCGTCATTGGAGACAGACTGCATCTTTGATATTGATTACAGAAGGAACTGCAGAGTAAATAATAGACAAACTTTTTTTTTGTGACAGTGGAGCAAGATAAAAAGGACTTTATTTTCAAGATTAAATGGGAGGAGAAACAAGGAACATCTCGGTATCTGTCGTTTCATCTAGGTAACATTTCTGTCTCAGAATTATCAGAACTGGTGTTGTTCATAGACAAGACCTATAAGTCATTTAAACATAAGCAGACACCAGTTTGCAGCTTTCATCATGAAGATTTAGCTGTCATGCATACTGGATTACAAAAGTCAATCTGTTGTATTTTCATTTTCCCACTGTGACATATTTTTATAGTGAAGAAAAATCATTTTAAGGAACAGAAGAAAAATCTAACCCACTTGGAAATTCAGTGTTCAGAAGCATGTACTTCTGAGCTGATGTAAATTCATAACACTTAAAAAGATCTGGCAGAAGTTAGCATTCTTCTCTTTTTCCCCACTGAATAACAAGTATGAGCAGTTCTTTCTGTCTGCCGATTTAAACAAGGAGCTAACAGTATCACCTTAGGCAGGCTGAGTAATGGATTTTTTTTTTTTCCCCCCACACTTCGAGTTTTTTAATAAAACCCCTTCCTGATCTGACTGGTTACAGTAGAAATAGACCCTCCTTGAAACAGCTGTTTTAAAGCAGAATAAAATGAGTATTCAAGCAATGTAGGATAAGCTGTATTTAATACACTGTCCAGGCTGAACAAATTAATGTGTGGGTTTTGCCTTTCCTCTTAGTTTAAACTTTTTCTCTCAAGGTCTGCACAGGTATAAACTTAGAGATAGGAAAGTTGCACATGGTAGGGTACCAAACTAGGATTTGGTGTTTCTGTGTTAACATCTCAGATTTGCCATAGGCTTCCCCTGTGGCAGTGTCATGTGATTAAGGTGTTTTGGACCTCATTATCTAATTATGTTTATAAAAATGCAATGTTAATGATTTTTTCTTCCATTCTTTCCATGTCTCATTTATTGTCACTACTCTCTCTACTTTGCTGAGATGTGGGTTTTTTTCTGTGGGCTAAGTGTAGTTTGTGAAATTGCATGGAAGTACCACAGTACTGTTCTGCATGGAACAGTGAAACAGTTGTTTAATTGTTGGACATTAAGGTTTTTTCTTCTATTAACAAAATAGTCTCAATTTCAAATTACATGAGCGCTACTACATACATGGTATCAAGATGCTGTATTATTATGCAGTGCCACACAAACCTTTCTTGCGTTACCCTTTGTTAGTGGAATCTAACTGCCTCAAAAGGCCAGACAAATAATTTTTTTTTAAACTTGGTGCTTCCCAAGCTTAGATTGTTTAGAATTGTTCTTATTCACCTTAAAATATGCTGTGAAAAATTCTATGCTCCCTTTATCTTTTTATCTCTAGATGTTGTCACAGAAGCTTTAAAAAAAAAGTCTTCAGGTTTTCAAATATTTCTTTTCCTACATAGGCTTTAAAATAAGACACTGGGTAATATCACAGTTGGTGTTTCGTCAACACAGACCAGTTGAGTTCTGTTCCAGTTTACGTGACAGACCAGACATCTCTGACTGACAGATTTGGAGCAAGGAGAACAGAGGAACTGACATTATAGCATTCCTCACTGTGTTCCCCACATGGGACTACTATTGTTCAGCTGTGCACATACTTGTCTTAGTTTTTTGTTTGTTTTTTTTTTTTTTTTCTGGTAAGTTTACTCAAATGTCGTGAGGTGAAATGAGATTATTTCTGATGAAATAACTTCAATATTTAGGTAAGGCCTAGTTTGTCATGTGGCTTTCATAGAAGATGGTTCAAATGACGTATGGAATCCACGTACTGGAGAATTACGATGTGGTAGTGTTTGTGCAGTCATAAAGAGCTGGATTCAAATGTATTCAAGCTTTTGACATTTTCTGGATTCATTTTTTTTACTGCTAAAATGCGGTTGAAATATGGACTGTCATTGTTCTGCTGAAAGGTGGTTACTTACAGGAGATGGATACTTACAAGTCACACTCTTGTTCAAAATGTTTCAGTATCACAAGTCAGATTAGTTAAGACCCAGCGAAGATACAGCAGGGTCCTGCAGGTGCTGCTTCTCCCTGGTCTAAGCATTCTTTTTGGGCCATTGATAAAGGGTACAAATGCCTGTGGTACGTATCTTGGTAATAGATTATGTGTAGCTATACAGATAACTGAAACTTCATCGCAGGAAAGGCCGCAAATAGGTCAGGACAAAGGATAAGAAGAAAAATAAATGTTTTGTTTGGTTGGTTTTTTGTAGCACATAAAAATCTTTCATGGTATGGATATGATTTTTCAGCATGAAACTGTATTTTAAAAGATACCACAAGTAGCGTTCACGTTTTGACTAAAATTTCCTTTCACATTAACTGTAACATCCTCATGACTGGTAATTATTTCATAGATTGATTTTTGAGTTTGATTGGGAAAAGACATTAATGGAACACCAACTTTGAAGAAGATACAGGACTCAATTATGAGAAATTAGCAATGATTACTCTGATATGTAACATGAAGAAATTGCATAGTGACTGGGTAGATTTGCTGAAAGGAGTCAGAAAAGCAAATTACTCTGTTGCCTGGTGGGTAGGATCCTGAGAATTCCTGTCAGTTCTGAACCAAGGAATAGCCATTAGTCAGGTGTGCCTTACTGATCACATAAATTGGCTGGGATTTGTAATTGTGGTAGCTGACAGTGTGGCTCACAGTGTGAGTGACTTCCTAAGTGTGACACCCGAAAGACTGACTGGCCAAAGTCTTTCCAGGAGAAGCCTTGGTCTCCCTTGACTTGCTCTGAGCGAAGTCTGACTGAGAATTTCCTTCCCTGACTGACTCGTAGGGTGGGTTGGTTCATAGCTTGCCATCTGGATGTGCCCCAGGAGAAAGCCTTTGGGAGGCATCTCGAGCTGAACAGTGTGTGACTTGGGCCGGCTCTCACCCTATAGAACTGTGTGTTTCAAACTCAGGATGTTGCAGCAATAATTGCCTGTTACTATCACTGATTTACTCCAGCTTAACCTGCAGCTCTTTCGCTTGTGGTAGGACTGAGTATGTTCCAAAGCATCCTTTAGCAGGTGGTCTTGAGGTGAGTGCTGGCTGTGTCAGTGCAAGAGGCTCCATCTGCTTATTGGGGGGAATGACAACAGCTGAGGTGTGCTTGGGAAATACCAGCAGGCAGCAGTTTACTCTCAGCTAAACAGTAAATAAATACTCCTAGAGAACCAAGTGCTAGACAGCACATCAAGTGCAGCATGCTGAGTACAAACATATATGAAGAAGAAAAGATTAAAATGTGATTTCATTTACTTTAAGAGTGGATAACAGTACGTTGATTCATTAGAGTATTGATCTTAGTAACCTTAGATAGTGCTTTCCATGTCATTTGCATTAAACTCCTAAGTATAAAGATGTAACCACATATTACCAATGCCTTTTACTAATAAGTATTACCAATAATGTCGTAAGGATCTGAGAGGAATTCTGTTTTAGTCCATTATTGTAGCTTCAGATGTTATTTGCTAAAATCACATCATTTGTATTGTGCTGTAACATACCTTTTCATCACCATAAAACTGAGTGTGATGTTATACTGCTGAATGCTGTCATTTTCCTCATCTCTAGGAGATACTTTGTCCTTTTGCGGGGCTAATATATAGTCTACAGAAAATGACTTAATATATCCTGTGCTTAAATTTGCAACCTATAAAAGGGAAAATGTAAATTTATGTTCAGACTTAAATGCAAGTAGCTTGCACAGAAAACATATAGATAAATTAGAAAGTAACTTCTAGTCCATTTCCTTGCTCATCTCGGCACTGTTTCTCATCTGAGCTTCATTAAGTGGTGCAAACCGCATATCTAGAGAATTAGATTACGCTTTTCCAAAGGGTTTGCATGAATATTTTCCTTAAGATGCTGTGAGAATTAACAGTGGTTTGAGCATCCAAATCCATAGAAAGCTTTTGAAGTCTCAGCTACAAGATAGTTTTCTTCTACCATTGCCTTCATCAAACTTGCTTCCTCCTTTCTTCACCTCAAAAACTTCCCATGGGCTCAGGACACTAAATGGATCTGTTACAAGTGAGTAAACCAAAGAGAAAGTACCAGGTATGAACTCCAATCTTGCAGGAGAGGGTAGGGGCAATGGCTTGAAACTGATAGCAATATTCTGATAAAGCTTTTCAAAATTACTTTATAACTATTTATATATAAAGGAGCAGCTAGAGAGTGGAGAGAGATGTGATTCTCTTCTGCTGTTTCCAGTAGTCACTCATGAAATGGGAGATCAAGATTCGCTTATCTGTTCTAATGAATGCTCATTTACATATGCAACAAGGTCTCAGAAGGAACTAATATTCACCTTTTAGTATCTTGTAGGTGCATCCCAAGGGGTTCCTGTGCAACGTGGGTGGCAGAAAAGCCAGGGTCTGTGTCAAGAAAGTAGATCTAGAACTGTGCTATATTTACCAAGGACGTAGTGGACTTTCTCCTCTTGCCTTTCCAGATTAAGCTATTTTAAGTCCTGAGAAGGACTTGGGGGTGCTGGTGGGTGAGAGGCTGGACATGACCCAGCCATGTGCACTCACAGTCCAGAGAACCAAACACAACCTGGGCTGCATCCAAAACAGGGTGGGCAGGAGGGCAAGGGAGGGGATTCTGCCCCTCTGATCTGCTCTGGTGAGACCCCACCTGCAGGGCTGCATCAGCTCTGGGGTCCCAGCACAGGAAGGACATGGAGCTGATGGATTGGGTACAGAGGAAGGTCACCAAGACAATCAGAGGAATGGAGCACCTTTCCTGTGAGGGAAAGCTGAGAGCGTTGGGTTTGTTCAGCCTGCAAAAGGGGAGGCTTTGGTTCGAATTAATTGTGGCCTTCCAGTACCAGAGGGGAGCCTACAAGAAGGATGGAGAGGGACATTTTACAAGACCATGTAGTGACAGGACAGGGGGGAATGGTTTCAAACTGGAAGAGAATAGGTTTTTGATTAAATGTTAATAGAAGATTTGTTACTGTGTGGGTGGTGAAGCACTGAACAGGTTTCTCAGAGAGGTTGTGCATGAACCATCCCTGGAAGTGTTCAGGCGCAGGTTGGATGAAGCTCTGAGCACCCTAGTCTAGTGAAAGGTGTCCCTGCCCATGTCAGAGGGGTTGGAACTAGATGATCTTTAAGGTCCCTTCCACTCCAGGCCGTTCTATGAGTCCTAAAGATCTTTTTTAGCCACCTGGGTCAGGGCAATACAGCTGGGTGATATCAGAGCCGGGGTCCTTGTTACACAGGTAGCGAAGCCTCTGGGGGGAATGTGTGTGTGGAAAGCACTCCCAGCAGAGTTACAGAGAGAGGGGATCCCACGGGTTTGTGAAGTTAACCTCACTGGTAATCAGTCTGCCACACATTCTCTCTTGAGTTTTAAAAAAGATAACCAAGGTGGGATTAAATCATCCATTGTCTTAACAGCTGGGTGCTGGATTTGTCACATCAACTTTCTATTCTCTTGGGAAAAATACAACTGTTCACTTCTTACCATGCAGAGTTTGTAGTTTCTAAGAGTATATGATTCCAGTTTTCTAAATAAAACATTCATTATTATATGAAAAAATGACTATTTTCAAGTATCCCTGTGCTATTACGCAAATAGGAGCATCCCAGGGTGAGACTGTGCACCTGTTCCTGTGGTATCAGAAACAAACAGGCGTACTGTAAAGCTACATAGATGCTTCTAGTTTTAGGTGCTAAGGCCAGCTGCTGTGCCTTTTGCCAAAGTCCCTTCAGAAAGGAAGGAAAAAGACTGCATCCATGCAGGGGATTCTCTGAGAGTTGAGCAGGAGTATTATTCTCCACTGTCGTTCGCCGGTGGATGTAGGAAGAGGAGCCTGTGCTGTATGTGTTTGTTGTGTGCGATGAGAGGTGTCCCTTTTGTAGTGGCTTTGAATGTGGTTTCTGTGCTCAGGCAGTGCAGTTTTACTCTATCCTTAGGCCACTTCGGGTTTCTGAGTATTTTACCTTTTGTATTTTGAATTTTAGATAAGGCAGGACTGCATGTTAGTGATTTTGCTTTTAGGGAGTGCAAGAGGGGAAGAAAACCCAGGGTAAAATTTAAGCTACAGTTGTCAAAACAAAACAAAATAATAATAGAAAAAAATATTCTAAGCACTTTTTTGATGATTAGAGGGGAGTGATTGACCATGTACTAATTTGGGTTACAGTATCCTTCACAAACTCCACAGTGTACCATATTCCCATTGCCACAGCGGAGGTGAGACCTGCGGTTTTCCCGAGGCGTGGGCATGGGTACAGCTCTGCCAGGTGAGCCAGAACAAAGCCTGCCTCTGGCAAAACCAGCAGGGATGCTGCTGAGCTTGCCTCAACTTGGAAGGCATTCTGCATAACTTACTGTAAACACAGAGGGATAATTTAGAGATGAAAATTAATGCAGACATGAAAAATGATAAATGAGAATCTAAAGCTTTGGTCGTGTTTGACCTTCAAGTTTGGATTCCTGCACACATAGAAACATCTGCATTTAGTTTATTAAGTCAGATTGCACAGCCTAACAGTGGTCTCCATGGCAAGCTCAGTGGCTTTTTTCTTTTACTTGATTTGTAGATGTTCATTGTCCATGATTCGCAAGCGTTCAGTAGTTAATTAGAAATTTTAATTAATGAAAGGTGTTCTGTTGAAGAGTGTCTCATTCGTACATTACTTGCTAGTTTCTTTTTTTCTTTCCCCACCCTATCTTTTTTTAGGTCTGATTGATATTAGTGAATCACCGTCAATGAAATTATCTCTGAATTAAAAGACTGTAAGTGTGCCATTAAAATTTTAAGTTCAAGTATCAGCTCTTGTGATAAATCTTAGAAGATATTCAGAGCTGAACTCATTTAGCAAAGCACGGACATTTTGACAAATACTTCAGAAGTGAGAGGAGAAGGCAAGAGCATCAAGAGAAGGGGAACAAACTAGAGGGAAAACCAGGTGATTGTTTTCCTAGCACTGAGACTCATATTAGAAGAATGAGCTGAGGAAGTAGGACATTAGAAAGCTTACCTAGGCTTTTAACTAGACTTTAACTTCAGCAGGTAACACATACAAAGCTGAAAATAATTGTTTTTAATAGAGGAAGTTTTTTAATCCAAAATACAGTTTTGTATTATATCATTTGTAGTCAAGTAAAAGTGTAATTTTAGTTAGAGCTTTTAAAAGTCTTCAGAAAATTGAA
Organism: Oreocharis arfaki; assembly: GCA_013398015.1. Taxonomy (NCBI): domain Eukaryota; kingdom Metazoa; phylum Chordata; class Aves; order Passeriformes; family Paramythiidae; genus Oreocharis; species Oreocharis arfaki. The sequence goes on from VZRR01013719.1 coordinate 715,349, forward strand.
TATATGGAAATTTCTATTTTCACTCTCATGTGTTAGCATTTGGGGGTATCTGGGATTTCCAGGAAAAGTGATTAATGCAGGCAAATTCTGTATCCTCTTGCTCATAATAATAAAAGAAACATTTAAGTGGACATGCTTTCTCTGAAACTCACACCTTGCTCTGGCGATTGTTGGGTTGCAAGAGAAAGTGTTTGCTTCTACTCTTTCTAGGAGCTGCAGACAGATGATCTGCAGTGATTTAGAAGAATGTAGATTTTTGTTCCCTGAAAGTTGTATTGTCACATTCAGATGGATTAAGCTGAAAGTTTCCCGGGAAGCCTGTAGATTCCGGCCTAATGACCTCTTGGAATATTGCCAGGAACTTACAGTGTAATTGCATGATAAATTAACCCTGCCAGAAGAATGACTACAGTCTTTAAATGAAGAGTTCAAAGCTAGCCCTGGCAGCCATCCCCATTCAGCAAAGGCAGTAGACAAGTATCTGCGTGCTTCCTGGTGTGGTCCTAGGAGCTGATACAAAAAAAAAAGTTTTTTGTATTCTTTCCCACTAGTGAAAGATTGTAAGAGCTGTTGGGTCATACTTGTGCTGTAAAGAGATGTTTCTCTGTAAAAAAGGCTTACTTGGCCTATTTGCAGAACATTGGATGCCCTTCCACTAAGAGGAACCAAACTTAAAATATATTTTGGATTGTTTAAACAATTACGTTTTTCTATATCAACTCAAACTAAAAGCAATTTTAGAAATAAAGCTGATGTAAAATAATTTTTAGGTTCTAAATAGCTGACCCTCTACCCTATAAATGCACAATAACATAATTTGGAAACAGAAATTCAGCAGCTTTCAACGGTGTAATATTTCACACTGAATGAAAGGTGGGATGTTCTTATTTTATATTAAATAAGAGGACAACAGTAGTAAAAGTGCAAGCTATTTGCATGTATCCTTCTTTACTGAATGTCATGTCTGCCATGTTTAAAGTACTGTGGTTATTTCAGAAGCTTGGCACATTACTGGGAGATTAGAATATTGAATAGGTAGTAAAATTTGGTGGTGCAGCTGGTTCTTTTCATGGCCACCTGTCTTTGCCTGTCTTCAGTCATCATATCTTTATCTGGTTCAGGATATTAATACCTAATGATACTATATTGACATTCTAAGGGATTTGCCATCTCAAAGACACTTTGAAAGGTAATAACATTATATCCATAGTTAGTGGAAGTGTCAGCAGTGTTTTGGTAGCAGCTGTATGAGATAGTTAATTGTGTATTTAGAAAGGGGATTGTGCAAGCAGTCTTCATGCATAAAAGCCACACAATTCCATGATCTGTAGTACTTCCCATAAACACCAAGATTGTGGTTATTGTGGTCACAGTGGTGTTTTTTGAGATTTAGAAATTTTTGATTTTCTGAGGTTAATGGCAGATATTAGGCTCATCCAAAAGTCTCTTTTTATTTTAATTATTATGCTGTAATTTTTTTTTCAGTTAACGAAGCATGAATGAAAATCTTTGCTGGAGTTCTAATGAGAGGTGGAAAATACCTTCATCTACCAGCCAGGAGTGGTCCAAGGCTTAGGCTGTACTGAGCAGCTCCATCTAGCAGTAGTGTGGAAAATAGTTGCTTTTCCATAATTGAGGAAGCTCCTTAGTTGCCAGTCCTTGGGGAATTATGTGAGGAAGATTTCAGACTTCACCTGTCTCTTCCACTCAAAAAATACTTTCTGTTGCAGGAAACACAAACTTTGATGAGCTGTGATCATCTAAAGCAGATGTCTGTCCACAGCCTTTAAAGAGGCTGCTGGATCATGCAAAGTTTGCTCTTCAAGGCGAGTGGTTCTAGAGAAGGGGATTACTGCCTCAGTTCAGACTTGAAAACAGTCCGATCTTTTAGTGCCCTGAGGTTGTAACATTAATTTTGTAACTGAATAATAATTAACTTTATAGCTGTGTTGTGAGATTTTGTCACCGTACTGGTCTGAATATTAATGTTCTATGTGTGATTGCAGTTTTCTTTCTCATCACCTTAAGCAGGGTATACCTGATGGTCCAGCTGAATTTGCAAATTTATTTTTAAAATTGTATTTAAAATGTCCATTTTAAAGAGATTGGTTTTCTCTGGTTTTAGCTTACGATTTGATGTGCCTCTAAGAAGAAAAAAACCCCAGAAGTTTATCTTGATTGGTCGCAATGTTCTGAATTGGTGTGTTTCTGATAGGATCTTAAGGGAATCCATGGATCAAACAGTCATTCATGTGCCCTAAACTGTTAGGGCTGGACTGGTTTCTCTGTTACTTCATTAGTTGTTGTTTCTTCTTTTTTACTTCCCTTGCCCATCTGCAATAACACAGTACAGCTTAGTTTTGAAAGATGATATTTTTGGCCCTGAAAGTAAGAGGCTTGTAAGAGGCTGTTATCTAGGTTTGTGGTAGAACTAATATTAAAAAAAAAAAAAAACAACAAACCACCAAAAAACCCACCCTCTATAAATAGTCTTTATGCAATCTCAGATGAATTACTAACCCTTATTTCTATGTAGGGTTGAAGTCAAACTTCATCTAAAAAGAACAAAANATACTGGTCTGAATGTTAATGTTCCGTGTGTGATTGCAATTTTCTTTCTCATCACCTTAAGTAGGGTATACCTGATGCTCTAGCTGAATTTGCAAATTTATTTTAAAAATTGTATTTAAAATGTCCATTTNGGGCCACTACTAAAAAAGGAAATGTTTTGGGCATGGCATTAATGCAAAATGGGTTGGATGTTGAGGAAGTTCAAGTTTTATTTTGGTGTTTATTTCAAGTCTTGAATTTGGATTGTTTAGATCCCCATTTGTTTGTCTTGCATTTGAATGAAAATCAAGCTCAACTTTTTATCTTACTAATTTATCATCAGCTAAAACCATAAGGTGGCTTAAAAATGTGGCTAATTGATTCCTCTGCCCCCCCCCACCCCCCCAGCCCTAGGATTTCTTTCATCATAGTTTTGCAGTGATTATTGCTCTCAGAAAAGACTATTTTTTTCTGGGGCTCTTTCTCATTTAGACCTTTGTCTGNCCTCTATAAATAGTCTTTATTCAATCTCAGATGAATTAGTAACCCTTATTTCTATGTAGGGTTGAAGTCAAACTTCATCTAAAAAGAACAAAATAAAACTCTGAGGAAAAATAAACTCACAGTCAAAATGTGTGTTCAGGGCCACTACTAAAAAAGGAAATGTTTTGGGCATGGCATTAATGCAAAATGGGTTGGATGTTGAGGAAGTTCAAGTTTTATTTTGGTGTTTATTTCAAGTCTTGAATTTGGATTGTTTAGATCCCCATTTGTTTGTCTTGCATTTGAATGAAAATCAAGCTCAACTTTTTATCTTACTAATTTATCATCAGCTAAAACCATAAGGTGGCTTAAAAATGTGGCTAATTGATTCCTCTGCCCCCCCCCACCCCCCCAGCCCTAGGATTTCTTTCATCATAGTTTTGCAGTGATTATTGCTCTCAGAAAAGACTATTTTTTTCTGGGGCTCTTTCTCATTTAGACCTTTGTCTGTCACTTGAAACAGTGCTCCCTGGCTAAGAGATTAGCAGAGGGCAGGTATATTCCATCTTCATCTCCCTTCATTAGGACAGTGAGAGAATACATTAATTTCCTAAAAGCAGGGTAAGAAATTTTTGCTTGGAACTTCTGGCTTTTTGTCATTTATGCAGTGCTAAGTTTAGAGTTCTTGGGTTATTTGTCCTTCTACACTGCTCTTGCGGAATGTAGACAATGTTTGATGCTGCTACTATGAGGGCAATTTGTATAATCAGTTTATGACAGTTAGAGCAGCTATTAATTGTATTGCCATTTTATACTTTAGCAGAAGTTGCAGACAGATAAATGATCTCATTCCTTATCAGCTTTTGGAAAGGCACATGAAAAAAGCATTTTTTAGTATTTTTTTCTTTGTAGGAATTAGTGGCAAGATGGATATTTTTCTCTTTTTTCTCAGTTAAATAGAAATCATATGCATTTGTGCATGCATAATCTCATTACATTTCTAATCAGATTACATCAGCCTTTTTCCTCTCCTAAGCAGTCCTGAAAGCATGTTGTTTTGTTTTTGCCAAAAGATGAACAATCACTTTCCTTCCATTCTGAGGCCTCAGAAGCAACCACGCAGTGTTTTGAAAATGGAAGGTAGAGATATCCCATATGCATTTGGAAACCTGTTCCTAAAGGAATGAATTTTTGTAGGTTTATGGTAGTAAATTGTTGGAAAGGGGGATGACCTTTTTAGGTACTATCTTAAATTCTTGTCTGCAGCTTCCAGTAATATCTAATCACAGTCATATGAGGGCACATTATTAGAATATTCATGTATATCTAATATGCCTGGATTCCAAAGGATAATGGCACAATATTGTGTTTCATATGCTGATGTGTTCAGAAACTGCATTTCAACAGCTATGCTAAAAGATCATTACAGATTGAAATTTGGTTAGAACTAGTGGAATTTAAATTCTTGCAGCGTCAACTGAGTCCCACTGTGCTATTCTGTAGTAAATGCACCCAAACAGAATGGCTTTGTCAAAACAATGTTATATGCCTATTTCACATGTAGAAAACTGAGGCAAAGGGGTGCTAATACTTCAAATTTTCGGAATTGTACAGGGTTTTTTTGATCTGGATTTTTTTTACTGTTCTTTGGTTTTGTTTTTGTAATTTTCAAAGCATAGATCCAGGTGAGTTGTTTGCAATCTTGACCATTCTGTACTTTATCGAATCAGACCCTAAATGCCTCACATAACCCTGCAAATACAGAATATACAGGCTTGTGGATTGCTGTGAAAATTTGGGGGTTGTTGGCTTTGCTGCATTTAGAAACTTGATGGTGGAAGCAAGGATCAGATTCCATAGGTACTGTTCAGGAACTTCATTGATCTCAGTCATTTAACATCTTCCAGTTTCTACTTATCAAGGGTATGTATAGCTTGCAGGATCAGTTGCTGGGCGGTACCTACCTTGGCACTGAGCCAAAGAGGCACTATAGGGGAAAATGTGTGGTTATCAGGTTCTGGTCTCTCTTGACAGTGTTTGTAACTTCAATGGATTCTGATGAACCTTTTTTTTTCCACCAAGGAACTTCTTTTTTTTTTTTTTTTTTCACCAAGATAGTGATTTGTTTGAGTTAAAGAAATTTCACAGGTGGTTGCTGAGACTAAGGAAAGTTGGTTTTGTCCCAGAACAGGGAGTCTAGTAGCTGAAGACTTCTTTTCATGTTCTGTAAAATTTGCAGCTTTAGCCTACATCTGATTTCTTAATGTCCTCATTTACTGCGTCTGCATGCGTATTCCTCTGCTTTTGTTCTTGCTTACTCTCTCTCTTTTTTCCCCCCTTTCACTCTGGATCCTGTGGCCTTTCTTCTGACTTTCCCTTCTATTTCTTGTCTTTCCTACAACTGCTTTTTCATTTTCCACACAGCTTGAGCATCTGCCAAGTAAGTGGATAATTGGGAGTTAGGGAAGGGATTGAAAGCCCATTAGGAACTGCAGACAAAAACCTGGACATGTGGTGGGAGGAGTGAGTGCCAGTAAAGTCCTGCTCAGCTGCCTGCAGCATTGTAGGCACATTTGGGACATGAGGAAGTAGGGTTTGTTGTGCACATAGAAAAAAACCACAAGAAAATGTAGATCCCAAATGCCAACATGTCTTCTGTGAAGCTCTGTGAAGAAAGCTTTTCAGTGGCTTGTTATTTTCCCGAGTTCAGATTGCTTTCCATAAGAAAGACAAAGGACATATACAAGAAACAGAGAGAAGGATTCTCTAACCTCATAACTGTGAGGAACTAAAATTGTGAAGTGAATGGTGTCAGTTTGGGAACTCTACCTTAAAGCCTTCCGCTTTGACACCATTTTCATATTTAGCCAACTTATTTCGGCTTCACATTTTTAAGAGTCTGTTTTTTTAAAGAGTTGCATTTAAATTACGGGATTTACCAGCCCAAGCTCTTATAAAAATTTAGCAAGTGATAAGCACTTTAAAAAACTTCTGACTAGGGAAGAATGCAGCAATCGGAACAATACATAGAACTGAACTATCAGCTCAGCCCATAATCTGTTTTATCCTGTGCGTTAGCATACGTTACTAGAAAGATTAGAAAATAAAAATGAAAAGCCTGTATTGACTACAAATAACTGTTCAGTTGCAGTAATTCCAGAGGGAAAATGTTAAAAAAGTCTTCTCTCTTTTTTTTCTAATACTATTGAGATCTTTAGGATATTCCTATGCAAGATAAGTGGTTTTGACTAGCCATCTTCTTCACTGATAGGTATTTTGTTTGTGATTGAAGCCGGGCTCTGCTCTTTCTCAAACTCTTCTAAAGGAACATGCATGATCTCAGATGTGTTGTTCTTCCTCTCTTTCAGTGACAGGTGGAGAATGGTTTGAGATCACAGGCATTCCTGTGAAGCCTGTTGATACCTGTATCTACCCATTTTGACTCACACTCAGCTTTATAAAACTCTAGTGAACTCAGGGGAAGTTAGGGATGCTCACAATGACCCCAAATCAGACTATGATTGATGCCAGTCTGTATGGAAGAATACTTCAATATTTCACACTTCCATAATGATGTTACTGTGCGTGGATATTCTCAGTCTGACAGAGTTTTAAGATAAGGGTAACTGGGAAAAGCAGGGATTATTTAATAGAGGAAAAATCAGTTCTTTAATCCTGAAGGCTGTTTGGGTTTGGTACGTGACATTGGACATCTCTATGGGCAGGTTGATATCACTGACAATGTTTTTTGGCAATTTAACCACTTCCTTTGACCCTTACTTTGATGCCTTTTTATGTCAGCAATACTCTCGAGCATTCTGTAAAAGGAAAATACCGAGCATGAGAGAGAGGTTACCAAATAAAAGCTAGCCAGTGAAGGTTGAGTGGGGACACACAGCTTTTTATTTCACATATGCAATGAGAGTCTTGAACATCACCACCCTCAAAAACAACAACAACAACAACAAAAAAAATGGTGAATCTTTCTCTGGTAGAGCAGTAGATCATCTTGGCCGAGCAAGGTCAAGAACCTCTCCAAATCATGTCAAGAAGATCCATAGCAAATTACACCTTCACTTGGAGTTATCAGCCATGAAGTGAGTGTTCAAAATAAAGAATGCACAACTTTTCTTTCTAATTTCAAATGTGTGCATGCATAATTTGAAGTTCTGAGGAATATTTCCTGTAATGGTCAATTGGCTTCTTTATCTGCTAATTAAGGTGCTTCAGTTCCTCGTAGACACCTAGAGTTACATCAGTAGTAAAGAAAACAGCTCATTATTAATCTAGTGATGAGGGTGTAAAAGCTGAATCAAAGCACTTTGAATCGAACCTGTTGACTTTCGTATGTGTCTAAACTTGCAGTTTAATCATTAAAGTGAAACTTATTCTGATTCAAAATCTTTGCATTTACAGACAAGGCTCTCTGAGTTCACAGAGCTTATTCAGAGGAAGAAGCTGAGAAAAATGCTTTCATAGAGTCCTAAATGGTCGATTAAACACATGCATTTATTTAGGCTGAATTCGCTGTATATTGAATACTCACTGTAATCAGGGTATAGTCTGAACTATCGTTTCTTATTTCAAAGAGAATTGGCAAGCTGTGGTGGTGAAGTAGTAAATGTCATTTTCAGATCCATGCCCCAGTCTACTGCTGAAATTCTCTGGTTGCTTTTTTATAGCCAACTCTGAGCTCCTTTCCAAAAGTGTGCTGTGAATATTATATTCCATGTCTCCACAGAGGTAATCAGCTAACTCTCATACACAGAGAGGTTTGTTGCAGTTTATGTTTGGGAGTTTGTGTTCCCTTAAGAAAAAAAAAAATAAATTGTTTTGAACAAATGCATCTCTTGCTCTTGTCAGAATGTGACTAATTACTATGACTTCCAGCACTTTTGCCACAGTATTCTGCTGGGACCAAGTGAGAGGTATGATCCAGCTGCAGTCTGTAATTAGGGCAGAGCAAGTTAGCGAGCAGTTTATGTATTGCTGTACTGTGTGCAAACCAAATTCCTGTAATACACCTGGAGAAATTGCAAGAAAGAAAGAATAAAAAGAATAAATAAAAAGATAAATACTGACAGAAAACCACATTCAACACTGAATATGCATAGTGATGCGTGAAATTATATTCTGTACTAGAAGGGAGAAAGTTTTTGTTTTTACTCTCAGGGGTATGTGTGGCTTTAAATGTATTTTACTGCATAACAACAGCATACAGAATTCAGTCCTTAAATATATTCAAATAGCAGCCTAACCTGAAAGGAATGTGTATCATATACTCAGTTCAAAGCTGGTTTATGTTGGTCTTTGTAGTATTCGTGGAGTACTTGTGAACATATGCCATCAAAATTTGGCCACTGGAGAAAACAAGGGTTATTTTGTTGGGTTGGGGTTTTTTTTCTGTGGTACTCTGTGTAGAATAAATAGCACTAAAAATACCTAGTGAGCCGAGCTGGCTTGTGTTTGCTTGAGAGAGCTCTGCAAGTGTGTAGGTGAACGTACTTTGCCTGTGCTTTTGAAATTACAAGCATTTAAGCTTAATCACTTGCTCTTTCAAGTCATTTGCAATCATCTGCTTTTGTTTTAATATTCATGCTTTCTTTATGCATGCTGTGGAAAGATTGCTTTCTCTCACATATATAATTATACTTAAATGATATAATGGTTATTACACAAATCAGGAAAACAGCAACGTGTTTGGGGGAAGTATAAAAATGGGAGAGGTAGGTCAGACTGTCATCATGCCATCTTTGACAAGCAATCCCTTTAATTAGTCATTAGCCGACTTTCTCAGACAGTTTTCCAGCAATGATTGTGTCACTAACATTACAGGAGAAGGCACTGCATGGCAAAGAGGAAAATCTAGCCAACAGTGTCACTCAGAGCTGTTTTTAAATGGATGATTTACAGTCTCATGTCTCTTGCCGGGTACTTCAGGCAGTTTTTCTCCCTTTTGGCTAAGACTTTTCCCTTAGCAACGAATTAGTGGCTGTATTGTTATATTCCTGTTGCTTTTTGTTTGGTTTGTTTCTCAGCAAGTAAAAATGTTTTCTTAGCATTTGTTATGATGTAGAAAAAGCAAACCTGACTACCGAAAGTGAACCATACAATTCTGGCCTCTTCACTGACTCAGTTTTTCATTCTGGTGTATTGTCTTGGTCTAGAAAATTATATACATGTATGTTTGTCTCCGTATACCTGCATGCAATGTCATTTTAAGAACTATGCTGGATTAAAGTCTTAAGCAATGTGTTCTTCAGCTTATAAAGAAAGAAAATTCAAAAAATTATACTTGTGATTTGGGAGGAAGAAGTTTCTGTGTGTCTTCGTATCATCTGGGTGTGCTGGTTGCATAAAGTGTGCCTCCTAGAAATGTCAAGGCTTTCAACCTGAACTCTAAAACCAGCATCCTTTCTCTCCTTCCAATTTTGTTACCAATACTGAGTTTCTTGATTGTATTCTTCAAACCAGCCAGAAATTGGGGTTAGCAGAGGAGTTTCTTTGCCACAGTTACACTGTTGTGTCCTACAGACTCACAGATGACTGCAGACTGGCACTGGCTTTCTGCCTGTTTCATAGGGTAAAGGGTAAACCACCTATTCTCCTTGAAGAGCTCTAAATGTCTAAAAAAACCCCTTCCCAAATTCTGAAGTCTTGATACCATGTTTCCTCCTTTACCTCTTCCACTATTTTTTTAACAAGCTTTAGTTTAGTCTTTCCAATTGTTCCCTTACAGTTTATGATGCTAATATCTTAAATTTCTTCTTGGAATCTTTTGTACTGCGTAACATCAGATCCCAGTAGCTCTCTGACAAAAGCAAGCATAGTCTTTATGTTGAACATGGCATTGTGGTATTGTTACAATGATCCTTGAACTCCTGTAGTGTTACTCTGGCTCTCTTCATTGCCAAACCAGCATGGACATTTCCAAGCTGCACTGGTTATACTCTGCAGCACCACTATAAGAGATAATATTCCACATTTGTGGATATAGATTGGGTTCTTAACCCTTGTATCTGGTTCAAATTCCTACTGAAAGCATGAGGGAATGGCATACATGAGCAGCAGTTTACCTCATTCTGCTCATGTCTATGTTATGCTGTCAGAATTACTCCAATAACTGCTTCTACCAAAGCAAATGTCTATTTATTGTTAGAGAAACCAAAAATTTCTCACAAAATGTGATCACTTTTCTCTGTGTTGTGGCTGTTGTCATTTTTAAGAACATTGCCATCTAATTGATATGAACTTAATTCTGCGTACAGTAGTTGTCTCACAGTAGGGAGTACCTCTAGCTGACTGTGGAAACCACCAGATGAAAGCCTCCAAAGATAATTTAATTAATTTCTTTGTCTTTGAGGCCTTGTAAAACAATAGGCCTTTGAGGCCTTTAAAAGATGTCACCAACAGCAATGTTACGGAGCTAGCACTCAATTTGGCACCTTTTAATAATCCTTCTTGTACATACTGTAATTTAATTGGAAAAAATATCAACAAATGTACTTATGTGCTTTCTCCATCTAGTTCATCAGTTTGTCTAGGAATGGGCAAAGACTGAAATTACGAAATCTAAAATGCATCAAATATGTTTGACTTGATACTCATGTATTAGTCTCTGTGGGTGAATAGAAAAGAATAATTAAGTGTCCATATCAGTACGTTTTTACTTTGTTTGTCTGTTTACTTAGAGACTCATCTTAATCCAGAATATTCCAGCTCTGTATAAAATGAATCATTTTTAGTATTTTTTACACTCTAAATTGCATAAAATAATTAATTTTTATGGATCGTGGGGTTTGGTAAGTTCTTTTCTTCAGAAATATACTATTATATAGTTCAATTCAGTGATTTATATACAGCGTGTTAAGAATATGAGGTAAAAAGAAGTAGCATAGAAATTTAAAATCTAGTTATTTTTCTCTTTTGCTGAGTTAACAGAACGTAATCATCTGATACAGTGACTCTCTTCGGGGAAGACAATCAGTTTGAGTCATAAAAAAATTTCCATTATTTTCCATCATGGAAAATTTCTAACTCTTACTTGAATATTCCTTCTTGTGTCCAAAAGAAAGAGGCAAATGGGATGATAGCTATTCCTACTCTGTCATCAGATTATAAAGCATTTTCAGAGGTTAATCCAGAAAAATATTTTGCTTTGTTAAAAGTCAAAATATATTTGTATTTATGGTCAACAAAAAAATTACCAAGTTTATGTTAGATGGATAATAGTGTTAATTATGTTAACTACTATTTAGCTCCTCATTTATATGTAGTTAGTTTCTTTCCTTTGTCTTCATCTACAAGGATAATGAAATAGGTTTGTTGGTTTCACATTCTTCTGTACAATGCTGAAATTTTGGAGATGTCTATAGCTGAAGATATATTTATTTATAAATATGTAGAACTGCTTCCTTTTGAATTTTATGAACACATCTTGCCAATACCTAAGAGAGAGCAATCTTTATTCATTTACACTGATCTTAAGCAATTTTTAAAAAATCAAATTTGGAAACAAATTTCCAATGAGATTCTCTTGAGAAACTAGTTGTGGAATGGCCAAATCACATTACAGTGGCAAAACAAACTCAAATTTAAATATTCTGGAACCTGAGAGTGTTCTGAAGCTTGAATAATGCATATATTGAAAATAATGTCAGAAGAGAGGTGATGTACAGGAAACAAGTATTGTTACTGCGTTATTGTTCCTTTTTAATGAAAGCACGACTCACACTGCAGGCAGGGTCCCTGTGGCTTTCTCTGGTTTCATTAATTTGTTTACTCTCTGCATGTGTTTTGTGGAAGAAGCCTCCTGTAACATTACATTTTAGAGCCAGATGTTTGCCAAAGGGAGAATTTTTCATCTGGCACAGCGTAAGTGAGATGACCAGAGGCCGAATGTTGCTCCTGATCCCACTGTCCATGTCACCAACAGCAATGTTAAACAGGGCTGGTCTCAACACCCAGCCCTGCAGTCACCACTCGTCACTGAGCTCCACCTGGACATTGGGCCATTGACCACAACTCTTTGAGTGTGACCATCCAGCCAATTCCTTATCCACCAAGTGGTCCATCCATCAAATTCATGTCTCTCCAGTTTAGACACAAAGATGTCATGTGGGACAGTGTCAAACACTTTACACAATTCCAAGCAGATGATTTCAGCTGCTCTTCTCTCAGCCACCACCACTGTAACCCCATTGTAGAAGGCCGTGAAATTTGTCAGGCATGATTTTTCTTTTAATGAAGCCCTGATGGGTGTCACAAATCATGTCCTTGCTTTCCACGTGCCTTACCAAAGTTTCCAGGAGGATCCGCTCTGTGGTCTTACTAGGCACTGAGGTGAGACTGACTGCCCTGTAGGTACCTGGGTCTTGAGGTTTTTTTCCTTTTTGAAAATGGGGGTGTGTTGTCGCTTTTCCAGTCAGTGGGAACTTCAACAGACCTCTCAAATATGATCAATACTGGTTTAAATCTTCAACATTCTGCTGATGTCTGTTGGTATTCTGCAACTGGTTTTTTCTCTCTCTCTCTTTATTTTTTTTTTGTTTTTTTTTGTTTTGTTTTTGGCTTTGGGTTTTTTTTTTTTTTTCAGGCCTGTGTGGTAAGAAACTTTTTTTTTTTTTTTTTTTTGTTTTTGGCTTTGGGGTTTTTTTTTATTGCAGTCCTGTGTGGTAAGAAACTTTTCCTCTTTTCTTATTCTGCCTGAAGCCTTAAGAAGGCTTTTCTGGGGTTGTTGAAGATACAACAGATATGAATTAAGGATTAAGGAACTAATTCTCTTCAGTCTCTATGTGCAATGTGCTGGGAGTCTTGAAATGAATGTTTGCCTTAGAGCCCTGAGTGTCTGTTTCACATGTGTGTCAGGATTGTGTTTTTGCTGCTTTCTCAAGATAGAAACCAACTGTTCAGGTATTTTGTAGATGATTTCTGAGGTGGGATTTGCTTGAGCTTTCCAAGTATGTCCCTGTTGTGATCGATGCTTCCTTCCAATGCCCTGGAAAGCAATCCATTCAGGCCAGTGAACAGCACAGCCTCAAAATTATGAGCCTAATTTTGGCTAGATTAGCTTTACTTCTAAATCAAAAAGTTTGCAACAGATAGCCATGCTTGTAGATCAGCATCCAAGGCAGCACAATTTTCTCTTTTTTTGGAGATTGTTTCACATTTCTGTGTCTTCCCAATCCCCTAAATTCATCCCTCGTCTGTGCCATAATTTCTGTGTCTGTTCCTGGAGAAACACAAACTGTACTACCCAGAATGAGCTACGCTTGCAAATATTTCTCTTAAATATATTTTCCTGTTATTTCCTAGAACACTGTTGGTATTCTCTGTGATATACCTTGTCTTTTCTTGCTGCTCCCAGTGGTATCTTTCACAAGAGATACCATCTCAAGAGAGTCAGGAAAATAATGAGTATTTTCATTATGTCTAAGAATTTACACCCTCACCCTCTTTTTTTCCTCTTACCCCAGAATCCAGTTGGCTTCAAAGTACATTAATTAGTTCAGAGATGATTTCATGCTGTCAGGTAACCCTACCCCCTCAGGAGACCTGGTGAGTTTTGCAGTGTAGCAGATTTGTCGCTGTATCATAATGTGAGCTTAACCCCAAACCTGAGCTTTTGCAGGCGTCATTGTCCTTCACTAGAACTGAGCAGATTCAAACCTGAGAGGAGTTTTTCAGCATGTGGAAGGTCCAGGCCTAGGTACTGTTGAAAGTCATTTCCAAGGGAAAGCAAACTGAGCAGCTAGGCTTGCATTTTTGGCTGTGGAACACAAGGTATCCATACCTGCATCATAAGGTCCTTTTATTTCTTAATTTAAATGGAAAATTGTGGTTATAGCATTTTTATTGATTGTGAGTTGTTGGGTTTTTGGACAGCATAAAATGCAATAGCGAGCTTCTGTGTAAGGTAGTTCATGTGTAGCAGGAGAAACACGCCTTCAAAATTGTCCTGGTGTTGGAAAAAAGTCGATATACTTCAATTCCACTTCTCTTGTAAAGGGCAAATATGCTTTCCCCAATAATTGTTTTTGTCACCCTTCAGTGGTTTTTTTCAGAAGGAAATACCTTGAAATAAATAAGTTTGGAAGCCATGGAGGAGTCAAAATTGCCTGATACAAGGGTGAGACAGGTAATGATACCGTGGCAAAATATTCCGAAATAATGAAATAAATGTATGGAAGAAGAACTGATCTATTATTAATTACATTTCACACAGGCATTTCCATAATACGATGCAGTCAGTGCTTATTTTGAAGACATATTTTCAGTTTGTTATAAATGTTATATACACACATATATTTGTACATCTTCAAAAGCAAAATTGCAGAAAAATCCTAATTGTGGTGAAAATTTGCAGTCATGTCTTTATGTAAGATAGATTTCAGGTAGATTCTTAAAAAAATCAGGAATAATTTAGGACAATACCTCTTTTTAAGGGAAATTAAGAAAGCGTATTTTTACCTTGTTTATTTATTGCAAATAAGCTCCAATACTTATTTTCTTTATTCTCAGGGAAATAAAAAAAAGGTGATACACATAGAATAATAGTCTCTTGCTTTCAGACTGTCGGTAGAGGAATGTAAATTTAAAATAAATTCACTGAATTCGTGTGCCAGCTAAGTTCAGTAGTATGTCAAAGAGTAAATTCTCACAGTGTTGATGAAAAGAAGGGCTTAGTGGCAGAGTGGATTAATTTTTTTACTAGGGACAAAGCCCTGATTGATAGAAGAAAAATAAACACGTCACTATTCTATCTCTCCATCCTTTGCCCCAAACATCAGGACTCTGTCTGTCTCACTTGTGCTTGTTTACATTCATTGGAGAAAAGGGACTGTGTAATCTGAGATGTGTTTGTTGTTTCATCTAGGCCATGGATTAAAAGAAATATAATCATTCTTAGCAGAGATTCCTTGGAAAACACAAATTCCACACATGATAGCGTGGCTGTCTCATGATGCATGACCAGCTGATGTCACAGATGTTCCTGCACGTTGCTTGTGCAGAAGTACACGCACACACAGAGCTGCATATCCTGCCACGTTTTCCAAGTGCAGAGTGCTCAGCAGCCCTGAGGGGCGGCCCCAGGGAGTAGATCATTTAACCAAACACGGCCTTGGGCTTGACCTCAGTGGCTGGGGCTGTGTCAGGCTGCCTCAGGGAGAGCCGTAAGTGCAGGAAGAGAAGCAGAGGTGAGCAGGGTCATCAAACTGTGACTCCCTTTCGGCAGCACGGCTGAAGACAGAGCTGCAGGTGGCTCCAGGGAAAGTCACATCTCCAATATCCCTGTAGTGATATCAGAGCATATGAAGTGAGGCAGGGAGCATCTTTTTCTTATCCATGCATCTTTGGATTTTTATTCCTAATAAATACACAGGATCTGTTCTGGTAAATCTGCATTGTCAATTATCATGCATCACCTGGAGACTGCCGGGTATCATTTCAGTATCATTGCACATTTTAGGGCTTATCTACACAGCATTGTCTGAGTGTACAGGCACTCAAATGGGCTCGGGTAGCCTGTGTAGGACTTATAACACTGCTGAGGTACCTGTGCTGTTCATTTCAAACTAGCTTGAGTGGGAATGAGCTTCAATTAAAGCCCTGAGTGCTGAGGGGTTTATATTGTTAGCTTGGCAATGAAACTGCTTGCTTTCTTTCCTCCCTCAGAAAAACCCCAACAACTAACCATCAATAGACAATAGAGTTCCTGATTAAAGCTCCCAGGAAAAGCTGCCTTTATAAGTGAAATATGTGGACCTCTAAGAGAACAGTGTGTACAAAAGCACAGAGATTATTTAACAAGGAGTAGTTTTTATGTGTAATCTTGGGCACTGTGCTTTTTATACCTGGGAAACAGCGTGACTGGAATTTATTTAACTATGTAGAAATCACTGCAAACCAGATCCTTTTGCCCTTTTGTGTGTTCTTTACGATCTCTTCCCATTCAAATTCTTTCAGATTTCATTATGTTTGCTCGGTATAGATTGAGCAGAGCAGTGATTTGGTCAGTGGTCTCATACATGCTAGCGTTTTTATGCTTAAATTAGAGAGTGGAGTATATTCTCACATTACTTTAATCAAAGCAGAGAGCAAGTTATGTAGCTTTGTTTCCTGTAATGTGGTGTTTAATTATTAGTAGGTCTGTGAAAGCTTACTGTCTTCATAGAATGATTGTAAAACCATTGATGGCAAAAAAAAAAAAAAGATTTCAGCTTGGCCAAGAATCTTTTATCTCTAGTATATGTTTTTCCTATATTCTGTGCGTTTTCTAGCACCATTGTCTTTAGATTTTTAGGTTAAAATGTGTGTTGGACTAAGGTTTTATTCTGGCACATGTTATCCTTTAAGAGGAGCATTGCACAGTAGGTACCTCAGCAGACAAAGGGTTACTTGCAATATATTTAGAGTACTGGTCTGTTGCAGCAAGGCAAGAGGAGAAAACACCTCAAGTGAACATTCTTTCCTTTGTTCCTACCCTCTCTTTTTTTTTTATTCCCACTGCTAATCCTTTCAGCCTTGACACCCGAGCTCAGAACTGAGAAGTATAGTTGTTGACCAAGTGTGGAAGAAAACAAGTACCAATCCATTTGTTCATATGGAGTCTAATTTATATAAGGAAAAGTCGTTTTGAATTGACAGTTTTCATTTACCTTATATTCCCAGTGCTGTTAGGAACCTCCACGTTCTGTGATAAAGCTGGCTAACAGACTCGGGGCATTTGCCATGTTGTCAACAAGCATTTGGAAACACATTTGTAACCGTGTTGGCCCTAGCAGACTAATGCATTGAGTCTAACTTCTGCCCAAGTGCTGAACTAAACCATTACTTAACAGGCAGCTCTTGGAGGGATTGGAAAGGTGTGCTGATGGGCTGTTGCAAAAGCAAATGCAGTCTGACAAAGTCCCAGTGGTGGTTCACAAAAGTGTGTTAGACCGCTTGTTGTGCTGCTGGGAACTGCCAGGCCTGCATCACCTATTTGGGCACATCTCTGATTTGAGCATCTTTCCAAGTAAATCTGAAAAATTATAACTACTGGCTGGAAACCTAATTTTGAATTATTGACTGAGAATTAGTGTATCATTCATATGGGCTGTGTCAAAATATTATTATATCACTCATATGACATCCTCCCACCATGTTTCTTCACATTGGAGGGAAGGGAGGAATTAGAAGAGATTTTGAGTTAAGACAGCAGCCAATAACAAAGACTTGCATTAAAAGTTATTAAAACGATGAACAAGGATCCAAATGACTGTCTAATTAGTTCTTGGAATTCACTGCTGGGTACTATACAGATAATCTAAGGTGTAGTTAGAATATTAGATTGCCAGCTTAATTGGGCAGTGTAATTTTGCAGCAGTATATAATGAGAATTCAAGCCAACAATTAATTCAGTGGTTCAGCTGGCAGAATTCTTGGGTTGCGGCCAGTTTTTCTTATAACCTCAGTTACATCCTTTCCTTCCACCCCACCTTTCTCCTGAAGACAGTCAGCTTGCTTTTCTACTACTTATTTTAAAAGAAAATCATTGTGAAATATCAAAAGTTAGATGACTTGAAAATCCAATGCCATTCTTGAACAAGTGTTGAGTATTTCATGAGGCAGGAGTAAAGGAAGAGCAATATGTTAATAAATGATTTCGATGAAGTAAAACACTTCAATCTAAACACAATGCTCTGCTAAGGATTTTTTTTTTCTGAGTTATATGTAATAAATACATAAAGCTGGACTGAAAAAGAGCTTTTTGAAGCCCTTTTTATTCTCTTTATGTTGTGATTGTATAATCCTTCACTGTTTTTCAAACTAAAGCATTGATCCTGAAGTGTGTGCATGTAAACTAAAAAGGTAATAAATATTCTGCATATTTTACAGTGCTCATAAATTTGCTTCTGTTGGTTTCAAAATGCAGGCAGACGGCAGTCTTACCTCCTAATACCCTTCTGATGTATTTTAGACCTGTGTTCTTTGAGGAAGGATGATAGAAGACATTTACATGTAAAATGTACATAAAATTAATCACATATTCAGGAATAACTTCTAATTCAAGTCTCATTTACTTTTGTATAAAGATGAACAGAATTGCCAACTGTTTTCTTATTTGAGAAACACTGAAGGGTACTTCAGTTTGCTGTAATTACTTAAGAGAATAAGCCAGTGCTTAGGCAATTTAAATTATCAGTTTATATTACTGACAACTTTAAATCCAAGTGACTTCCTCTGAGAGCTAGAGTTTAGGAACGGTAGTAGAATTCTTTTTAAGACTTTTTGTGTGTAATTTTAAGTCTTTCATGTATGAACCTTGTGGTTTTCCAAGTCCCAAATACGTATTTTCCTTACTTTAATGGATGCCCTAGTTAAGGACACGTATTCAATGCGTATTCAAAGAAGAAGTTAAGTAGAAACTGTCATTTTAAGCAATGACAATCATTTACTAACTGATCCTTTCAAATTTTTGGTAGTACTTTCAGTAAACATGCTTTATGTTATAGGAGCCATAGTGCTGAAATGCCTTTTTAGAGATGAAAGCAGTGTGCTGCATGTCATTAAGACATGCTGTAATCATTTCTTTTACCTGTAAAACTGCCTTGTGCTAATGCAATTTGTCCTGAAGAAATGAATTTAGGCAGTCCCATTACAGTTTGTTATTGTCATGTATTAGTAGAATAGTTGGATAGAAGACTTTTTAACTAGGTAAGGCAGAAACCATAAACAGAAAACAGTGAAAGATATTTGCAAAAAGTCAGAATGGGGAATTGCTTTAAAAAAATGAAATCACCTGGAAATTCACAAGGTGTAAACAGGCTTGTGACTGGAGGAGAAGCAAATTGTAGCACTAATGGAAACCTGCCAGGATGCAAATTCTCTAGCCTTCTTCTGCATTAAATTGTTTAGTCCTGTATTCTGCGAGCTGCCTATGTACTATGTCTAAAATTACTTTATTTCCCCACCTTGTTCTTTGTTTACCTATGAAAGGGACAGGAAAGGGAGAAAAGGTGGAGCAGTAGCATCCCACTGCAGCTGTCAAATGTACAGCAAACTGTCCTGCTCTAAGAGGGACAAAAAGCCTAATGTATATGCTGCCTTCTGACAGTGAAAAAAAAACCCCAAATGGATATAATTAAAAGGTAATAGAATGCAAGTATGTGTTTCTCTTAGTATTATCCAGCAATGACAGATGAATTCTGAGACAAAGCTGCGATACTTATTTTTGAAGCAAAGTGTTTTCAGCAGGAAAGTTCACATCCTATTAACATTGTCACTATCCAAGCAAATGTTAAGCTTTTAAAGCTTAGATTTCCTCTCTCCCAGAAGATAGTTCAACCTGTCACTTGGATTGGATCCAAAAGTCTTTGCTGCTGGCATTATCACAGTGACACCCAAAATTTTTCAGTGCCATGCAAACAAACACACACACTTTGCTTCTCCAGAAGGCTTGAGGTGTCAAAAGTTGTAAAATCTCACTATTGAAAGCCGTGAGAGAGCTGATTTACTTTCTGTGGCTGCCATTACACTGTTGCTAATGCTGCAGTGTCCTGGAGAGCTAGGTTTGTCCTATAAAATGTGATATTTATTGATGTGGAAGTATTTTTGTAGGCTGTACCAGAGTAGCTGGTCACAGGTATTGCTCAACACCCTCAGAATTTTGACCCGAAAATTAAGGCATTTTTCTAGCTTTAGTAGCCGTTCCTTATTGTTCATAAAATCTGCTAACAAAATGTACCATAAATGGTAAAATATGCAGGCTGCATACATTAATAATTCTCCTTTTTAGATTTGAGTTCTGTTTTAGAAATTAAGGTCTTTGCTGTTTTCCCTTGCACTGTAACTTGTGAAATACAACTTTATTTTCTCAGCAGGTCTTTCTTCTCTTGTTTTTTTCCTAATAATAATGAAAAATCCAGCCTTCATGAAATTCAAATATGTAGTAATCCAGCATTTTGATGATAGATCCAGGTGCTGTGGTTGGTCTCTTGTGCCTCTTCCTTGAAGTAAGTTATTATTTGGGCAACAAGAGGCTGAGCTGCTGATCATGCTGCTGCACTTGCAGCTTTTGATGGCCTCTTCCCTTCAAGTAAACTCCATTCCTAATGATGTGCTTCATAACCTGTATTGATTAAGCAATCTAAATCCCATTTCAGTCCACACAGATGTGCCGCAGAAAATAAAAGAAAAAGCCAACATTTCAAGTAATAGTTAAACACGCTCAGCCTGGAAAGCACATTTTCTGTTAGAATAGATGCAGTTCAGCCAAAGGCAGAACTACAGTTTTGGATGGAGAGACATTTAAAATTTTCACAGGTGTATCAAGCTTGAAGGAAAAAACGCATAATCAATCCTCTTAGTTTATAATAAGAAGTACAATTAATGGTTGCAGGTGGGATTGTGTCAGAGAACACCTCATATCAGAATAAGCTTCCTGGAAAAAAATAGCTTGTTTGTTAGCCTGTTTATAGTTGTTTGGGTGACCTGGTTTTTCTCAGAATCCAGAATGCCGAGTTTCTCTTAGAAAATGCACTTTAAAGTGTTTTTTTAAGAGTGATGTAAAACTGTTTGGTCTCCCCAGAAATTTTGCCCTTTTCAAAGCATGGTCCTTGAATGGGCATTCAGCTTCTTTAGGATTTTTCAGACTGGTTTGATACCTTTTTAATGGTTATCCTTTGCCATTTATTTGCGTGCCAGCACTGGGAATCTCCCAGAAATGGGCAGATGTAGTTGATGTATCTGCAGTCTGTGTGATGTACCTTCTCTGTGCTTTCAGAAGGCGTTTTTCAGAATCTAGAAATGAGAGAATTGTTCCTGAGTAGCATTAGTAGATTTGGCAAGCGTCTTTCTGCCACAGCAGCAGCTTCAGTAGTTTATTATTGCATTTTATGTTTTTCTCACAAACTACTGCTGCATACAACTCATGCCATTATCGCATCTTGGCACAATTAGAATATTTCTAATGCAAACACCTTCTGATGATTTACAGAGTCATTTTTGAAGTCTGGGAAGCAAGTAATATTTCATGAGCTAATTGTTTCAATTTCTCTACCAAATGTAAAATTTTGTGTTGCCATTAAGTTTACACTTGTCATTCAGAGTGTTAGGAGAAATGCATTTGTTTGCCTGCTTTTCCTATGATAATTCTGAAGATTATTAAGATCCCTTTGCCTTCTGTTGCCATCACATAAACTTGGAGTTTAGATCTTTCTCCTACCTGTACAGGGGACTTGGAATTGAGACACTGAAGAGAAAGATCTGAAAGAGTGTTTAAATCCCTCCTACCCTTTTTCAGAAGAGATTGGGGTAAAGGACAACTACAGAAATTCTGTTAAACCTGTAAATCATTATTACGGCCTTACTTGGAATACTCTTACTGATGCTTATAGATGTAAGCATAGAAAAGATGAGTGAAGAACAGAGGTCACAGACGTGACCTTATCATTCAGTTTTAATGAAAGATGGGAAATTCATGAAGTAAAAAATCTGAACACTGGAAATAATCACACTATAAAATTTTATAACATGTATTGAAGTTAAAGTTTGAAAAAATACATTGTAAGCATTTCTTTTTTTGTGTATGACATATGTTTTTAGTAAATTTTAAAAAATTTCATATTAAAAATGACATATTTGAAACACACTTTCTTTTGGAAATAAAAAATACTTCACTTCCAAAACTATAAAGCACTGAGTGATCATTTCTTTAAAAATAATAATCTCTCCTGATGTTAGTAAATATGTTTACATGATCTGTGTGATACCATAAGGCCCACTGATTATGTAAAGTCCATCTTAGTGTGGCTCTATAAATTAATATTGGCTTTATGTACCATCATTATTCTGTTTTTTAGCAAGCAGTATTTAGTCAAGTCAAGAAATATTTACATTTTCAAGTTCTTTTGTTTGATATTGTTAAGATGTGAGGCGGTCTGATGGGGGATTATTTCATATAATTCCATTGTTAGAATGATACCTGTAAATATGGTGCTAATTAAAAACATTAGTTGATATCAGATAAAATTCTGCAGTCTTATTTAAAATCTGGTTTTAGCTAAGCTCCTATGCTAGTTTTGTTTGATAAAGGTTTAGAACAGAGTGAATTTCCCTTGTTTTCATCATTTTTGGATTGGTAGTTTTAGGCTTTAATTCTTCCTGCTGTTTGGAAGGAGGGCCTGTTGGCCCCTGAGATGGACAGAGATCAACAGGGCATCCTCTGTACTTGCACTTTAGGCTCTGGTTTGGTTATCTGGTTTCCTAATGGGAACTTGTAGAGTGTATAGCGTGCTCTAAGTCCATGGCAGTGACTGCTGCATGCAGGGCTGGAGACAGCAATGGAAGGCAGCAGCAGAGAGGTGCATCTTTTTGTGGAAATAAAGGCCAAAGTTTTCAAAAATCTTTTAGAGGACATTGAACCCATCTTGAAGGATCCAGTTAGCAAGGATATTTGTTCAGTTATTGTTCAGAATTGTGAATTGTTTTCAGCAAGTTTCCATTTCTGTGAATCCTCGGAAATGGCAAATAAAAGAAATATTTACAGTTTCAGCAGGTGCCTGTTTGCTTTGATTATGACACCTGTAACACTGTCTTTCCAGTAGCACAATTCGAGTTGTCTAAACACAAATGGGTTCTATTAAAAAAATGGCAGTGTTTAATTTCTTCTTGTATCTCAACCCATATGGCATCACAGGCCACTTTTTGAGGTTGTGAACTGGTCTTTTCCACTCCATGTTACATTTATTGCAAGTGAAACGCCAGGCTTGATGACCAGCACGTGGTGCCCAGAACAAGGTTGCTGTCTATTATGTGTGTGGCTCTTCTCCAGATGATAAAAATCTGCATCTTCCTAGATGGTGAAATCCTGCTTGTAGTTATAATGCCTTTTAACTCTGTCTTTTCCAGGGCTCTTCTATCTCCAGTAGAAACTGTAAAGATCACCTGTTAAATGGGTCGAAGTCATGCCTGCTGTGGCTTGGCTGGTAGGCTGATTGTATTAGAGGGAATACAGACATATCATTTCATATTCTTTGAAGATGCTTAGGAAACTCCAGGAAATGGATTTTTTTTTTTTTTCGAGATGAGGTTGTGCTGTCTTAGAAATGCAGTTAATTGACATTTATTGCTCGCAAGTCTATATAGGTATTTTAATAGTCAATATAAATGTTACTGTATCTTTCATTAGTGTAAAGTATTTAATATGTGTGTATCTGGTACATAAGAAAATTTGAAATGTATCTGAAATGGTTGAATCTTTACATTTGTGAGGCAGGATGAACGAAACATCTCTGTGCCGCAGACTAACTTTTTCTTCCACCACCTGCTCCAATTTGGAATTAAGTGACCCCGCATTACTGAAGCTTATTAACCAAGATATTACTAGTTATAGAAACTGAAATGGTTCTGCTCAAAAACTTTCAGGTCATAATGATGTTTAATTAGCTTACACATTTTTATAAATCATATTAATAACAGATAAAAATTTGAAGATAAACTGTCGCTTAAGTGTGCCAGGATTTGAGAACGCAATTTCTTTTGTGAGAAGTAGGTAGTTTATACTATCTGAAATCTGGCCCACTTAAATTTATCAGTAAAACATAAATACACATTGCTTTTGTTTGTTTATTTTTTTAATGCCTACATATGTAGATATTTGTAATGTAGAGTATGTATAAGCATAAAAATAATGTGAATTAATGTAAAAATAATCACGTAGACAAAAAAAATTGCCTGCAAATATTATGTTTATGATATTTAGGTAAGCTATATATTTAGATTCATAGAAATGTAAATATTCTGTTGTAAATTGATTGTTCTTGTGGACAATTACACAGAAATGATACTGTGTATTTTAGCTTCCCTGACAAGTGCTAGCATGGCTTAGCATTATGTATGGGCCCATTCAGATATATGTGTGTGTGTGTGTGTATTTATTCATATATAAATGCCTTTCTGTAATAGTGAAGTTTCAAAGGTTAAATTACAAACCCTTACTATTAACTTGACCAATTTTCTGCTTAATATATCGCCTTCTTGGCCCATGTCAGCAGATGCTATAGTGTGTATCATTAAATATACAGAAGCCGTGATGTTGCTCAGTAAATGTCATTTATCTTTTCCACTCTGGAATCTTAGTATCACATTATTACAGCTTCTGTTCAGCCTCCTCAGCTTTAAGTATGAGTAATGGCTTGAATTGTGTTCAGTAACATTTCCATAACTAACTCTTAATGCTTTGGCCCCTTCAAGGTGAGGCTAGGGCTATCCGTGGATCAGCTCACTTTTATATTGTTGCTGTGGAGATACAAAGGCCAGTTACACTTTCTCCTGAAAATTAACTGAGAATTACTGAATATTGTGGTCTACACAATTTTTTTTATTTTCCAGACAGAAAGTTTTCCGTATCATGGTATTTATCACCATCATTTCTTCTAGCAAAATGGGCTGTGATGCCAGCAGACAAACTGAGTTTAGAGGTTTCATGTAAACAGTCTTTCATATTTCAAATGTCCAGGCTGATTCATCTTTAGTTTGGAAGTAAAAATATGGGAATCTCAGAAAGGCTGGGGAGTTTTCCTTGCTGACTGATGGCATTGCCACAGCTTAGCAGTTTAGTAACAAAGGCTCTCAGTCTGCTTCTCCACCATCTCCTAAGTCCATTTGTAGACAGCAACGTTTTTAAATGCCGTGTACCTCCCAAGATGCAAAGCAGCAATATTGCTGTATGATGAAAGAGTCCCTGAATACATCTGAATATAGTTACTGGCTTGATTTCTTTGTTGAGGTGATAATCTGTTCAAAGACTTTTACAGTTTATTACCTCTAAATTATATTGTATTAGGTTATTCCCTGAAAAACAGGACATATGCTAACAGGTGAAACTAGGAGATAGAATCTCAAATTGGTTTATGATACTCTGCCTAGCACAGCTGGGTGATACAGTCGTATTTCCTACCCTGCTTGACACAGATGCCTTGTGATGTACTTCTCAGAGGATTTTATTTTCTTTCCACTTCTTCATCTTTCAAGTGAAATGTAATGGATTTTATCCCAGTCAAAGCTTCACCTGTTTATCTCCACCATAGTGGCCCCTTGGTGGGGTTCAGATGAAAAGCGAGAGTAGCACAATTAAAAAATAATTAAAGGGGAAAAAAAGGCTTGAAGTCTTTTCACATATGAAACTTCAAGCTTTTATATTCACAGTGAAAAAACAATGTTTCTGTTTAATTCCATTTTTTCTGCATTTAGTACAAAGAGAAATAAGTAATTGCCTTGCTTGTAGAGCTGCTTTGTTCATTTTGCTATGTAAAATTGATGGTTTGAAATTTTGATAGAACTGGTACTTCTAAGAGTATCATTTTTCATTTCACCCTTTCTATTATCTCAAATAACATACATTTTGTATTGCCACATTTTGCTCTGTTTATTCTTCACACTCTTGGTTTTGCACAATTCAGTAGCTCTGAAAAATAGCACAGATGTATTGTTTAAAATAACAACAGTACTAGGTGAGTGTTCTTTGGAAAAATAAACTTTCTTTTGTCTTTTGTCAGTTTAAAGCACAACTGGAATAAATGTAAAGCTGTGTATTTTGACTTCGTGGTATTGTAAAAATGATGGAATGCACAGTAAAATTGCAAATTAGCACTGGATGAGACCCAGACCCTGATACAGTAAAGGAAAATTAGAAATGATTTGTTTGGTCTCTGTGGGGAGGTGTGCCAGATGTCCCTCTGTTCAAACAATCCCCGGTGATTAACCCTTAAAGCAATGCTCTTTGTAGCTAAGGAGAGCTGCTTGCCTGCTCTCAGCATCAGGTCAGGCATTGCCTCAGGTATAAAAGATATTGCCCCCACAAAAGATAACTTCCCACAAAACGTATCACGTGCAAAAACATCGGGTTTAGGTGAAGGGCATAGCTTTCTATAGGTTAAAGTGCCTTACCTCCAGAGTATGTAAAGGTGCAGTCCAAGACAACGCAGTTTTACTGTGGTAGATCTGCATTTTCTTAATGGGCCAATTACGTCAAAGGGGGAACTATTTGCAAGTAAGGGAAGGCAATTTTGAACCCCTTACAGCTTGAGTTTCTCTAATATGTGTTTGTAATACATGGATGTGCTTGTATGCATACACATCAAGTGTATGTAGCTTTTTTTCACAGACTAGAAAAATTATCTAAAATTAGTGTTGAGACTGTGCATTAGTGATTTGAAGGAATGGAAGTGTCATAGCAAAGACCTAGGTATGCTGCTAGTGTAAATTAGTTAAACCTAGTAAAGTCAGATGGTAGCCTATCTTTAAGACTTGGCTTTGGTTTTGTCCTCTTGATCTGTATAACTCACTGAAGACAGTAGTTGCATGCGCACAGTTTTTCTCAGCAATTAATAAATCACCATTTATTTTGGCAGTTTGCAGAGTGAAAGCCTTGCTTTCTTGTGTAATGTTCTTTTCTTTTATTTTTTATTACTGTATAAGTGAACATGAACAGCTAATAATGTCTTTGCTGTCTTAGTCTGCAAAATATGAATACCCTCTGACGATGGGCGGTTTGGAGCTCTGGATACGCCAGTGGGAGACTCACCAGCTCAACCCCCAAGTTTAGCTGGCATCACCATCCTCCTCTTCAGTACAGTTGAGCAATTCCTGTTAAGTGTTGTGTGTCTGACTCTTCCTTGCAAGTGGTTTTTTACCTGAAAACTTTATGCATCTTAGTTAAGGTAGCTTTTGACTGGCTGAAAAATAAGTGCCTTCATTTTGCTATGGTTCCAATGCAAAAGTGCTTCTGTGCGCATTAGCTGCATCTCAACACTAGTCATGATTGCAAAGTGCCTTTTTATGGAACAGGAGCTACAATGCAGAGGGCACAAGGGCAGGTGGAGACAAGTGCAGTGTGTCTTTCCTGATGCTCAGTTTCCTGAGGAAGTGTACCAAAGTGTGTGTGTACTTTTCCCCGTGTGGCAGTTGTTAGGAGGCTGTGCCCCACAGTCAATGTCTGGAGTCCCTCATGCTGCACAAATATTCATTAAGGCCCTTCCAGAGATCATGAGTGGCAATGACTTGGACCTAAGCCAAGCTGACATTTTGACCCAGATTTAGCTGATTAGGGAAATATTTCCATTTCAAATTTGGCATGTGCTGTAGGCTACCGGGAAACTAGGGCACAGATTCCCAGAGGGTGGGGGTTTTGAATTGGATGTGTGTTCAAATGTATGCTTATGTAACTATGGCACTGCTAAATTACACACCCCTTCATGCTTGACTATTAAATAGTCAAAAGAAGACATGGCTCCCTAATTTTATTCTTATTTTCCCTGCCAAATTTGAAAATTTTGTATGAATAACACTTCATGAACGGCATTATTGTTGTGATTTTTCTGTGTCTTGAGGTTAGTGTGTTTAGAGACACAGTAAAGTTTGGAAAGTTCTTTTTGGATAGCAAAGGGTGGAACTGTAGCACTTGTCAACCCATCTTAGTCAGGTAAGCATGAAATTTCCTCAGCATCTGTGAGTTTTGAGATTGGACAGCATGACTAAAGGTTGGGAAAGTGCTTCTGAAACAGGGGTTGTACTGCCTTGGCAACTTTATTGCTGCATAGGATAGTGATTGAAAAGCTCTGTGGAAAGAAACCAATAGGTTTTCTTGTAAAAATTAATCTGGGCTTTGTGTGTAATTCTGTGTAGGAATGTAGATGCTTGAAATACTATTTACATTATATTTCCTGGCTGTTTGGTATAAACAATTGTGTAGTACAAGGTAGCTTTTAACTACCAGGTCCTTGCTTGTTTTCTAAGGATTTGTCTGCAAGAGAACCAAACAAAAAGGCGTCTCTATTAAAGAATATAATCACCAAGTTATTTAGCTCATCCCAACTTAAATGATTGTCAGCTTAACAAATTTGTCTAATTAGGCTAGCTGCACAGTATATAATAAAGCCGATACCCTGTAAAGCTTCTCTGAAAGTATTTGTTTTAGTTGTTATGCAATTTAATTGCTAAAAGCTCCTTTCTCTTCTTCAGAAAAAATGACATTTTTGTTGCATATATATTCACAAAATGTAGATGTGATGGACTTGGAGGGAAGAAGAAATATTATGACAAGATTTGAATGTGATCTGTTGTTTCAAATTAAATAACCTTTTTTTTTAAAGTACTTTTATTATAAATACCTCACAAAACTGTCAATATTGGAAAAAGAATTAAACCAAAACAGCTTTACCCCATTTTAATATATCTTTGTTATTTTGATTTATCTAGCTTCCATAATGATAAGTTTTCTGTGCTTTCAAGTAATTCAGCAACATCTATATTTTTTTATTTCCACATCAGTGTTTGACTGGCTTTTTATAAAGCCCTTTTGCATTTTTTGTACTTTACCCAGTCATCCATCTCTAGAGTATAATGCAGTGGTTGCTATTCCAATATTTAAGCTTGAATCAAACTTTCCATTATATCACTTTTTATTATTTTTTTTAATCCAAGATTCTCCTGCAATAAACTTACCTCTGGAATGGTAAATGATGCATCATGGCCAAGGTTTCCTTTCTGGAAGAAGTATATTTATGGAAAGTGGTTTTAACAAGGAATCCTGTAGTGCAAGGGTACCTTGTACCTGCCTTTTTTATACCAATTTTTCTATCTGATATTTTGACTGTAATCACACTGTTTGGCAGCTATCATCAAAGTATTTTTGACATAAAAAACAATTCCCATATCTAGAAAATGTCATGCCAAAATAAATGTTTATAAATTGCATATATCGACTGATCACTTGGAAATTTGCACTTCTCGGATGCAAGTCAGAACTGGTGATCCCGTGGGTTCCACTCATGTCTGTACAGGTTGATTGTTCAATTTAAGGGCTCCTATGTTTTAAGCAGCTCTGCTGCTTGTAGCAGAGCTTACTTTTCAGGGGCTGGATTAGCTAGAAGTGTAAAATAAAGTGTTGGAAAGTTTTTTTCCTTTACTGCTAAAGAAATTGAAAATATTTTTACTTCTTTGTTCCCCATTTCTGGGAAGCCACTCCTGTTGAGATGTAGAGCAAACATCATTTGTATGAAGAGAACATTTATAGACAGGGAGCCAGGTGTCACGGTTGAGAGCTCCTCTCAAGAAAGCAGCAGTGGCAGGTTCAGACGTATAGCCTGTAGTCATAAAATTCACACCTACATGTGAGAGTGCGTATTTACTCTAGCAGCACCTACGATGTGCTAACTGGCGTTGGAAATTACACGCAGAAGTCATTCCACAGAAATGTTTAAAATTAATTTGAATGTTGTGGCTGCTTCATGAGGTTTACTTCCCCTCCCCCTCCACACTTACCTAAATTCACTGTTTTCTTTAGTCCAATGTATGCTTTAATCCGTGCTGGAGTTTGATTCACCGTCTTTGCTCACTCTGCCGTTATGCAAACCTTTAAATCATGGGAGTGGCATTGTACTGCACATCTTTGGGTTTCCTGCTATTCCAGCCAGTGTTATCATGGGAGAATGGACATCAGTAGCATACTTGGCAAAACAAGAGACTCTCTGTTCCATTCTGTTACTGTGCAGCCAGCTAAAAAGGTGGAGGAGCACCAGGATGATCTGCTGGGATGAAAGGAATTGGTCCTTATGCAGACCAGTGAATTACAAGGGTCGTGCGTTGCAGTGGCTGGTGGCAGCATTTTGGCAGGAGCCACCATGATGTGGTCACTGTCCTTCACAGTTGGAGAACATCCTTCCTCCTCCTCTTTCCTCTGGCAAACATTCTTGTACTCCTCCAAGTGCCTCGGTGCCCATACTACACTGGTCCCTTTCGCCTCACCTCTGGCTCACTTGCCATCCTAGTGCTTTTCCGAGGCAAGGAGACATGACTATGGAAAAGAAAGTCAGCATCCTAACCTAGCAGTAAAATAACGTATTTGGGTAAACTTTTAGAACTCTTTAAATTCCTGGGCAAGTGGGGTGTTTGGTCTTTGAAAAACAAACTCTTGAATTGTAGCTGCTGTACCTGTATTTTACTTTTTGAATTATTATTAATTTCTCTTCCCCACTCAAAGAGTCTTTGCAGTCTGCTTTCCCTTCCCTCAGGTCCTGATCCACTTTCCTCTGTTCCACTTAGGCTGTAACACGATGACATGACGCCTTGTGACCTGCAGAGTGTGTCAGAGAGTTTTAGAAAGAGAAAGGAAGCATATACTCCAGTCCTGGTATTATATTTTTCAGTGCACGAGAAACCACTTAATGTGGGTTTCTTAGCAAAATGGGATTGGAGGATGGTTATTTCTGCTTCCAGTACAGGCTGATGGCTTGTGACTGTGATCTTCTTTTTTCCATTTTTGCTGGCAACTCACTTGGAAGAAATGCTGTTTGGATTAATTTCTTGTGATTATGCTGATTTTTATTACGATATTTTTTTCTGCTTGTCACATTCAGTTGAGAGGAAAAAAAAAGTTAAGTATAATCAGTAGTTCAAATAGACTGGCAAAGAACCCTGCAAACATTAGTGCAACAGGAAGATGCAGCTATATGATGGAAGAAGCTGAAGAGAAGCCAAAAGGTTTAACTAGGAAGTTGATAGAAAAATTGAAGAAATGGGAGGTTAGAAACTAAATCAGATCAGTCATGGGTTTTGCACCAGAGAGAATCTAAGAGCTGTATCTCAGAAAGCTTTTGCTGGGGAGTGAGGAGAGGCTTGCCATCCCAGCCCTTCTGATAGGGTAAAGTAACATATTAAGTCTGGGTAAGGGATATGAAGGCTGAAAAAAGGGGAATTCTCAGCATTACCAAGAGCTGAAATGTAGATTTGAGGACAAAGCATTAACACTTATAATACTGGTGACATGAAAGTTGCAGAAAACCATGGGAGGGAGGGAGGAAAAGAAAAGAAGGATGGCAGTTTATGAGAAATATTGGTCTAAAGTCAGCCTTAGGAAATGTGTCCAGGACTTAGAGTCAGGTAAGGAGACTTGTTTTTTTCCATTATGGTGTGGATATGAAATCTGAGGTATTTCCACTGGCCATTGTAATTGCTTTGGTGTGTTTTGTTGCTTTTAAATGTTTTAGTATTTGAATACTAAGTGATTTGTAGAATTGACAGCAGCTATAGTGAAAATTTAAATAATGTAAATACAATTGGAACAAACTCCAGCTAGCCTGTTGGATTCTGTTCTCAGAGCAAAAAGTGCTCAGAAACTGAACTAATTCACATATATCTAGTCTGGTTTAATTTTGTCTTTTAATGAGATGGTTCTCAGGTTATATAAAGAAAGCGGAGGAATAGGGAGGAAACTAAGATTAATAGCCAGTAGTTTGGCTGTGCTTATGACTGGAGTTTCTATTTCAGTTAATGTATCCACATCATTAAGGTGGCCTTAAATGAGTAAAATAAGGGGGAAAAGAGCAATCGTCTACATACTGTTTCCATTAGAATAAGTCTGCAGGTGTTCTATTCAATTTGTCAAGAGGTCTCTAGATTTGTTTCAGCTTTCTTCTTGGTGTGTTTCCCTAGAAGTGTTTTGTTTGTAGGTTTGTTTTTTGGAGGTTTTTTTCGTTTTTATGATTAAACTCTCCTTAAAAAACAAGATCCAGGTCCTGCTCTGATTTTGTTTTTGCTTTTAAATTGAAGGAAAGATGACTGGGTTGCAATACATTGTACTCTATGAAAAAATACTGCTGGAAACGTCTAAATGTAATATCTAGAGTAATGATTTCAGCAAGAAGGGATAAGCTTCTTTATTAGTTACTAGGGGTCTTTTTTTTAAAAAAAATGCCACGTATCTGAATCTGAGCAAGAGCTGAAAGAGCTCATCTCTTGAAGACTCAACCATTTGTCACACTAACCATCTCCAAACTGCTGAAACCTGCTGAAGAAAATTGTGCAACCAAGTGCAGTGAACTGTCTAGATATAAATGTAAGTTTTAAAGATCTGCAGAGTTTTGATTTAAGAATTGGTTTAAATTTTATTGATCTGAGATTTGTTTAAGTTTTTAGCATGCATTATAGACAGAGACGGTTTGCAGTCTAAATTGGATATTTTTATTCCATCGCGGGTAAGTCCAATTACTCTGCCCGGGGCAGCATCTAGCCAGACTGCACTTCTTAGACAGTGAACAAACCAAACCATTGATTACGGGAAATAAAAACACCATACTCAGTAAGAAGTTTTAGAAATGGGAATAAATCAGTAACTCCAGCTAATTTATGTCACAGAGTATGGTTGTCAGTTTACATTCACTTGCTCTCAATTCTATTACTCCAGTTTTTATACAAGTCAAAATACTACTCAAATGTTGTACGAAATTACACATTTGCACAGTTTTTGGAGGGAGAACCCTAGATAAGACAGGGACTAATGAAGCAATTTAGTTTGCCTCCCAGAAAATGTGTGGTTTATTGGTAGATGGTTAAATGTTTTGTTGATTGTTATTGTCCAATGGTACTTGGATTTGAGATTAATCTAATCCCTTTCCAATTATTCCAAATAAATTCTTTTCTGAATAATGGCGTTTTGAAGACTCAGGTTGAACCTTCTTATTTCATCTAGGAGTTTACCTAGCGTGCTAGTTAACAGCACTAGCAACTAGTTAGTGCTAGTACCCCCTTAAAGACAAATGGCGGAAATTCCCCAATTAGTAAGGGATTTTTCAAAGAATCTAGTCACAGATTGAGAAGAAAAGCAAGAGATTGAACATATGTTTTCTATGCAGTCTCTGACTGGAATGAGAAGCAGGTCAGGTTCTGGAACTTTTTAGGACTAGGGTAGGGAATCTGGAGCCAGTTGATTGGCAACTCACAAATTGCATTAGACTGAAAGAAAAAAGGTTTCTACTGAACATTGGTGTGTGAGGAGGGAGAGGAACTCTCACCATGTGCTCTATCCTAATATTCAATAATCATGCATGTTAGTTTCTCTGAAAAATGTAGTTTGTGATGAGCTGTGGTGTTGTGTATTTGAAAATGAGTTTCTGCATTGGTATAGATTTTTACTTCTGTTGAGCTGCATGCAAGTAAACTTGCTCTGTAAATTGCACATTAAAGACATCATTGGTCCAGAAAGCTAGATAATGGTCCCTCTCCTTTTTTTTTTTTCCTTTTTCTTATTTCTTATTAACTCTACCTCTTCTGTTGAAACAAGTGTGTTCAGGAAGACAGAATTTTTCTGTTATTTGCAAGGGATTTGAAAACGCTAGATCCAAGTACTTGTAGCTGTAATCAATATTCAGTACTGTTGTGGAAGACTACAAATCCTGTTTATCTGAACAGAACAAATTTTCATCTGAAAGCCTCTAATCCTGCTTCCAGTTGCTACCAGCCGTGAATATACCCACAGTCTGTATTTTACTGTTTGTCCATGAGGTGGCAAACACTGTTGATCCTTGGCTTGCCACAGAGAGATATAACATGTCAGAGTTGCTGATATTTTTTACGATCAGTATGGTAGTTGCAGCAGCCATTCTGATGTTTTGCAATAAAGGTGTTTTATATTTGCCAGTATGTAGCAGCATCATGATTTCTCTCCTGAAAAAGCGGGTCAGAAAGGTTATGATCCTTTCCTTTTTCCTCTGCTTCTTGCCGGGTTCTGGCTCAGCTACAGTGGCAATTACTGCCCATGATTCAAATGATGCAGGGCAGGGAGCAGTGAGGAGCTGGAACAAGGTGGAGCTAGGAGCACGTTTCAGCAGACTTTAAAAAAAGAATCTGTTGTAAAAGAAATTCTTGTGTGGATTTATACCTTACTTTCCATGGGGAAAAAAGTTTGTCTCCTGATCAGTTCATTTTTTCTCCTGCGTGGACAAGGCA
This sequence comes from Oreocharis arfaki, assembly GCA_013398015.1. Lineage (NCBI taxonomy): Eukaryota > Metazoa > Chordata > Aves > Passeriformes > Paramythiidae > Oreocharis > Oreocharis arfaki. Next base: position 749,150 of record VZRR01013719.1, read on the forward strand.
CTTGGGCCTTCTGAGTGGAGCTTGCAGGATTAAAATCCTGGTGGCAAACAGCTAAGAACCAAACTGTGTTAGCTCTTAGGAGAAACTCCAGAAGTAGTTTCTGTGTTTTATATATACACTTATATGAGGGTGCTTAGCTGTACTTCACAGATCTCCCGAATAGGATGTACACAAAAAAGCCTCTTTCAGTTTTTCGTATTTATAGAATTTAGAAATCTATGGTGATTGTTCTTTGCAGGTATACAACTAACTATGAATTCTCTTAGATTCAGAATATTACTAAAACAAAGTCTTCCTCTAATTAAGTTTAAACTATCTGGAGTCTCGGACATTTAGCCTACTTAATAGCATTTCTTTCATTTTTGCAATTTAAAGCAGGTCTGCTACTGGCGTTTATGTAAGGTCCATTTCTTCTTGTATTTGGTTTGTTGATTCCTTAAGAATTTAAAGAGTGTCAGGGTAATAAAGTGATATGTACCCTATAAAAATCCATAATTATAAAGGTAGACAATCATCCTNCGTTTATGTAAGGTCCATTTCTTCTTGTATTTGGTTTGTTGATTCCTTAAGAAGCTCCATATTTAAAGAGTGTCAGGGTAATAAAGTGATATGTACCCTATAAAAATCCATAATTATAAAGGTAGACAATCATCCTCCTCCCAGATTCTCCTGCTTAGGAGCTCTAGGATACAACGTTCTTAAGTTGAGCTCTGTACTGTTGCCTTTTATAAGGCAAAAATCAATAGTCGTGCTTAGCTATTTTATGGCAGTGTATATTTGCCAGATTTGTTATCTGCGTGTTACAAATGAGAAAACTGAGAGCAGCTGTTTGACTTGCTCGGGGTCATACCTGAAATCTGGCAGTTCTGCACATTTTCTGGCTTGATCTGAAACCATTAGACCACTTTACCTCCCTGGGGAATTGCCTGGAGACAATGCGCTGGTCACACAGAAACAGAAGTTCTGCTGCTGGCATCATTGGGTTAGAATTTCTCTCATGTTGCTTGGATTTTCTTGTACCTTGTTTGTCTTTAATAAGTCTTTGTGTTGATAGGGAACATGTACCCAAAAGTTTATTGAAACAAAGGGCAGCTGCTAGCAGCTGCGTTATGGAAAGAAGGAGGACACAAAAGGTGAAGCCAAAAACCAAATTGCTTTGATCAGGGCCACAATTTACTGCCTTTATTGATGTGTAAGTGTTTTGTGATCTTTGAAGACTGCATAAAAAGTATTTTTATAGCATTGAGTGAGTAGAATTAGGGGAGCTTTATTCACTTGATGTGTCCTGAACAGACAAGAAGTGTAAATATGTTCTTGTTATTGAAATGGTGTCATTTTAGGGAAGGGCTCTTTGGTTGCTCTTGTTAGTAGCCCATATCTCATGGGGATTTTGAAGTCTTAACTTACTGGCCATGGTTCTCAAAGCAAATAAAAATTAGCATTTTTTCCAGCTATTTCAAGTAAGTGCAGATGAAGAAAAAAAATTACAGCATTTAAGAGATGTAGTCTGATGGTAGTGTTTAACATGGAATTAAGTAAGATGTCTGCTTTCTTTACTACTTCTTTTTTATGCTGTTTGTAGATAGGTGTTTTCAGTGCATTGCTCTTCTCTAGTTATGGCAACTAGTTATACTATCACATAGTAAATACCTTGTTTGTACAACAGAAAAGTTGCTTCAGTAATGTTAAAATCCTATATGTGTTCAATGCAGAAGGGAGCTAATCCCTTAGGGTCTCATTTCTAAAGAAAAACTAAACTCTTAGGGTAGAAAAAGTGAAGATTCTGACAGCTTTGTTACTTCTATTGTGCGTTTTTAAAATCTGCTTTTCAATAATGATTTGTGAGAGATCTTCCCTTGAAACTACAAAATGCTTTGCTTATGAAGATGTTTCTACAGCCTTAAATTCTTGCCAGTGCTAAGGACGTGGTTGCAGCCTAATGATTCTGGCTGGGGAATAGAAGAGGGGATTGAGCCTGATCTGTCTAATCTGGACCTGAGCGTGGTGAGATACTCCTGCAGCTTCCATCAAGTCATGGGGAAAAGCTGTAATGCTTCTCATCAGGGGTATGCCTCTGGCCTTGCCTTTGATTATCACCCTACTTAGAAGAATTAAGTTTCTTGAAATTTCTTGCCTTGCCATAGAGAACTTCCTGTCCTGCACTTTTACAGAGGAACATTAAGTCTCTTAAAGAGAGTAAAATTGCTGTTTTTGCTGTTATTTTGTGAAATGTGCAATATTCAGTGAATTCTTTCAGAAGGCATTGGATCATGCTTTTCCTCCTTAGTAGCTGTGTTCTTAGTCAGCAGTTATGGTGCTTGAAATCTGTGCTGTGATTATGTCTTACATGGATGACTTCAGTTTGTTGGGAACAGAATGTCCTCCACTGTTCTCTGTCAATTTATGTGTAATATAGGATAAAAACTGTTGAAAAATGTTCTCATATTTATGATTTTGAGACCTCTAGTTCCTAGCTCCCTGAATAATTTACTATCAAATACATTTAAAATTATCATCAGCTGTAAATAGGAAATAGAATTACTTCTGTGACAAACTGATTGAAATGTTTTGTCCGAATGACCACTTTATGCCTATGATATATCCACGTCAGTCCATAAATTCTGTTTGCTCTGTCCTGAAAACCAGTTCCTCAGTGTAGTTATCAAAGGAAAAAAGTCATTTTGAGCACTGAACTTTTACCATCATTTAGATAAATATCCTTGATAGTTGTATTTGTGTGTTGCGTGTGATACAGTCCCCATCTAATTAAAGATTACTGTCTCTGTGGGGGTATAAGGAAAAAAAAGATTCTATTAAAAATTTTGTACATTTCATTGATTATTTTAGTTGTTTTAGAAAGCTGTTCCCTTTTTTTAACCTTTCCATAAAGAAAAAAAGCCTATTTGCAATCTCTTATTATCAGAAATTGCATATTGCAAGTATGCCACTCTGATTTGGCAATACTCTTACGATGCAGTTTTATTTTCACTGCAGCCAATTCATCATTACATTGAAATAACAGAATACTTTGCCTCCTGATGGCTGGTGCTATAGCTGAATGTTCAAGGTCGTTCTGTCTTGGATAGATTTTATTTTTAACATACGTAGCATTTTCATTTAGCTAATCCATGATGAAGCAGTCTTCTTTATTTTTTTTTTTTTCCCCTTTGGTTTCTTTGATAAAACTTGCCCAGGGACTCATTAAATCTTAATTCACAGTACAAACCTTAACTCAGCTCATTCCCTGCAGTGTAGCCCGTTGTCAATTCTTTGTAGATCTGTTCTTTTGTGAAGTTATTGCATATCTTCTACCCCCTTCAATTCTCATGCTAGCCTGGGCATTTTCAGAGAGCATCATTTATACTTGTCCCCCTGAAAGAATAACATGCTCAAAAAGACCGGAGATAAACAGTGTGCTTGACTTCTTGAGTTGTTTTAGAACAGAGTCCATCATGTAAAAGCAGTGCACAGCCTATTTGGTGTGTTGGGCCTATTACCTAGGAGTCCAGCCCAGGAACAAAATGTAAGAATATACTTAATCACTTAATTTTCAAAGCATGAATAATTTTATCGGTGTCAATGAGACTACTGATGCTTAAAGTAAGTGGGCTTATGTCCTGCACTAGTGTGAAGGTTCAGAAAACATTTCTGTTGTTTACAGGCAAAAATAATCTCACAAATACAACAATTTTAAAATCTGACAGAAAAAGTTGGGTTGAAGGAGTTCTTGTGGCATTTCAAACACACTGAATTTCCTGCCTGATTTAGAAATACAGGAAGAAGGTCTTCTATGGGAAGCTGGTCATAGACTAGAATTACAGTGAAGAGTATTCTGTTGCTCTGTAATAACAAATAGGATGGTTTTGCTTAGTTGGCTCTTCAGAGGGTTGGTTGGTTTGTTTTTCAGTCTATGTGTTCTCTTGGTTTATAGAAATGCTAGAAGGTGCTATCAGGATGAAAAGCCGGTTCTGCAGAGGTTGAAATAAGGAAAGAAACAACCCCTTATGCTGTTTAATGGAACCACTAAGGCTTTTATTCAGTCTGGAGGAAATTTTGCGTTCATTTCAATGGTAAGATTTCCAATAGCTTCCGTGGCACTCTATGTGCCTTAGTATGGCTTAGGCATATAAAAGGAGCGTATCTTATTTCTAAGCATTTGGAGAGTGAGCATAATTCATAGTTCTGGAACAGTCTTTATCACAAACTTTTTAATCTCAAAATGTATTTGTTGTTGTGACAGCACCTTTCAAAGGTGACATGAAAGTGACTTGCGTAATGAAATAGTCATTTTTAGGGAAGTCTCTCTATCCAAAGAAGCCGCTTTGGAGTTCAGGCGTAATAACAGGGCAGGCGGTGTGATTTTGTGTAAATTATTGAAGTTAACATATTATTGAAGCTCTGAAGCACAATACAGTAGCATGTAACTGAGAGGGCACTTCTGTAAAATGTTACTTAGATAATTTTTTAAACAACAAAAAGCAGCTTATTTTTGATAAGCTTAAAAGCCCCCAGAAAAAAAATCTACAAATTGTTTCTGTTGATCCCAACAGATGGCATAACCAGTTTACAAATGTAAGTGCAATGAGCAGTGTACATTGCTAAAGGTGTAAATTTGTCATTTATCACTGTTGTTCTCCTTTACTGTTAATAAGAAAAAGAAAAGTTAAAACTCTGTTGTGATATGGAAATAATATTTTTGAGCCATGTCTTTAAGTGTTTGTTAAAACTTATATTTGTGAAACAACATCTGTTTGCTGCAGTTACTGCTGCTGCTGTTTCAAGAAGCGCTGCTGGGTTTGGGCATTTGGGAATTTATTACATTTGTTGGAAAACTTGCCTTTCTGATTAACTGCTTAGGTTCACTCTGATTAGGGTCTCTGCAGAGGCTTAAGTGGGAATCCTTATGGGTGATTTTAGGCTCTCACAAGCAGGGAATTAGTATGTGGCTGGTCTTTTACAGTCTGAGTTGCTGAAATGCTTTGCCGTTGTATGATCAATCATTTTACTGCAGAGGAAAAAGTGGCTCACTTTCTTTTGCCTCACTGAAACATGTAAGTACTTGATTGTGTAGCTGCCCTGGTGTTTAGTGTCTCCACAGGTGGAGAGTGAGGGTAAATGTTTGAAATACAGAAAACTGAAGGACTGGAAGACCGTGTGCACTCTCATGCGGTGTTGTCTAAGAGCAGAAATCAGCATCAGATTACTGACTTCGGATACGTCCAATGTGTGGGTGGGTGGTGGCTGATACAAAAGGGTGCTAAAAATCTTCTAGGTGTAACACAGAGCAAATGTGAGTCCCATTTCCAGTCGTGACTGGAACTGGACAGTACAGCTATACTCAAAATTAGATGTAAAAAGTATATGTTCAGAGTTCAGAACCAGTCTAGAGTGAACACAATCATTTGTGCGTTGCCTGATGGCACAATTATTTCGTGTAGCACTGCTGTGTACCATAGCACTAAGTGTACTGTGGCACTGTTACTACTGCTTTGCCTTTCCTTCTGTGAATCAGAGCATTTGCATCCTACAGGTGGTATTTCAATATTACATTCATTGCACTGCTCTGCTTTGTAAACTGAGTGCCATCTGGATTTTTTTTTTCCTGCCTGGGAATCTCTAAGCACAGCGTAGTTAATTGGTTTAAGACTTTAGGACATGTTCTTGGGGCTCCCTTAAAAATAAATAATACTTTGTCTGTTTGTATTATGTTACAGCAAAAAGAGAACTGGCACTTTCTTCTCTTTCCTTATCATGAAAAAGGTCAACTTTAAAAAAAAAAGAAAGAAAAAAAAACTTTAAAGCAAAGTTCATCTCAGAGACCCCCAATCCAAATGTATTTATGTTTTATGGCAGGTGTTTCAGCAGTTATTACTAACTGGAAAATTAGATGCCGTTGCTATAGCAGCATCTTTATTCACTAATTGGTTTTGGCACATTTTAACTCGCACTAGCTCAGCTAGACACAAAGCTATTCAAATGAGACCTGTGAAGGTTTGTATGGAAGTGGTGAGCCAGTGCTGCAAGTCAGTACATTAACCTTCCACCTCTTGGTCCTGGGCACGGACCAGGTTCTCTGTGGGAGCACAAGCAAGACCTTGGTGGCCTCATCCATATTTGTAAAGCAAAAGAAAACAGGAAATTGGTGGCATTTTGAGCTGCATCTCTTCAATTCTCATTCTTCATGTCTGTTCTGACTGTATCAGTTGCTGCAAGGTCAACAAACTCCTGTGATTCTCCTTTTCAGATTACTTTCCTGCTGGTTTTCTTAGTTACATTTGAGTGGGTGATGTGTTTCTTTGCTGATCTCCAAAACATTTGCACTCGTCTTGTCTTGACCTCTCTCATGCTTTTTCCTTTGGTTCCTGTGGTGAATATTTATTGGGGCTTTGGGGCTTTTGTCATTGAAGTTACCTCCATGTACAATGTAACATTTATTTTCTGGGCAATTGAAGTTTCTGTTTAGTATATCTTTGCATGTGCTTCACAGTAGGGTGGAGCTCCACTGACATGCTGCGAACTGGAGAATTTTCGTACTTTAATCACCTTAATTCCTTCCTGAACTTTGAGAGGCACAGCTTGCTATGAAAAATTCTTCTTTTTCTTTCTTATTTTTATTCTCTTCTCTACCTCTCCTGGATTTTGTGAAGATTTTGAAGTCTTGGAAGTTAGAAGAATTTGAAAATGAACAGCACTTTCAAATCTACTTGCTTGCCCCTGCCCTGTCCCTATACTTTAGATGGCCTTCCCATGCAGCCATCCTTCTGTGATTGTCAGTACCATGTGAAGGGCAGGGAAGGGTTGCTTAATAATAACTCTGGTTTCTTGGCAAGTATTACCTGTCCACCATTCGTTTTCTCTGTCAGAGTATTTCTGAGTTAGTGAAAAAGAAGTTGAAGAGATTTTCAAGACAAGGATAGTGTAAAATTTTTCCTGCTGTATATCTGACTTAGGAAAGCATAGTGGCAGTGCGAGCATGTGTTATATATTCTGTTGGAGAAAAAGAAGTTTTCTGTTTGGGAGGCTTGGGTGCATGAGATACATTGAGAAGTCTTGTATGTGTTAACAAATATTTAAAGTTATTCAAAGAACAGTTAGAGCTGTGCCTCTTCTCTCTGCAAGCTAATGATGGGGTTATGTGCCGCAATATTGAAGTGCTGTGTGCCATAACATTGCTAATAATTTTCGTTCTCAAATATCTTTTTCAATGGGTAGTGAAATAAACCTTTTTAATTATAAGAGTTTAACTTCAAAAAGAACCAATTCTATGAAAAAGAGGTCTTTATTTGAAGATACATCATTAGGACAGTGGATAACATGTAAATGAGAGTTTCATTTCTAAATGTAACATTAGTTACTGTTAATCATGCCTTGGCAGCTTTTAAATATTGCACTGATAGTAATTATTTGTTTATAATAGTAAACACTTGTTTTGATGAAATAAGAAGTACTCAGAAGTACCAGTTCTTTGATGGGATGAAAAATACGCTGTTGGTACAAGAATGAGAAACTTTTGAGTTTTAAGGCATAGAGCATATTGAAAGTTAAAGGATGAGTAAGGTTTTTTCCCTTGATTTCTTTTTATTAGTTTATATGTTTGTTAATTTGGGAGACAGAAAAAATATGCCCTGAACCCCCAGGGAAATGGCTGCATTTATTCTTCATGTTCTTGGTAATACTTCCTTCTCACTGTAGTAGACATTCTCTAAAAGGAGAGGGAAAACATTTTGAAAACCCATGTTTGTTGCTATAGCACTCACTCTAGGACAGTTTTGTTTGTCATAGCTGGTATTCTGTTCTTAATAGCTTATGTCCTTTCTTTGACAGTAGCCTCAAGGCTATATTAAAAAAAAAAATTAAAAATCTCAGAATAATGAAAAGTCAAGGTGACTCTCGTCAGTGATACAGAAAACAAACAGATGTTGCTCTCGTTTTTGTGGTACTTCTGAAAGCTGGTATGGTATCAAATCCTGCTTGTATGTAAATGCGTAGCTAACACTACCCTCACAAATGACCCCTTGTAACTTCTTGCCTTGTCATTCAGGTTTGAATTCTACTGTGTTTAATAACCTCCTTTCCAATAGTTGCTCCTTTTTCCTGTAGCTAATCTCTGTTTTGTAGTGGTTATGCCTGTCATTTGGGAAGTCATGAAATTTCAGTTAGAAGGCTCGACACAGCTTGAATGCACCTCTAGCTGCACAGGCTTCTAATCAAATGAGAATTGCGAAGATCCCCGAACCTAAACCCAAAATGTCTGCAGCAGTTTGGAGTTCAAAGTAGGAACTTCATCTGCCTTATTTTTCAGTCATGTTTAAACTTATATTTATTAGAAGTAATTTCCACACAACATCATCCGTAAGCTGCCACTGAGATCTTGACTTGGCATTGTTATTGATCCTAGTAAGAGAAGCAGACTCTTAGCCCATCACCTCCTCCCAGGTTTGTCCATTTCTTCTGTTTCCTCCTTTTTGTCCCCACCTATAGTTTCCTCTTCTTTTATGCTTCATTGATAAATCTACTTAGTAAAATAGGTACTTGTTTTTTTCTTTATGTCCTACTGTCCGTTCAATAAAACCTTGGAATTTATTATTGCATAGACTCTACCAACAAATCTAGTGATAGTAGTGAATTTTAATATATCAAGTGCTAAAAAGACTTTTCCATTTTGGGACTGCATAAAAATATTAATTCCATTGCAGAGTGTGGGAAGGAAGGAATGTTTTGTGCCAAATTAGGTTTTGTTGTGCCACACTTGCTTTGTGTGAAGCATGCAGCATGGTATTCTTAGGAAAATATGCATTAACGAAATATCAGGGCATCTGACAAGCAACAGAGGCAAGGGACTGAGTTGTGTTTGGAATGTTTTAATGTAGTTACAAGGCATTCACTTGTTTTGGAGATGCTTTTGTATAAGAGGTTGGGAAAAATAGTTTTCAGCTGATTATTTCTAGATAAATGTTGGGGAAGGGACAAACTTAAATGGAATAGAGAGTGTGTGTCTGAAAGGTGTGCCAGCCTTTCAGCCAACCCTGAAAGAAGTATAAAATCAAGTAGGAGCAGAAACATAGTAATAGCACCACACAGGCTGGTAACAGAGTAATTCCCTGCAGTTGTGTTGTGGGTTCGGGGTTTGTTTTGCAATAAGTGCCTTAAACAGCTCACATGCTGTTGAAATACGATTCTAAAATGCTTCTGTAAAAAGCTGATGGGTAGCCCTATATTATATAGAATCATAGAATGGTTTGGGTTGGAATGGACCTTTAAAAGTCATCTAGTCCAATTCCCTGCAGTGAGCAGGAGCATCTTCAACAGGATCTGGTTGCTCAGAACCCCATCCAACCTGGTCAAGAATGTTTCCAAGGGTGGGACATCCACCACTTCTTTGGGCAACTTGTGCCAATGTTTTACCACCATCATTGTAAAAAAACTTCTTCCTTGTATCTAACCCAGGCTGACCTTCCTTCAGTTTAAAACCATTACCCCTTGTCCTATTGCAACAGGCCATGCTGTGATCTGTCTCCATCTTGCTTGCAGGCCCTCCTTAGGTACTGGAAGGTGCTGTAAGGGCTACCTGGAGCCTTCTTCAGGTTGAACAACCCAAACTCTGTCAGCCTTTCCTCATAAGAGAGGTGCTCCATCCCTCTGATCGTCTTTGTGATCCTCCTCTGGACCTGATCCATCAGCTCCATGTCCTTCCTGTGCTGGGACCCCAGAGCTGATGCAGCACTGTCGGTGGGGTCTCACCAGAGCAGAGCAGAGAGGTAGAATCCCCTCCCTTGCCCTTCTGCCCACGCTGCTTTGGATGCAGCCCAGCTTGCTTTTGGCTTCCTGGGCTTTGAGTGCCCATGGCTGGGTCATGTCCAGCCTCTCATCCACGAGCATACCCAAGTCCTTCTTGGCAGGGCTGTTCTGGATCTGTTCATTCTGTTCATCCCCTGGGATGAAACCAGAGACTGTCTTGACAGGTGCAGGACCTAACACTTGGTCTTGTTAAAGTGGGATTCCCTTCGGCCCACTTCTCAGGCTTGTCCAGATCCCTCTGGATGGTATCTTGTCCTTCAGGCAGGTCAAACACACCACTCAGCTTGGTGTCCTCTGCAAACCTGCTGGGGTGCACTGGATCCCACTGTGCAGTCCTTTGATGAAGTTATTAAACAGTACTGGTCCCAGTAGACCCTTGAGGGGTGCCACTCATCACTGATCTGCATCTGGACATGCCAAAAAAGGTGAAATACTGTATTTTTTAGGTGAACATGGGTCAAATTAACTCATATATATGTAAAACTACATGAAAACAAAATCAAGAAACAGTTAGCCAAGCTAAATCTAAAGCAAACTTTTGTGATTGACTATCTGTTCAACAAAAAATCATTTATTATTTTATCAATTTAAGAGCTCAGATGCTGAATAAAGTGGATCAAAGCATGAGCACATTAATCAGACTGTGGTTTAGGTATGGCAATCATAAAAATTTTTGTGGTTTTAATTTTCCTGCTGGGATTTTTAGAATTATTGTTATTATTTGTACGATTTAACTGACAAGACACTCCCATCTGCTTATTTTGGAAACAAAAAATTATTTTCTTTTTGAAGGAAAAGTATAGTTAGAGTAGATAACTGTCTTTGGGAGCTGAGAAATCAAGACATTTACTACCAGACAATTGGAAATTAAATTCTGAGAGCTTGTCATACTGCCTGTAAAAGAAAAATCAAAATGAGATGTATCCAGAATCATGTCCCTTTTCTTGTGTAGGATGTTTTATTTATATTTTAATTTGGTTTTGAAAAGAAGCTGAATCAACAGACTGAAAAAAAAAGAGAAGTCTTGTGTTTGAAGGTAATACAAATTAATATACATCTCAGCAATAAAATCTCAAGTAACAGTTTGCTTCAGCTTTGGGCATAAGAGAAGAATTTGTATCAATTTTTTTTTTTTTTTCCTACTGGGTAAGGATGATAATGTTTTCTGTCTCTTTTCCTATCTCATACCTACACCTCTGCAGCAGTGTTTTGTTGTAATGTGAGCATTTACCAGTTAGGTCCAGAAGTCCTGACATGGGGACATCAAACACTGATCAATGGCAATTGCTTTTATAAAGATTGTTCATCTTCTGATAACCGTTCCTTTTCTTTCTTGCCAGACACCTTTTTTGTGTGCATAATAATATTATTTCTTTTATTTATAGGTCTTTTTTTCCTATAATCCTTACTTTCAGAATTGAGCCATCAAATTGGTTTAATACTTCGTGTTATTTATACTAATGAGTTATTGATGTTAGCTACTTATATTAGTTGTAACAAATAAGTTTTAAATTAATGGAATTAAGCAGGAGCTTTTACAATTATTCTCCTACCTTGTAGGTTGTGAGTACCTGCCTTCATGTGGACAACTAACAGATACAGAGAACACTCTATACTGTATTTGAGCTTGCATGAGAATATACTTTGGGATCAGAAAGACTTCCAGTGACTTTTGGTCAGACTTGTAATGTAATCACATCAAAACTGGCACTGGTAATCACATTCATGGTGATTTGTACAAGCTTCATATTCACTCCTTAAAAATAGGAAAATGAGTTTGACTTGCAGAGATACTTCCAACAGTGACAATTACAGGAAATAGTATACAGAACTGCAGAAGTGTTTATATAATGTGGCAAAGCAAACATTGCACGTCTGCATGTTCTAGGCAGTTTGCAAAGGGGAGAAAAGTCCAAATTTCAAACATTGTTGTCATGTTTTAACCCCAGCCAGCAACCACAAGGCCACTCACTCACTCATCACCAGTGGGATTGAGGAGAGAATCAGAAGGGCAAAAGATAGAAAGCTCATGGGTTGAGATAAAGGCAGTTTTGTAGGTAAAGCAAAAGCCACACATACAAGCAAGGAATTCATTCCCTCTCTCCCATGGGCAGGAATGTGTTCAGCCACCCCCAGGAGAGCAGAGCCCTGTCACCTGTGATGGTGACTTGGAAAGACAAATGCCATCACTTCAAATGTCCTCCACTTTCTCCTTCTTCCTCCCACTTTATATACTGAGCATGATTTCTTAGGATATGGAATATCCCTTTGGTCAGTTTGGGTCATCTGTCCTGTATGGGTCTCCTTCCAGCTTCCCGTGCACCCCCAAATTCCCTGCCAGCATGGCAGTATGAGATGCAGAAAAGGCATTGGATCTCTTTAAGCCCTGCTCGGCAATAACAAAAACATCTCTGTGTTATCAACCTTGTGTTCAGCACAAATCCCAGACACAGACACATACCAGCCACTGCAAAGAAAATTAACTCTACTCCAGCCAAATCAGCACAGTTTTTCATTCCTATATATTTCTTTTTAACATTAACATTGTTTTTTATGAAACCACGGAGGGGTTTTTTTAGGAATAAATGAGCTCTAGTGAAAATACCAGCTGAGCTGAAAAGGTTGCTGTAAATGTGTGCTTCAGCATTACCTTCTGATTAAATTAAAATTTGAATATGAATCCCTAGGCATTTAGTTAAGCTTTGTACAAACATTTACTGCAGCATTATGTTCTGATCTAGATATAGTCATCCAATGGTCTCTGCCCTCAACTCTATTGAATTTTTAATTTAAGGGTGGTTAAGTCAAAATTCGTTGTTGACAAAGGGCTTTGAGCAGAAGGGGGAACTATGTGACCAGCAAAGGTCTCTTCCAGCTAGAATGGTGTGGGTTGTGTAATAATCAATCAGTAGGATGTGCATACATCTATACCATATGGATTTTTGAAGTGGTTCTTGAATGTTCTGTATGCACTTCTAATACATATGTATATATCTGAAAATAGCTGTATGGCGAAAACAACAATAGCTAAAAATGGGATGTGAAAAGAATTAACTTCACAAACAGAATCTTTTGTCTTTTTGCCTCCCTTTGAATCTAGTGAAGAAAGTTTCCTATGATTGATTCAGTGAGTAACTTAGTGCTAAATAAGAGCAGTCTTCAATAAAAACCCAACAACCCAGCCCAGTGTATCCATGTCTCAGAATTAATGCATCTACTCCTGCAGAATATCAGATTCACCCACAGGGGTTGCTTCCAGGTGCGTTGTTCACATAAGGAATGACATCCGTTCCACTTGGAAAGGTTACATGCCCTGAGAGGCAGTGAGATACCCAGATCCTTAAGCCATCTAGAGCCCTGTACTAAACATAGATCACCAAAAAGTATTTTTCTGACATGAAATAAATTTAAATGGTGGGGAGTTTTATTTGTCTGTGGCACACTTTCTAATGTATGGGGCAATTTATAGCATAGAAGGTCTCTAATTGTCCTTAAAATAGATGCCAAATTAACTTGCTATATAATGCAATGAATGACTTTGTTTTTATCCAATCTGGTCAAGAATGTTTCCAAGGGTGGGACATCCACCACTTCTTTGGGCAACTTGTGCCAATGTTTTACCACCATCATTGTAAAAAAACTTCTTCCTTGTATCTAACCCAGGCTGACCTTCCTTCAGTTTAAAACCATTACCCCTTGTCCTATTGCAACAGGCCCTGCTGTGATCTGTCCTCATCTTGCTTGCAGGCCCTCCTTAGGTACTGGAAAGTGCTGTAAGGGCTACCTGGAGCCTTCTTCAGGTTGAACAACCCAAACTCTGTCAGCCTTTCCTCATAAGAGAGGTGCTCCATCCCTCTGATCGTCTTTGTGATCCTCCTCTGGACCTGATCCATCAGCTCCATGTCCTTCCTGTGCTGGGACCCCAGAGCTGATGCAGCACTGCCGCTGGGGTCTCACCAGAGCAGAGCAGAGGGACAGAATCCCCTCCCTTGCCCTTCTGCCCACCCTGCTTTGGATGCAGCCCAGCTTGCTTTTGGCTTCCTGGGCTTTGAGTGCCCATGGCTGGGTCATGTCCAGCCTCTCATCCACCAGCATACCCAAGTCCTATGTTTGTTTTTGTTTTTCCAACGTTTTGTTGTTGCTGTTTTTAAGGAGATCATTTATGTTTTGCCAAACAATGGCTGAACTTCACTTTGCAGAGTTGGATATCATAGTTATGGGCTAGGTACAAGACAAAGTGGCCGTTAGTGGAAAACTTAGCTCAGGTAAGAGGACCTAAATACATGGGATCAGCCTAGATTAGACTGTCAGCAGAAGGGTGGCTTTTGGGACGAGCAAGGGGCTTAGAAGAATTGAGAAAAGGGGTAGAAGCTGACAGAGTACTGAGGCTGTCCAGCAACTTCAGTCTGAATTTCCCATGCACAGCCCTAAAATAGGAGCACTTTTACCCAAGTGCACACAGAGGATGTGCTTTAAATGGAAGAAGTCATAGGCAGTAGTGCCTAAGAGATCTGGAAAATCAAGTTCGCAAAAAACTGAAATGAGCAAAGCAGGGTGGCTTTAAAACAACTTGTATAGAACTGAAGGCACGGATAGCAAAATTCAGGTTCCCTTAAGTCAAGTCTCCCAAAAGGAGAAAGAATCAGGAGATCAAGTGAATAAGAAATTAATGTAACATAACATCTATAGTGTGAATGAGATGTCTGCAAATGAGATGGTATTTTCCTATTTACTTCTTTTATTATGTTTACAAAAAGTTTTATTTAAATGTAAGGACAGTATTTCAGCAGATGTTGAGACATGCAGGGATCCACAATTTATTAGGAATTTCTACCTAAGCAACTTGAGCAGGTTTTTGTTTCTTGCGAGACAGTACAAGGAAACATTCAGTTAACAGGGAAGCTGGCTGTACAGGAACATTCCTTGGATTATCCATTTGAAACATGTATCCTATCACTATCATATAAGGGACTGTAAGTACCCAGAAAGACTGTTACTGCCTTGTCTGATTGTATCTAGATCTAAGGTAGTGTGTGTAGTTTGGCCTTATGAGATTGCAATCCAAATTCTGGTGTGAAAGTGTATTTTAGGATCCTTCACTTAAATGTGGAAGCAGATTGCTGAAAAGTGCATGTAAATGTTGATTCAGAGTTGAAAATATGCCAAGAGATTGCTAGTAAAATATTTACTGATAACTTTAAAATGGAAATATGTCTTCCTTATTGAGCTATAAGTTCAGTTTGGAATGTTTCGAGGAGGAACATATTTATATTAATATATCTATAGTCTATGGAGCGACATTTGCTCTTGGGGATATTTTCTTTTAGTAATTTTGTTCATGCCTGGCATAGCTTTCAAAAAAATGAAAATAAATGTGTGTGATTATGTGCTATCATCTTCAATTGCATATACATTCAAATATTTTGGAATCGTATGAAGGCCTTATTTTAGTTTAGGCCACCGCAGGAACAAAACATTTTTTTCTTGTTTCTTTGTTAAAGGTAAAGCACATTGTGATCTGAAGTCTAACAAAGAAAGAAGACACAAATGATAAGCAGTTTTTCATCAGAGGGAATGTAAAGACTGAATGTTGGCCATTATTAAAGTTGGATAATGCTATAGAAGAGATTAAGTTGTAAACAATTGTTTGTGAAAAATAATGGGGGGGATGGGGGGAGGGGTGCTCTTGCCTGAGGTTTTTTTAGCATTTTCTAATCCTGTCTTTCTAAAAGGAAAAAGAGTTCCTGTTCCGTTTGAGCTTGGCTTTAAAATGTTGGTGTTCATCTTTAATACTACTGCTTTGACTCTAATTTTTCGTTTATATTTATGCAGATGATTTATTTTCCGAAGTCTCAAGATCTTCCACTCTCTGTATTCAACTTGTCAAAATGAGCCTGAAGGGTGGGTGGTTTCTACATAAGTAGAAGTGGTCTCAGCACTTAAAATTTGAAATAGGAATTTTTTAAAATAAAATTTTAAATGGGATTTTTGAAAAATAAAATACAAATGGGATTTTCTTTTAAATTAGAAGGGAATGAAGACTTAAAGGTAGTGTATGAATTTCGGGTAGAAAACAGGGCAAAGCTAAGCTAACTGACAGAGTCCCATTGAATCAGCTCACACAAAAAATAGGTCATGTGACAAAAAGCAGATTTTTCTATCAAGGTGGTAAAAATCTTGAAACCAAAATGAGTGCAGGTTGAGTGTGTACAGTAAAATCCAATGATCAAGAAGGTGTTAATGAATAAGTTTGTTGCACCAAAACTGAAACTTTGAAGAAAGAACCTGAGGTTTGGTAGAAGTCTGCATCTTCTAGAATCTGGTGGCACCGTATCTGAAGGCATGCTAATGTCACTACATTGAATTAACTTACATATATTAAACCTTTTAGGCATGATATTGCATTGGGAAAGTAGTAGATCCAAGGCAACCTTTTCTGAATTCAGTCCTGAGCTCGAAGTAGCACCACTCTACGTTGTGTGTCACTTCATTGATAGACTCAGCTGATGAAGTGCTGTGTAATGCAAGTGAAAGCCATCACACCGAAGGACATCTTATCATTTTAATATTTACTCTCTTTGTGAAAGAAACGTACTCTGCTCTTACAGGAGAATGTGGGAGTGATATAGCAAGTCTTTCTGTCTCTAGGAAATCTTACAGCGGTATTTTGCCATCGTGTACTGATGTGGAATTATCTTTCTAAACACTTCTGAGATCAGTTGAACTTTTTTCTTTGTGTGATAATAACTAAGACTTCAGTAATAGCCTGTCTTCTAAGACTGTGGGATTTTTTTTCTTAGTCGTGTTCTGAAACACTCTGTGGTATTGGTATGATTTCTGTGATGAGAAAAAAGGGATAAGTTCATGTCAAAGTACTGTGTGCTAGGGAAACTTCTAGGGAAAGTGTTGTGTATCATGAGTTACCCTCTTTTAAAATCATAACATGAGGTTGGGATGGTTTAGAGGTGGGGGCGTGGTCTCCTTTTTTTTTTTTTAAATCTGCCTTTTAACCATGTAGCAGGTGGGTTTGTGCTCTGAGGAATTAGAGGGCATTTTGATGGGTAGCAAGCTCTTCTATTTATTTCTGACATTGATTGGTCTGTTGTCAATACACATCTTTGTGGAGATTCCTCATACAAAGTGACAAAAAAAAGAACAGCAATATTTGTGTAGTTATGCTGCAGAGGGGCTATTTAGCTGTATTGATTTGATTGTTTCCTATATTGCAATATTCAGATTTTCAAGTTGCTCAAGGTGAACCTGGAGGACTTCAGTCGCTATATTCAATTAATAACAGGTGAAATCGTAGCTTTAGAGTTCAGACAGATGTAGAACACATATGCAATTGGTGAAGTATTTTTAGTGAAAAGCTTCCTTTGAACAACAAACTAATACATACTTGGGATGTTTTGCTTTGTTGAACAGGTGGAATTATGAACCCTTTTCATTTAGATTTCCTTGCTGCTGTTGTCCCAGAATAGCTACAGTCATAAATATTTAGACTGGTTGGTGTTTTTAGTCATTTCTTTGAAAAGCTGACAGTAACTGTTTTTGTTCAACGTGAGGATGTGAGAAACAAAACAGCAGTGGGAACTAAATGCCATATTTCCTTGCAGAGTTCATTGGAGTTTTCAGTGAATACTTAACTGTGACTTCTGACAGAAACTGTGTCATACTCTCACCTTGACAAGATTAAAAATTGATAGTGTTTTCAAAAAGAACTGAGTTTTGTAATGTTCTGATTGCATTTCTGAAAGCTAAGTTAAAAGAAATTAGAAATGACTTACTGAAGGAATGTAAACGGAATAACTGTGTATCTGCTTGTCTGGTGCATAAAATCCACATTCATTTTAGGGCTGTCTTGGGTAATCAAACATTCCTGCATTAACAGTGAGGGGATGCTGTAGATATGTTATATGAAGGCAGAAAAGATAAAATAAAAGCCTCTCTTACTTTTCCTTTTTGAGGAACAGAGACTGTAGCACTGAATTACATGGCACAGGAACATACAGAAAAGTTAGTCTGTGCCGTTCTTTCACTGGGAACATGGGAATCTATCCTGAGCATGAGTTAATTAGCTGGTGAGCGCTTAGTTCAGCATCTGATGCTATGGTAAATAGTAAATACATTAATCTAATTGCATATAGTACTTAAGCCTTAAGCCACCCTGGGCCTCCCAGGCCAGCAAGCGCTTCAGACTGAAATCTCAATGTATTTGTGACAAAGGCTGTAGGATGTAGGCAGGAGTCAAGACCTGAACAGGTGTGAACTGCGGGCCCTGAAGGAAAGGGCTTTGAGCACACTGCCTGTTTGCATGTTTTCCTGATAAATAGGAGAGCTTACTGGCTTTTCCTGGCAGCCTGAAAAACAGTGATGCAGCCAAGAAAACCAGAGATGCAGCGGCTTTTGCTGGCCCAGCACAAGTTAACTCCAGCTTGCTCCCTTGGCTCCTTATTGCCATTACTGTGACCTCCTACTGCAGTTTCAGGAGGGAATCTTGGAGTGGCAAGCTTGGGGTGTAGTGGGACAAATGGCTTCTGCAGAGCTACCCTGTGCTGCATGTGGCCACAGAGTAGCAAGCCATGGTCTCAGTGGCACAGCCACAATACCTAAGTGAAGAATAATCCTAATTATTCTGATTTTCCTTTGAAATGTGGTATGGGAATCAGTGATGTAAAGGTGGCTCTTCTACAGGGCTTTCTAGATATGTGTATGTGTGCTTCACTCATCTTAGACAAA
The DNA here is from genome assembly GCA_013398015.1 of Oreocharis arfaki. Classification (NCBI taxonomy): domain Eukaryota; kingdom Metazoa; phylum Chordata; class Aves; order Passeriformes; family Paramythiidae; genus Oreocharis; species Oreocharis arfaki. The sequence goes on from VZRR01013719.1 coordinate 767,687, forward strand.
GGAAAATTGAATTTCACAAGACCTGAAAGAGAAAATTATCCCCAAGAACCAATGCCCAGCCCTTTCTAAATGTCTGGTAAATCAGTTCCCAGCCTTAACTTTAGAGAGATGATGGAAGTCAAAATGGAAGCCAACATCCACTCAAGTCTCATAAGTTTCAAGTGTTTGATCTTTTTTATTTTTTAAGACAATTTTTATTATTTTAAGACAATACTTCCCATCTAAATATTACTTCAATTAGTCATCCTTGACTACCCAGTCCAAGTGATCAGTATGCCCTTTTACACTTAGAAGGAGGATGTAGTCTTGGACACAAAGAAAAGCTCTGATTCATGATCTGGATTCAGAATAAGACAACATAGTTTGTTTTAACAGCTCTTTTCAAATTTTATACACAATATTTACCTGATCATCTTCTTTCTTTATGTTATTAGTTTGTTTCTCTGGGATTGGTTTGTTGGTTTGGGGGGGAGTGGGCAGGTAGGCTGAGGAAGGTTGTGGGAATAGAGGATCACACTGGGAAGAGATTTGCCTACGGTTCTTAACTGATATGACTTGCTTGGTATTTGGTTGATGCTTTGTTTATGTGCACAGTTGGTATTTCAGAGATGTGTGGTAATTTCTGGCATAATACACAAAAGGTGAAGCACTCTATCTATTTGAAGAACGTGCTGTGTGTGTGGATCGGGGATCTAATAGAGCTGCTTCATGTCAGCTGGCCTAAAACTGACCCAGTGCAGACATGTTAAAGAATAACAGAGACAAGAGGAGGAGGAAGTGGCAGGAACCAAACAGTACTGCGCTCACTCTCCTTCCTACCTGTTTGAAATGTACCTTCAAACAGTGGCAGTATCAGCTAAGACATTGGTGTCGTTGAGCCTTCTTATTATTGCGAAGGAATTCATATTAATATATATACACTCCGTACATTGTCCTTTCCATCAAATTCAATTTTTGACAAGTGTGAGCATGCCTGTCTTATGCTGATACTTTTTTCCTGTCTTCTTTCTTTCTCTCTCTTTTCTCTCTTTTTGGTTCATTGTGTTCACTGATGGGTGGATTACTCGTAGAATGTTCTCCACTATAATTTATGTTTACCTGAAAATAGGAACTGCAGTTCTTCAGTAATAATAAACTCCTGTATCTAAACAGTCTCTATTTCGATTCACTGCCTTCATTTTCTTCATGTCCTGCCATTTTTTTCATTTGCTGCTGCTGTTAATCTGACATCCTTTGCTCCAAAAAAAAAAAAAAAAAATGTGTTTTATTTACAGGGCACAGCATTTGGAAGTGCTCCTGTACCTTCTCGCAGGCAATTATGTGAGTCTCTTAAATTCCGCTCTGTGTTGTAAAGATGACTGTGTTCATGTGCTGTAGCATGGCATGCCAATCTAGAGTTAATGCCCTGAGGTCAATATTCAACCGCTGGTGTTGTATATTGCCTGTAATGTGTTTGTAGCTAACAGCTTCTATTGACCCCTTCTTTACTTCTTTGTTGTGTTTTGTTTAACACATCATGAAATGGGGCTGCGCTGTGCACTATAGACTTGCAAAAAGGGAAGAAAATACCATAATGCCTCAAAGTCTGGAGGGGAATAGGAATAATGTTATCAGATCATGTGTGCAACGTAGTAAAGAGTAGCATTGCTAAAACTAAAGGATCTCTTTTTCCTATTCTTCAAATTAATCTCTCCATTGCACAGGCAAAAAAAGAATCTGGACCTCAAGAAACAAAGAAATGGCAAATCAAACAGTGTGGTGGAAGGCAGACATTGCTGAGACCAGTTATATTCCTTATAGGACTTTCCTTCTAACTAATTTGAAGAACAAGTCCATCCACTGAGTTGGGGAGAAAAGGGAACTTCTAGAAAGGGATCTCATTCTTTTTTTTTTCTTAAATCCATTGGAATTATTGGCAATGAGTAATTTTTCTTTTAAATTAAAATAAATTCCACCTGTTGTCCACCAAAACCCCAAGAAATCACAAACAAAATGTGCTACATGTGTACATTTTTTAAAAAGAAAGAAAAAAAGATAAAGGCTTGCATTCTAATTCCAGATGTTCTCTCTGCTGCATTGACAGTGTTCGTGTGTGAACGTGTATATTGAATATATAGATCCTGAGAATACCATCAGACTTTGAGATGAGGACTTTCTTACATTCCTTGAGTTTTTTCTGTCTTTCTCCTCCTACCTTGAGTTAATGTCCATCCTAAAGACATTGGTGTCTTCCATACGCATATAATGAGCTACAGCCATGCACTGCATTATTATGATTACTGTGCACTGCATCACACCGCTGAATGTCAAACAGATTCATTACAATACAGCATTACAGGCTTATTCATAAATACAGTGCAGTTTGACGGATGCTTCATTGTTGGCAGTCTTGAAACATGTTGCTTGCGTAAATTCACTGGTGCTGCTCTTGTGTATTCCTAGGAAAACGTACAGCATTTGTCTATGAGTGTGGGCTTTGCAAAAGTAACAAAAAATATGGTCTGTATATGACTGTCCTTTCTTTTGTGCAATTATCTAAGATGTTCCTATCCTACTGGGTATATCTAAGGGAAGAAAAAAATGCCAAGATGTAACGCTCTTCATGAAATATAGTTGTGCTCCTATTGCAGTTATTTAAGGTATGGTGGAAAGAATTAATATTCTCATTGTGTCCTTCAGAAAAACAGTGCTGAAGTTATTTTTCATCCAATATGTATGTCACTTAGCAGTCTGCTAAAATGAAAATTTAAATTTCTGGCTGGCTTACTCTCATTTAAATTAATCCTGCTACTGATTTATATGATTAACAACCTCAGTGAAGACTTTGGAAACACACTGAAACAGTAACATGCTTTAACATGCTTAGTTATAAATAACCAGCATGTCCACTGCTGACAACTTCCTTCCTTGTATGGAGCCCCTGTGTGAGGTGAATGATGAAGTGTCACAGAATGAAGTGTCACAGAAGGAAGTGTCTGAGATTTGAGCATAAGGGAAGGTGTGGGAAGCGCAGAAAATGTTGTATCTGGCAAAGACTGGTTAAAATTTGTGTAACAAAATGAAGATGCAGAAATACACAGAGGAGTGGATAATGGTTGGGTTAAATATGTATATGGGTGTGCTGGAAGAAGTGGTCAGAATTTCCACTCTTTCTTGATGAAATATCATTGAAATGGTGAGTTGTGAGGAGTTCAGAGCAGCATATATAGAATATGTCAATGGCTTAAAAGTGAAGCAAAAGGAAGCAGAAAACTCCACATAAATAAGAGAACTCACAATATCCGGGTGAATTATTTCAGCCAGCTGTTTCCTTCTTTTATGTGTTCTGGTAGGTAAAAATTATACGGAACTATGAATATGTTGTGGTAAAGTTGTAAGAGGAAGCTAAAACTAGAGCTTGAACATCCTGAGCTTGTCTTCTAGTCATTGGGAATAACTTTTCTGGTCCTTGCAAAGCACTAGATGTTATTGTTCATGTACCAAAATGGAAAACGAGGATGTGTGGGAATCCAGAGCAGCAATGCTACTGAACGAGTGCCATGTCCTTTTACACTGAAACTGAAAGGTTGCAGGAATGTTTTCTTCCAGATGGTGGGACCAGTGGTCCTACAGTAACTCTACTGCAATGGAAGAGGCAAGATTAATCTGGTCTCAGTTCATGAGAGATGTTTTAGACTAAAGGGGACTTGTGGTTGCTTCACCTCCAGAGTGAGCGGGGGGGCTCAGTGGTGGTGTTGGAAGTCACTGGGAAGTCACTGGGAAGTCACCTCTGGGCATCCAAAGCTGTCGTAGACATTGAGTGGTGTCTGTGCCAGTGCTATGTTATGACATTTGCTCTTGGAGCTCAGGGTCCAGAGGAGCTGCTGGTGAAATGTGGCAAAGCAGCGAGTGTTTGAGGCTGAAATGCTGTTTATAAACATTTTAAAACAAATGTCTTTACTCATAGGACATTTTAACACTCTGGCTATAAACTCTGAGACACTGAATATAGCTGTTGCAAATAAATTACAATATGGGAGTTAAGACTCCCTTTTTTGAGATAAAAACTTGCCTTCTGAATTTGAATAAACTGCAGCTTTGTTACTGTTTTACAATAAAGACGCCACCAGGAGTGGGAAAAAAAGGAATGGACAATTCAAACTAACAAAAAATATGAGAACATCTGTAATTAGCAACAAAATAAAATGCAAGGATAGAGGATAAACTGAACAGGGAGGCCAAGGTCAATATAGATGTCATCAGAAGTCTAGTGATAGCTGTGTGACAGAGCTTTGGTCATTGGAGTACTGCTGACCTAAAGGCAAAACACAGATTTACGAAGTACAGTTATGACTAAATAAAATGTATCAAAACAAAATGCAGCTGCAGATTTTTTGGCAGAATTGCACTGTAATTGCCTTAGGGAGAAGAAAGCACTCATGTTTTCTCCTGTCACTTGTTCATCACAAGGAGTGGAAGCACGGATACGCCAGTGAAATACATGAAGTAGAGTAAACCCCAGAATTCTGAAAACACACGTGTTCATTGCAAGATTTGCTTCCATCTGCACCCTTGTTGTGCAAAAGTACATGTTAGAGTTGGGGTTGTAGGTTTATATCCTGTTTTAAATCACAGTGGTTCTTGCACCAGATGACAAAGCTTTAACATTTTTATTTCTGTGGTCCTTTTTGTAAAGACTTTATTCCAAACATTTTTTCGTATTTGACCTGAAATGTCCTCAAACTAAAAGTAATTCCTAATTGAATGTGACAGTGGTACTACTTTTTAAAAATATATATATTATAATTTACATGTAATTTGGGAAATGAAAAATGCTTACCTGTTTTGATTAGCACTATTTAGAAGAAGAAATCAATGGGAAGAAATAGCACAGAAAGAGCCTTGCTGTAATAGATGTTCCTGAAACAGAGTGGGAAGGCAACAAAAATCAATACAGTTATGTGGTACCTGACAATCAACTTTACGGACAGAAAAAAAAAATTGATCAGATGCCTGAAATAGCCATATAATATCTGAAGAATTTCATACCATCTAGTGATGTGAAAAGTGCTGGAATTGAATGCAGCTAAACTAACCTTCTAGGCTCAGAATTTCATACAATGAAAAATGAAAAATAAACCAACATAATATCAAAATTAAGGGATTCTTAATTGGTTCATAAATGGCACTTTAATGTTGCAATTTCACGAAGTTTCATTACTTAGGACAAATATAAATGTGTCAGAGTTTTAAATTGTGGTGATTTTAATTACAGCAGAAAATATATAGAACTGAAATTATGAGAGTTAAGTTCCTCATGTAGACAATTGTACTTGTCCACTGTCAAGTTTTTACAAAGCACTAGACAGCTTCTTTGGTCAAACAAAAAGTCAAAACAAGGAAATAAGATAAAATGCTGAGAGGTTAACTGTTTTTTTGATTCATGGTGCATTGCAGAGGAAGAAGCCTTTTTCGATGGAGTGGTTTTCTGATAAAGAGTAAAACCCAAGGCAGTTGTGGTAAATGCGTAAGTTGTGAATGAAAAGATTTAAGATGTTTTATTTCAGAATTTTAATGAAATTCGTAATGAATAGGCTAGCCTCATAGTGAAAACAGAATCTCTTAGGAAAAAGTACTGGCAGTCATTTTCTTGTAGTCTTGGTCAAAATATATGGACCTGTGATGTAAGCAGTAGTTTGGTTAAAACGATGCTTTATGAAAGAGTATTAAAAATACCTGCGTGTTTGTAAAGTCATGCCGTGGTAATAAAGGTTTATATCTCAGAATTCTCTGCTATGTAGGATAAAAACTGTAAGCATAGGAAAATAGGTCAGTGTATTTTGAGCTTTATGAGGAAGTTTTACCCTCACAGAAGGGTGCCGAACTCTCCTTCCAACCACAGGCCAGATGTGAGTTCTCCAGACTGAACATCTGACTAAGAAAATACTGTAGAATATAAAGTTCAGTTATATGCAGCTAGGATGTCCACAGATTCCATTGTTATTTGGCTAGAGCATAGAACTGTATCTGACTAATTGTAAAAAACTTCCAGTCAGTTTTTAATGGAAATAATTCACTTTCAAGAAATTTAAACAACAGTATTAGAAATACATTATGTAAATAGTAATAATCCTTAGTATCTATTGTTTTATAGTTTTGGCTCATAATTCTTCATTGTACTATTTCTGAAAAGGCCTCATCTGACAGTCACCAGCTAAATTTGATTTTAAAATTCATCAGAAAATTATCTATTTAACCCAATCATCCTTTGATCAGGTTTTTTTAACTCAGTAATATGTTCTTAGTGATTTAGGCTTATTGTAATGTAATCAAAAGTTATAGCCCTATTAATTCCAGTGAATGTAAGATCATGCTCTGCTTTTGGAAAATGAGAAAATACATATTCTGACAATTGTTTTATTAATATATTATTATTTTTAAGTCTTTCATTTGGGAGAGAGAATTCCAGTTCTTTTAACAGCAGCTTCTGCGTTCATTCCTGTTTCCATGGAAACAAACATTAGCACAATGAAAATTTTTTAAAAGTGATTATTTTCCAACATTGAAAACTGGAGATTTCATTTAGCAGATTTTGAACCCACTCATAAGAATAATAGAACTTACATAGAAGATGTAAAATAGAAATAGAAAGTTTTTATGTGATAGCTTAACACGTGCTTTTTATTTGCCTTTGTTTCTTTATCCCATGATTGAAAAGAAGGATAATTTTGTTATTCATTGGTTTGTACGTGATGAGGGAGAGTAATATTTATTGGACTGCTATGTACAGTGGTGCGTGAAAAGCCAGTTTGGTTTGCATACTTCATCTAAATATGGAAAAAGAAAACAAATGTGTTGTTGCTGTGTTTCTGTGGCATTGGTCATCTTGGCTGTCTTATCACTGAGCATGCAAAAAATACTATGGTCATAATTTGATTAAAAATCAGATACTGTGTCCTGTTTAAATAGAATAGCCCTTCAAAAACTTAATCTTTCATCTTTGAAATAAATAATCTACCAGGGAGAGATTCACTAAATTCAAGCATAATCACTTCTTTCTGTCCTGCTTTGAATTCATGGACTTGGTTACACCTCAGTCAAGGAAAAGTAAAGTATGGAAGCCATGAGCTTGAAGAATATTTTTCTGTTTGTTGTCTTTGCTTTTGCTGCCATTTGTAGTGTGTAAAAATGAGATTCATTTTTTTGCACTTATTTTGAAAGTTAAAAGAGGAAAATTGAGATAATCTACTGAAATTAGATAGGCTCTTGCTAAATAAATTTTAAACCACTATGAGATTTTAAAAAGAAAGCATTCTCTGGGCTTCTTGAGCTGCCTCAAATTCCTGTAATTGAATGTTTCTGAAAATTTTCTCTTCAAAACCTCAGTAAAATATAGTTCATTAGTAAAGATTTATTTAGAAGTAATTTCTGTATGAAACCCTTTAATATTTCAGGGTTTTTTAAACTCTTTTTTCCCATGAAAATCAGCAGAAATGGCAGTTTCCAACAGATGCAGTTTACACTCCTAGGGGGTTTTTTGCATTTTGGTTAGTAATTTCTGTGGTGGCTATGTCTGTGGTCAATACAATTCCAAAAAATGGAAGACACTCTGTAGGACCTCTTTCCCTCTAGCATCTCAGAAAAATATGTGTAATTAAAATTATGAATAGCTCTTTTCCTAAAGACTGAGCTGTATGTTTTCTACAGAAATTCATTAAACTTTTCCATGAACAGGGAATTGACAATTACGTATCTCTAATTGCTGGAATTTGTGTCTGTCACAAACAGAAGGCAGTGAAAGAAAACCTCCAGAAACCCCTTCCAGCCAAGGCTTCTCTGAGTCTGTAATTTGAGAAGCACTTCTGTGGATAGAAAGAAGAAAAAAAATGTGCAGTCTCTGAAGCTGCATCTTTCTTTCCAGTTTATTTTATGTTTTCCAATTCCTGTGGAGTTAATCTAAGAAACTTTAGCTACTAAACCTGGTAATTTATCTTTTTAAGTGGCTAATGATTGCTTTCAAGTTTTCCAAATGAGATTGACTTTTCCAAGTGGTGATACTTTTTCTAATTCTAAAAATAAGGTTGACGCAGTAAATAAGTCTTCAGTTAAAGTAATATTTAATTTTAGGCCTAACAAAATATTTCTGATTGATCTGATCACTTTAATTCAGGCGTCAAACTGAAGAGTCTCTTATTCACCTAACTCAATTTTGAGTAATGAAATTGAATCTCTGATAGATCTCCTTCAGGAGTAAACTCAGAGTTTCATTTATTCTGAATAAATTACATCTCAAAGTAATCCTGTTTCTGATTAGTCAGTTATCTAAAATCTGGCAGTGATTTTTTTTCTTCTCTTTTTTTTTTAGATCTGTATTTGAATTGTAGTGACTTTTCAGTATAGCCATATGATAACTTTTGCTTTGTCAGCAGAGTAATTTCTGTCATTCAGTGCTTCCCCTTTGCCCACTGTAATATTATTGCTGTTCCTGGACTTTTCCTCACAAAAAAAAAAAGTCCTTCTCTTTCTTCAATGACCATCTACTGTGCTATAATAATAGTGATACATGCTGTCAGATTGCCTATTTATAAATTTTCCTGTGAAAAGTTTTTCCTACTACCTGCCTAGCTGTTCATTTTTTGTAAATATTCCGTTGATCACATAGTTATCAGATGTTTATATAAGAAAAGACTCAGGAAAATGAAGAAAAATTTCTTGCTTTATGTCATTAATGAGAATAATAGGGTAGAAGAGTACATAGCAATTCAAAATAAGGCTTCCAGTGAAAGAAACTGGTAAAGGATGTGATAGAATCAATGTGAACAGTGAATATTTCTTCTCAGAAAATGTGAAACCTGCAGCTGAAAGACTTTCTCAGGACCTTTGTGTGTCAGAGACTTCATGGCTTCTGATACCAGTCTTCTCATTGATGTTGGAGCAGACTTGAGCAGAGCAGTCTCAGGCAGAATTTAAACCAAGGAACCTATTTACCCATGTTTTTCTGATTCAGAGTATGTGCAGTCATGGAAAAAAAAGTTATTCCAAGATGTGAGGAGTTACAAAATCGTTTTATGGTGACTTACAACCTCGACAATTGTATTTTAGTTACCTTGAGTAACACTCAGAGTTTACAATTACGGAGACTTTTTGGTTAATCGTTGTAATGGACAGTGCTTTTCTCTCATATACAGTCAAATGAAAAACTGTTGTATTCATTGTTTTGGTCAGTAGTTCCGTCTTTAGAGGATTAATGAAATTTCGGACTGCTGAAGATTATTTAAATTACTGAAAGGCTTAATAGGCAAGTCAGTGTTAAAAAGTTTCCAAGCCATTCCCATTAGTTTACATTAAATGCAGTGGAGAAATTCTGTGGAACTACGCTTCCTGCCACACTGCTGTTTGTTGGATATGTGACCAGAGATATGAGTATGTTTTGCTTGGCATTGCTACAGATGTGTATAGGCTGAATAAAAAACAATGGCATTTGTTACTCTTCTGTTACAACTATTGAACCATTTAACAGTTTTCTGTATTACATTTAAATCCACTGAATAGATTAAAAAAAACACTGCCTTTAATCAACATAGCATGACTTTTTGTCTCGGATTTCCCTTCTGAGATTTTGCAAGTGTGATTATTGCAATCTCTTTTGCATTTTATCAGTAGTGGAAGAAGCAAACCGACAGACATTTTGCTTCAGATGGTTGAAGAGAGTTAAATGTTGGAGTAAAAATATTCACCATTTCTCTGTGCTGTGCAACCATGTATGAGAATGCACCCTTTGGTGTTCTCCCCCTCACAGAGAGGAGACAGTCTGTACCTTTCTAGAGAGAAGCTACACAAATGATCCACTCTGTTGTTTGCCCATAAGCACCATGGATTTTATATGCTTCATAGACCACTAATTAGAATTACTTGTTTTTAATGTGATGGAGTGAGACATTGCTAATGCTTGGATTATCTATGGGTATTTATCAAGGTCATCCATAGGAACTGTAAATACAATTAATGTGGTATGGTTGGCTAAAAATGAACATTTGGCATCATACAGTTTTAAGCAGCATTATTATATAATACTTTTTAATATCACCTCAATTTATTCCTCGTCCAGTTATTTTACTAAGAAGATTTTCCTCCTTTTCATCCATTCATTTCTAACATCTGCAAAGTATCTGCTGCTTCGCTTTTCTAGAAAAGTCAATTCATTATTGTCGTTTGGTCATACTGCTGGAGTTCAAACACACAGGAAAAGAATGAGAGTCTTTTATATGCTTTGTTAGAGTCATCTATTGTTGGGAAATAAATATCTGCTGAATGTTTTCTGGAAGCTATTTCAAGCATTTGTTATAAGAAAATACAATAAAAGCAGTATGGAAAACCTCGTTAAGCTTTTCTATGAAGCAACGATAATTTTTAAATCCCTTCTCTTCAAAATGTTAATAATTGCCTCAGTTTAGTTGCTAAAATAACATATTATATGAACTTTGCTTCTTCCAGAATTTTATTTAAAAAATGAGTAATATTGTTGACATTTCCCTGTATATCTGATCTTTGGGGTTTTAAAAGGCCCAAGAAAAGAGATGTAAAAATGTAGTCTACTATAGATAATAAAGGTATATGGGGGTTTTATTACATATTTTAAAATTACATGTTTTGGCAGTGAAAAAATCTTATCCTCTGTACTAACAGTATAGCTGAAGAAACCCACTGGTAATTCCCAAGTGGAAAGAATTGTTCAGTATCGCTTGTGGTGTCTGTCGTACCTCTACCACAGTCTCCTGCCAGCTCTCTGGGATGACTCTAGACCTAGACTAGCAAACCAGAAAGTAGAAATGCTCCATGACTTGTATTGTGTAAGAAATAAAGTTTCCCTCTCCTTCTCTAGCAAAAGGATGCAGTATTCCATGTTTTTACAGGTAAAAACTGTAAGAAGCATAAGAAGAGACCATTATTTGTTAGGATAGTGAGCATATGCATAAAGCTGGCCTCATGCTAGCATTGACTATTTTACTCATCAGATTATCGTCATTACCCCTGGGCTGCTTATATTTAGTTTTTATGTGTAGGCTCAGACATTGAAATTTAGGGATCAGGCACTTAAGCTAACTGAAGCATGACTCCAAACAGGCAAAATACCATCATGCACGCAAACAGAGGTGTTTGGGAGGCAAGCACAGGCAGTGGTACAAAGGTGTGATTCACTAGCTAGACAGAGAAACAGTCCAGAAGCACAAATTCATGTCCTTGTGTGTTTCTCCCAAGAAGACTGAGGCTGGATCCGCTGGCACTTGTCGTGGGTTTATGTGCAGAACAATCCCTACTGTTCCAGTGTCATCGTGTGTCCCTGCCTGCTTCTGGGCTGTCCTTTCAACACAACCAGTTCTTGCTGACTGTGTTGTATCTCCTATAACATCAAAAATAGTTCCTGAAAAGCCTTATTATTCTGTTTATTCATATTGCTTTTTTCAAAAAGACATAAAAATCTGTGGAGGTTGAGAAAAGAGACAGTAGTACTGTGGGATCAGCTTGGTCTGTACTTGTCACTAGGCATGGCTTTGTAATCCTCACTTGCTTCCAGTTTGTGTCTGAATTTGCACTCTGAGCTAATGCTTTGATAGATAAAACTTTGACAGAGTTGTTCAGTGTGTTGTGATTTTTCTCACTGGGGCTTGGAGAGATTTTGAAGTTCAAATTTATTTGAGTCTTGGCTACTTTGACCATATGCATCTACTCACTCCTACCTGGATGCATTATAATCAGTATAATATAAGCTATTTCCAATATTCATTAGGAAGAGTTAAGGAGTCCTCTCATGAAGAACACACGGATTGAGGCCAAACAGTTTGGGGTGGTTTTTTTTTTAATTTCTTGCTGGTGTCCAGGGCTGGTCTTGAGAAGGCAGAGTTCCCAGGTGATGAGCTCTGAGCCTGTGTGGAGATCTCTGTCACTTTACCTTGTGTGGTCATCCTCAGCTGTGGCATGTACGGTGGTGTCTGTACGTGGATGGTGATCTTACCTGCCAGTTTATGATTCTATTAGTTTTACTTGCAGTCTAGTTGTTATTTTAGCTTCACTGACTATGTGAACACTTCCTTGGGCAATGACATTGTGAACATATACTGGATTCACCTAAAGATTTCTCTTGGTCTGTTCACGTTCCTTGGCTGGAAAATTTCAAAGAATGATACTTATCTGGACTATACAAAAAATGGTAAAGCTGGGCTGCTTTCACCTAACTGTAAAGCCTTTTAGTTTTGTCTTTCAGCTACAGTGATTGTTTGTAAGGTGAAAAGTTTATTTAATCCTATGAAACAATCTAAGAGCCACTTACATAAGCTGTTTTAATTGAAACAAAGCAACTGTTAGTCTAGGTGTGGCTGTCCTTTAACATAACATAAAAGATTGTGCATAACCCCCACCTTTCTTCTTTTTGTCTTCTTGTGTCTCACGTGGCAGGAGTTAATGATTCGGGTGCGTGAGCAGGAGAAAGTGAGACTGTTCCTATGTAGGACTGGATGTTTCTGTGTTCTTGGAGCAAGGGTGGAGGTGTTTCCAACCCATGGCTGTTCTCTTGCCTCAGCGCTTACCATGCAGCAAGAGGAATAGGGCATTTAGGAGTATTTCATGTGACAGTGAAGGAGTTTTATTAATTTATAAAATGCTTACAAAACCTTGGAAGATCTCACATCCAGCTGTGAAACGGAAGAAAGTTGCAGATCCAAATGATCTGTTAAGAACAATGGAGCTGTTGCTTTACTGAAAGCTTTGAGGATGCAATAATTTCATTTATGTGTCCAGGTCAAGTATGAGCACGGCTTTCAAGACTTGAAAAATTATTTCTCTACTCATCTTTGTGAAGTAGAATCTGTCTTTGGATAAAAAGACAATATCTTTTATTGAGTATGATATTAAATATTGTGTTTATGGTACTATAAGCACTTCAAATATTTTTAAATTAATTGTCAAATACAGCCACAGACTAAAATGGGAATCACATCTGGACATTTTGCAGTTCAATTTTACTTCAGTGCTAAAATTTAAATGCAATTTGCGCAATAAGTCATATGGAATAAAACAATAATGTGGAAAATACCCTGCAGTATTAATTTGTCTGCAGATTAATTTGAAGGAAAATTACTGAGTCTGAGTACTTCAGTGTGCCAGACGTGTGTTTCATGGCCGTAAGCACAGGATGCTTCACTCCAGATTCAGCATCCACTTTTACACTGAGCTATTAAGTACAAAAGCAACCACTGCAGGAAGATGGTTTTTTCCTAATGGATTTATAATGACATGGAACAAACATTCCCTAAAAAAACCTAACTAAATAATTACAGGATGAGGTGCTATATTGTTGCACTTTTTCAGGTGTACTGTTTAAGCAGTTGCCCTGCTTCTGAATTAGGTGGAAAATAAAGGAAGAAAAATATGAAGTAATTCTTCATATTGCTTGTTTAGTAACTAACTATTTGAAGACTGATTTGGAATTTTTTTCTCCCTTTGAAAAACAACAGGCAGAAGGTAATTTAAATATTGTAATTTATCTTTGATGGATGATGTATTTAAAGCAGCTGAAAGCAAATAATTTGAGCATGTAGCAATTAACATTCTGATCCCGCTAAGGGAGCTGCATATGCTGACCCTCGCTGTCCAAATGTGGCTCTTAGCAGGTATGAGGTCTAGTGCTGGTTTCATCTGCAACAGGGAGTTATTGCACTTTGCTGTGCTGTTTTGAAATGAAATGCCAAACAAATCTACAAAGCTGTTTCTAGCCTGTCCAGATTAAGGTGGCCAAGTCTTGTACTGCAAAAAAAAAAATCCACGGGCATTTGGGAAGGCGTGAAAGGAGTCATGACTCAGTGACATGTCAAGTCTTGTCCTTTCTTAGTCTAAATAATGTGAACTGAGTGTTATCTAAACCATGATTTATGTAAATCCTTGTCATTGCTGATGATGTGGAGTCCCACCACAGGTACCTTGTGTTTTCCCCATTCTGTTTTTATTAATGCTTGGTGGAGAAGCATCAGTGGCAGCACAGGGACTCTGCTGATTCCTTAAATGATTTCCTTGAGGACAGTACAGCTGTAGTACCAGTCTGTGGTGCAGAATGGCCTTTTGGTTCCCCTGGAATCAGCCGCTGCTAAGGAAACAATGCAGGTCCTCTCAGGTAAACAGAAGAGTTTGCAATCAGACCTCTGAAGTAAAACACAAAATGCATCATTGTAGTTTCACACTCGTGGTTGAAATCAGTGATAAGAATGCAAATCTGTAAAACCAGACAGAGTTGTTACAATCCCATTTCCAACACATACTTTCAAAAGCTCCAGGGTGATTCACATTACAAAATTTTGCATGCTGGTTTCACCTTGAGATCCTGACGTCAAAAGTATTAAATGCTTATTTGTGCTTCAAGCAAACATTAAGAGTTTTTTTCAGACTTAGCTTAAATTTTCCTTATTATTTTTTATCTGGTAGCCTTGGAGGTTTTAATTTTGCTATGAATTTTGACTGTCTGCTGTAAATTTAAGTGAGTAGAATTATAAACTATAAATTTCTCAATGAGAAAATTTAAGTGCTTTGCTTTGTTGCTTTACCTGGACAGTGGAATGCTGATCCACTGATATCAATGATTTTAGTATTTGGTCCATTGACATTAATGATTTTCGCTCTACCAGCATTTTAAGTTTTGGAGGTTTGTTTATTTTTGCTTTTTTTTGCCACTTAAAATTTTTCGTTGGTTTTTTGCATCTGTGGGAGTAATTTTGAGATGCTTGATGTCTATAAATATATTTTTCACGGGTTTGAAGTTACCTACCTTCTTAAGACCAACTGTAGCTCATCATAGGTAGTATGATTAGATATTGTTATCATCTCATAATTTGGGATAGCTTATGGTTTTAATTAAAGTCATAGTAGGATTGCTATTAATACACAGTTTATGTAATGACATCATTGGGCAAGGACTGTTCTCTACCCAGATCAGTGAATTGCTAAATTGAAGGAGAGATACAAGTATTCTTGTCCTTCTGATTTAGTTGAAGAGCTTCGCCAAATCCTACACAAAGTAGGGTAGTAAATAATTCTTTGAAGTATGAAGAGTAAAACAGTTTAAATAATGTAACAGATATAATTATATTTGAGGCTTTGCACCTTCAATAGATGTTACTAGGTTGTGCCCAGCCCTCGGTCACGCCAAAAAGTGAGACTAGTTGTATGACTTTCCCAGAAAGTCTGTTGATATCAGAAATAATTTTGGTCGTTTCCTACTCCCTTATAAATTACTATATAATCAAATGCCATTAAGCATACATTAACCTGTAGTCTTTTAACGGGATGAAAAGGGAGAAAAAAGATGAAAGACCATGTTTCATACCGTTGGTGCTGATCTGGCTGAGAAAAGAGCCCACATACAATTTGTGTGTTAGCAGTAGTCGTGTCACATCATATAAAACAAAATCTTATATTGTGTGTTCCAATTAAACTAATTTTATAAAGTTGGCTTAAGCCTTTGGTGGAAGAAATATTTCTGTCAGTGAAGCTTAAATAATTGACCCGAGGACTCAGTGTTTTTCATTTTCATGGTAATCTATCATAACTTTCAAGCCAGAGACTTCATATTCTCAAGAAAGTTCTGCTTCTTCCTGTGACTTATTTCAAGACAAGCTTTCTGTTGTATGCAGAAATGTATTAAAGAATGTAGAATGATAATATATATAAAAATTAATTGATTCCTTTATTACGCTGTAAATAGAGTGTAAAATCTTTGCACTACATAAATATTTTTGGAATACACATTCACCTATAATTTTACCTTTTTTAACCCTGTCAGTACCTTTGTTGCCACTGTTTAGTTAGAGATCAGAGTATTGCTTGGAGGACTCTATTCTGAGATTGAGACACCAGGCAAATATCAAAACCTTAAGCAATTATTTGTGCTTAACTACTACTATTTGGACTTGTCTGGATGGGTGTTAATTCCTGTGTGCAGATCTATTCTAGCTCATTGAGACCAGCATTAACTATTTGCTGACTGACTTCAAGTCATCTAGTTAGTTCTAACAGTTGCAGGCTGGAAATTATCTTATTCTTTGTATTTTTGTACCAAACAAAGAGCTACTACAAAACACTTTTGCTTCCTTTCTTCAGTGATTTTTGTACGCCTGAGCATAGGGCAAATCCAGCAAAATCAGAAATAGGTTGTCTGCTTAGTCACCTCCCAGATTCCACTTATTTTCCTCTAACAGGTCTTTTTTAACAGTAGTATCCTCCATTTCAAGTATGGACTGTTTTTCACCTACTCCCTGTAAAACCCAAGAAAGGGAGTTGCATATTTATTCAAATGTAAGAGACCTCGTAAACACAATATCGCTTTGACCACTCATCTGTTTTCTTCCATTTGCTTTGGTTTGTTGTCTCTAATTTTGTCTATTTGTGGTTTACACCAGAAGCTCCTCAAGGTATTATTTCAAGTTGTATGAAAAACTGTAAAATATCTGGGCTGTACTGCTATGTTGAATCCATAATGATTTAGGTTCCATTTATTTATAATAAATAACCAAATCTGTCACAGCATTCCCTTTGAGTGAAGCTCACATGAGGTAGCATCTCTCAGGAGGTGATCCTGGAATAATGTGCTTATTTAAAAAGATAATGTTTTCATTCGTTCTTGTAAGAGCTATAATATGAGAAGAATATAGGATAAAAAGAGAAAAGAAATGCTGAAGTAGTGTATTTTATTGGTTTTTTTAAGGCTGCCTCCTAAGAAATAGCTCTGTTTTATATTTAGAAAACCTCCGTGTCTGTGGAACATCATTATATGTGATATATGAACTTTAATACAAGGAGATTGGGGGTTCAGATACAACACAGTCATTAAGTGATATTCAGATAGCATTGCTTAAGTGCTCAAAGGCTTCAAAGTCAATGCCAATCACTGGATCCTGGAGTGAACTTACTTGATAAACTGCTGTGTTCTTCATCTGCACAAAGCAATACAGATTGTTGGCACTATTGATTTTAGTGCTGAAAAACAGAAAGATGATCTCTCAGGGGAGCTTGCACTTTTAAATAGCAACGTGAGCGTTAAAATTACACCTTTATTTAATATTAGTTCTTGAAGGAAACTGCAAAAAAGAAGTGGCATTTATTCCCTGTTTGAATCAAGGTACCGTGTCATAGGTGGCATCATATTCAATAACAGTTTTTTAAGTCCCTGAAAGGCTCCACAGACACAGAAAATTTCGAATCAAAACCAACAGCTGTGAGTTTTAGATGTGCATTCATGTACTTATGTGAGTGGAACACTATCTTGATACTTCTGAGGCGGAGAAGATGTAGTAGCAAGAGGGTGCAGTAACATGATGTGTAAGAAGAAAAGAGACAAGAAGACAATATGTGTTTCATTCACTGTGGAGAAAAGAAGCAAATAATTACTTTATAATTGTGTGTTACTATATATAATTGAGATTCTTCTAGGAGAAAAGGAAACAAGAATATCAGGGAAGTATTTACTCCAGTAATCGATTAAAAGGGTCAACAAACTATGCACATAGTGTTTTACACACAGGCAGCACTCATGATGAAAGTATTCCTGAGGCATGTTGGTTCTCGCTGAAGATGTTTTTGATAGTGAGCTTAGTCAGGATCATGAACTGCTTGAATTATAGAAGATATGTCTCTGGGAAGATTTCTTTGAATACTGGTCATCTTCTGGTGCTAGGTGTACCTGTTTAATGGCTTTGGTGTAGGTGCTAGGGGAGGATAGTAAGTGACATCCAGAATGTACAGTCACCAACAGTTTATCACAGTAAATTCCTGTGTGTTATTCAGGTAGTTCTTAAAAAATGTGACCTGTTTCCTTATAAGTGAATGTAGTACTTCCAGAACCAGAAGTACTCAATATTAATTGTGTGTTTATTTGCATAAGAGTACATAATTTGCAGGTTTTAGACTGAGCTGTAGGGTGACAAAAAAATAAATAGCACCTGAAGTTTCATGTATTTTTCACCACCACCAAATTTTAGTTTGTACAGCTGGGAGTTAAATATGGATTTTAATTTCCATTTTGTAGCAGCTTTTATCAGTGCTCAGCTGGTGAATGCAGCAAGTGCTCTTAATTGGAAGAGGATGTTTTGTTTTAGGCTGATCAGGGTAACATGATTTGTACTTCTCTCCTTTCACAGAATAATTCCTGTGAAGGATTAAGCATCTCTACCGAATTGTTAAGCCTGAAGAGTTCAGGATATTCCTTACCCCTCAGTATTAATCCAATTAGTCTATCCGTAGCAGAGAGAGACAGATGAATAGCTGTGTGCCCTGCTCCTGCTGTGCTGTAGGACACGGTTATGCAGCTTCATATGTAGACTCTGTGTGTGTGTATAAAGCACCCCTAATATTGTTTCCTTTGTTTCATGGTTTTCCTAACCCCATTATGAAAATTTCTTATCTTTGAGTCTAGAATTCGAGGAGAAAGTTATTCCCAGACAGGCTATAGCCTCATCATTTGGTTGCATCTGGGGAATAAAGCAAAGCACACGTGGAGGATGAGGGATAAGGTGCTGTGGAAACCAGCAGCTGGGTCGGTTCGTGTGCAGAAATAATACAGCTCAAAAACTTGTTCAATTGAGCATTAAAGTGTTAAATCATGGTAACAGGCACCTTAATATGCATGGTGCCAGGCGTTGACTGGACGTGAGGGGGGAATACAGGAGGACCTAATGGCATAGTCAGGGCTCAGAGCTGAGCTGGCTCACTTAGAAGCTCTGTCTTCATGCGTGTGGAGGATTGTGTCTGACTCACAAAGGAGTGAGTCCAGCCCTGTACAATTATAAAGTAGTGATAATTTTGTAGTCTCTAAGTTTCAGAATGTTGTGGCCCTTTGGAAGAAGCTTTTCATTACATTCTAGCAAATTTACTAAAAGTGGTGGTAGTGCTAAGAGATGAAAAACGTTTGGCTACAAAAATGGAATACAAAATTTGGGGATGAGATACTGCATTATAATGAACAATGAGAAACAAACTTCTCATATTCCTTTTAAGTTAATTTCAACTGTAGTACCTTATCAAACAAAAAAAAGATGCTGCGATATTTTTATAAAAAATTAGAGGCCTCTTGAATTTTTACATTGATTGGAGAGTGCCGGGACTGGGTTTCTCAGAGGCAACACAAGGAAACAGAAGTTAAATTTTTCTGAAGTCACTCCTGAGATGCAGTCAAGACAGAGGAAAGGCCAGGGAGGTGAGGTGATGGACTGCCTCATGCCAGGAGAGGGGCATGAGCTGATTTCTGCTCCCCAAACAATGCTCTCAGAGGTGGAAACGGAGCCTGTGCATGTGTCTCCTGACACAAGTTGATTTCAGGGGTGCTGCTGCCCTCACTGCTTCTTCTGGGGAGATTAGAAGCACTACCATTTCTTTTACTTCATGGTCCTCAAACACCAAGTCTTTCTTGTTTTTTCTCTCCACAAGTGGAGCTATGTGTTTGAAATCACCTGGTGTGTTTGAGACTAGAATAAACATCACTTCTGAATGTAGTGGTTAATTCTTCATAAGAATACAGCTGGGACATTTTGCCTTCTGTTATTTGTGCTGTGATTAATTAATCCCCAGAAATACTTTCATGATTTTTGGTCCAACTCTCCATAAATCCATTAATTTATTTGTTTAAAATAAGAGCACAGGCTTGGAAGTACCTGATAGTATCATTCTGTAAAAAAAAGAAACTGCCAGCTCCCTAATCAAATTATGAATATGAATATGAACTAAATACTAATGTGCAGTATGTATTTCAATTTTTCAACCTGAATATTCAAGCCTTACAGAAGTAGTAACAGCTTAGCTTTTTGCCTGGAAGTTGAGAACTTTTTAGGTCAAGATTCAATTTCAGAACCACGTAATAACTTCATCATAAATGCAGAAGGTAATGTGATAAAGTAATGGTTATATTTACAAACCAATAATTTTCAGCGACAGCATTTCTTTGATTTGTTAAAAAGCCATTATTTTCAGGATGGGTATAATAAATTTCTTATAAAATATTGAAAATACTAATTAATTACTGTAATAAATTGCTTTCAAACTTACTGATAGAAGCAGTTATTGTAATAAGTTTGGAATCCTGAAATATAAATAATCCTTCCATACAGGATGAAAAAAGCCCAGAAAGATAGCCTTTTTGATTGAATAGCCTTAAAAGAAGATTATAGGTATATCATATATTATTATACAAAGAAGTCAGGAGTGCAAAAGCATTCTGTACAAGATATCTATACTTCTTTATGTCTTGACTACTTTTTGTGAGGGATTTAGTGACCTTTTTTATTTGGATCTCTGTAGTTCTATCACACTCACTTTTATTGGTTTTTTGTTCTTGTTTTTGTGCAAATAATTATAGGCTCTCTAAAAGCCATCAGCTGAAATAATCTAAGTTGCACCCACGATATCCAAATTACGGAATACCATTTTCTTCTTATTGCTTGCTGAGCTTGTGCAATAACTACCAGCACACTGTACCTCTCCGAGAGATAGCTCGCCTCAGTCAGTTCCTGCCCGTAGTCAGTAAATGTTTGCACTATAGATTGCAGATAATCGAACTTCTCATTGATGTTTCTTAATGTCCACACCCTGCAATTCCACACTGTCTTGAACAACGCCGTGGGAGAACATAAAGCAGACGTTACTACGCTCTGTGCTACATTGACCAAATTCGAATAAACTCGCTGCTGAAAAGTTTGACAGATCTGTATTATCTCAGACTCACAATGGAGTGTGTTTTCTAACTTTATGTCTGTTCAGCAGGGTTCCTTATTTCCCCCGATCACTTTTAAAAACCAGCTAGGGTAACCACAGGACAGGGAATGGGGGGCTGGTCGTAACCGTGCTGTTCCCACACATATTATCAATATCATTATGGCTGCTTCGTTATGGGTCAGCAAAAACCTAACCTGTATCTGGTGTAGTTCCCTTAGATGCAGGAGTGGGCATTTTTGTTTTCTCTTATCTCTGGTGCCACACAGCAATTTGGTGTTTTGAATACGCCTGAGGAAAGGAAAATATTAGTAATTACAGTTCTGAGCACCTATCATGTAAGTGAAATACAAAGAAAAGTAGAGACAATAATTCCAGAAGCTTACTCTTTTGAGGCTTCTTCTAATACAACTTGTAAAATCTGACAATTATTTCAGGTTTCAACATTCCCATGCTTTTAAAAATTTACAGTTTGAACTTTAAATATTAAGACACTTAAACACTGTTCAAGCATGTTTAGCATTTAGTTTCGGTTCCAGAACCTCCCCTCTGTTTTGCTCACAGAATTTGGCCTCTATGAGCATTTTAGAGCTAATTAAAGCCTCCTTATATATAAATAATACTTTGTTTGTACAATTCACTTTTCTGTATTTTAAATAGGAGAGGCAGCAATATATGTCAGTGAGTTTTGGTTAAAAGAGAAACAACAACAAATAGATCACTGGTTTGTTTAAAATTGAAACTACCAGTGCAGGGTGTTTAGGGCAGCTTTCAGAGACACACCAGGAGTTTACCTGCCAGTTGTCTTGGTGTGTCATTGCTCTAACTGTGAAGATATTCAGAGTAGCTTGATTTGCTGAAACCTGATTTCATTTCACTGACGCACCAGTAGCACGAGTGATCAAGTACTCTGTAAGTCCCTTTGATCCACCTGATTGCTTCTTTCTTTCCTGCCAGCTCCTTTACAGTATTATGAGGTATAACCACTTCAGAGAAGATTTTTCAGTTGTTCTGTAGGTCGTGATACAGTAAAGCGATGGCTTTACTCACAAATATTTTGTGTACACTACATTTCTATGTCTTGGAGAGGAAAGTGAAAGCTTATCCACCGAGCTATTGACTGGCCTAGCGTGGTCCTGTCCAGTTATTTTCTCAGGCCCTAAGAGTAATTATTTCCTAGTGATCTGTGTGGAAACAGAGGGAGTCTAAACAATATAGCATTAAAAAAAAAAAAAAAGAAGCAAAGCTGCAGAGATTTGTGCACAAACTACTACTGCTTTTCATTGGAAGACAGTGCTCATTTTCTGAGGAATAAACTGTTCCCCAAGTATATTTGAAACTGAGCTTACTGGGATGCACTACCACATTAACTCTGAGGTGCTGGGTGGGACCACGCTCTTGACCCCCTGCTAAAATGTAGAGTTGTGTTATAGCAACAAAGCATCAAAACCAACCCACAGAAATTAATGATGCTTTGGATACATTGTCCATCTTTTTATTCACTTAATTCTCCATGCTCCTTCTTATGCCACCTTTTTAAATATGGGGCCAGTGAAGACAGTCTCTTTTATCATCAACTTTATGAGACAGACAGAAGACCAAGAGAGAAATATTTTGTTGGCCAAGGTTGCTTTCAGAGCTGTTAGCATTCTACAGAAAAGCAGAGATTAAAGCATGTGGCACAGCCTTGTAGTGTGATGTCTCAAATCAGACTCATGGTCTCACCCATATTTTGTACTGAACATTGCTTACTTGCATTGCCAGCATTCTGTATGGTTAATGCATGAGCCAATTCACAGATCTTTCTTCTTTTATTACTTTTTCTTTGCTAGGAATAATGTGCTGCCCACACATCCTTAGTGCTTTGCACTGTTATGTTTCTCTTTCAATCCTAGACGAGAAAAACAGGCTGAAATCACAATTAAATATTAATAGCTTAGAATACTGGAGTTTCGAAACTTAGCCATTGCTTTTATCTTGGAAAATAGAGATGTTTATTCATTAGTCACAACTTTATGAATCAGTTGTTTAATGGAACATTAATATTTTGGGGTTTTTTCTCTTTGCAAGAGTAATTGTTTGACTTCTTTTCCTTCTGGTGAAATTTTCTGTAAGTTTGTGTGTATTACATGCTAACATGGCTCTAAAACAGCTTCTCACTGAAGTTATTCTTGGCCTAATTTGCTGCCTTCTTAGAGGAAGAGCTTTGCAGCAGGGTTGAAATGGTGTTTGTGGCTGTGGGCTGTAGAGCCAAATATCCTGATCCTGGAATCCACACTTTGAGAAACACTCTACTCCAGCTACAGCTGCCTTCTTAGGATTTTTTCCTTAAACGCTGGTACTCTTGATAGGTCAGTGATGCTCATACTTGCACTGCCTCTCAGGTGTGATAAGGGACATTTGTGTCCCTCTCATGAAACAGGGACATGAGGAGAAGCATGTTTTGTCCTTCTACCTACAAAAAACTTTAAATACCTGTCCAGTCCTGCCGTTTCCATAGGAAATTCAAAACTTCATGTTCTTATGAGTTCTTAAAAGTAAGCAGACATCCCTGGGGCTATCTGATATATGATATAACTAGCAGTGGAAGGCAAAAAAAAAAAAAAAAGAACTGTAATAAAAAATTACCTCATAACCTTGCAAAGACAGTTGATATTTTTTGGCCACAAGTGAAAAGCCTGTTCAAAAGAGGAAGTCTGCTTGGGCTAGAAAAACTGGAAAAATGCTCAAAAAGAATTATTCCTTCTCATCAAATAGATACTTTCTCATGACAGAACTGTCATTTCAGATGGTTAGATTGCTTCTCGTATGAGTTTTTGCTCGGTATAGATGCACAATTTCATTTTTCTCACCAGGAGATAGGAAGATTATTGTTTGATATATAATTTGGCATAAAAAAAACTTGTTTTAAAGATGGCATGAGTTTAAAAAAAAAAAAAAAAAAAAAAAAAATGTTAAGACAACTGAACACTTGCTTTCATACTTATTTNGTGAATGATGCTAACTAAAGATCCTACCATAATGTTCTCTCAATTATAGCAGTTCATCTTTTATTCATTTGTCACCCTTGGCACTCGGTTACATCAAATTCTCATTGGAAATACAAAGAGTGGATTCCCACTCAGTTTCTTTTTTTGCTGGCTTTATTGTGGATGTGCTCGAAGAAAGAAGCGTGTGTGCAAGTTGGGCTGAAGGTGGTGAACTTCAGAGCTCTCCAGACCTGTTCAGCAAATTAGTCACATCATGCCAAGTGAAGTGACACATCTTCTGTGTTAAGGGGCAGTGTTACTCTCTGCTTTTCTCTTGTTAAGGATGAGGAAATGAAAAGTATATCCAGTAATTGTCTCAGTCTCATAAAGATCTTACAAGTTTCAGGTTGAAATGTAGAAATTGAGCTGGAATACATTGGAACTTTAATAGATGGAAGAATTTTATGGATTTGGACAGTTGGTTTTCCTGGGTGATGCTCTGCCTGCTTGGACAAAGGGATCAGCTGTATGGCAGGGTTGCTGTGGCTTCTGAAATGTGAGATCCTGCTGGGGCTGTACATCTGTCATGGTTTTAAAATAACACCGCTGAGCATGCTCTAAGTGTACAATGTATTCTGTGTGTGCCACAGCTCATAAAACTGACAGCATCATCAAGGATGGAAATGACATTTAGTTCAAGCTCTTGGACATTGCCAATTTCTGAAACTTTCATGTTGAAAACTCTTCTGCTTAGCCATGAGGCTGAACAGAAGAATTAGCAAGATGGTACAAATCACAGTATACATACTGCCATAATTCTTGGATGATTTTCAGTAGGAAAACTAGAAGTAAAAACCTGACTATCTTTCAGTGTTTGCACATGCATTTTTGCAAGTATGTGCCACCTATTATTCAGAAAGTGAAATCCTAGTTAGCCTTCAAAAGGCTTTGCAAACCCAGATTACCTTTTTGAAGCTCAGACATGGAAGATAAATTCTAACCATGTGTATGTGCATATATCTCAGTTAAAAAAAAAAAAAAAAATGGAGGTGCCCAATATGACTTTCTAGGTCAGTAAAATAACTGAGCTAATAGCAGGGCATGCTATTGTACATAAGACCATGCAGTTTGACAGATTTAACTGATTGTCATGTTCTGACCTCCTCTGAGGAGGACATGGGGTGTGTGCATGTAAACTGAAATGTTACAGCAATTATGGAGTTATTTAAAATATATATGCATGACACTTCCATCTTGCAATTGAATAATAGTATCCAGTCTTACACTGTTTTATGAACTTCTGGAAGATATCTGCAAAAAGAAATCTTTCAACTTTTGCCAGTAAACCACTCTTACTTTTCTTTCTGACATTATTGTTCTCTTTGTTTTTTATACAATTAAAGAACTTAGAACTATGTAAGTTGTGCATAACCATCCTTATTCTAAATGATTAATGCACGATGGATGACCAATACAATATCAAAAAATCCTGACAAATTTTCGTAACTTAAAAATCATAAGTAGGATTTTAATCTATAGCGAAGATGAATAAGTGTGGTAAGGGGAAAGCTTTCCAGAAGGAATTGCATAAATTAAGGTAAATTTTCTGAGCAAGATTGGGGTTTTTGGGGGGTTTTTTGGTTTGGTTTGGGTTTTTTTTGGGTTTTTTTTTTGTCTGCTTGGTACCCTCAGAGAGAAACATGAGGCACATTTTATTTCTAGGCAATATCTTCTTATTTACATCCACTCAACTCATTAGCACTGGAAAAAAAAAAACAAAAAACAAACCAAAAAAACCCCTTGTAATAGAGCTGATGAAATAATTGCTGCAAGCTGCATGTTTAGACACATTCTACAAGTTAAATGTACAAAATTCACCCATTAGGATCCCTTGTGCCCCGAGTTTGTCATTCACTCCCAATTAGGATTTTTCTGTAGAGCAAACAAACAAAAGTCCCTCGAGGACCAATTCTTCAAGGCGTTGAGTGTATGGAGAAGGCAGATGTCCCTTGCTTGAACTGAAGTCATCTCTCAGAAGTTCACACAGTTGTTCAGGCTGATGTGCTGGAGTATCCTGTACCCACTTTAATCATTGAGGAGTTTTGATATTTTTCTATTCTCCTCATTCTCACTGCCACTATTTTATTTTTTTAAATGTGTTTCCGTTACATGAGATCATTTTTCTATGGCACGGAGTTGGTTTCTTTTTATATATTTACACGTGGTCAACTAATGGTCTACAAGCTCTAATGAACTTTTGGAGTCTATTAAAAAAGCTCAGGTTTCTCATAAGTAGATCTGCACTAGGTCCACACCACTGTGGAAGCTGAGAGAGAACTGTTGTCCTCCAGTTTTCACTTTCTCCCCCGAGTAGCTTAGTACGAGACACAAGTATATTAAGTTTATAACTGCTGCTCTGGCTTATGGTATTGAGGGTACCTAACTGCATCTTTAATGATTTTCCACGTTTTTATTGCTGAAAATTGTAAAGAATTTGCTTTAATTAACACTGATGAGTGTCTAGCCACACTGTAAAATTCTGAGCTTCTGCAGGAAATGGTATTCAAATCCCATTCAATGTAAGGAGGTTCTGGCATATGCTGTGCTCCATATGAAATCATAATGGCAATTTTCTTAGCCCTCTTTTCTTCACTCAGCCTTATTTTTGATGGTATAACTTCTTTTTTTTCTTTTAAATTATAACAGTAACGGTTTGGGATGGGCCAGTGATAGATACGATTCTACACGTCTGTCCTCTGGGTTGGCGGAACATGAAATATTAGATACCATTTTGCAATTATGCTGCTGTCGAGTTTAGGTTTTATATGGTGAGAAGTGATACAATATTTCAATTGAAAAGTATGTACTACTGTTAAGTGGGTGCAGGGGATAATTCTGATGAAATGAAATCCCTATAAAAGTCTGTTTAAAACTAATTCATCCTCATGAATAGCTGCAGCCTTGTACCAATGAATTTGTAGCAGCCTTGATGTTGCAAGAGGAAATGAAAGAAGTTTGTTCTTTGCCCAGAAAAAACCCGGAGTAACATTGATAAAGCAGTTAAGCAAAATAAGTTTCAGATACGGTTTTAGCACATCGATGTCAGAATACTCTGTGGCTTCCAACAGGGCCTTGCAGAAGATGTGAGGTCTGGGCACTGGCCAAAACAGTGTGTAGAGGACAATATTTGTATTCTTTTCTTGCCATTTATTGACAATAGCTGGCACCCAGCTCTTGTTTTGCAGGAGAGTTGGTTTGCTGTTGTGTTTTGCCAAGGACAAGACTGTGCCTAGCTGAAGGGTGTCATGAATCTCTGATGCCCAAAGTGCTCCTACTTCTCTGAAAAAAAAGCAAATTAAAGTAGGAACTCAGTGAGTTTGGAAAGGAGGATTTTTTCTAGTCAGTAAAATGACTTGAAATAAATGGATTGATTAATTAAAATCAGTATGTCTACTTATAGAGTGAGGTACTCGAGAATGATTTATGTGAGGAGTTATTGCGCTGGACTCTTTGATCCTTTGCTTTGAGAATTAAATGTAAAAGTCTCATTCTCAGTTTCAAGGTTGAATACAAATCCTTGTGAGCCTGCTCCTGTTAAATTGTGGGCTGTCACTCTCAAGCATTCAAAACTTCCATCGAGGCCAAACTCACAAATCCCTTCCTTAACCTCCAGTTTCTTTGCTGTTGCTACATGTGGAGTTAACCCCCATGAAAATTTACTAAAGTGAGTCTTTTTCCAGTCTTCCTATAAATGTCTCTCTCTCTCTCTCTTACAGTCCCATATAAAATTTGTTGATGAAAGATTAAATGTGCAGTACTGGCATGCTGGTTAACCATCATAGGAATAATTAATTGTAACTATTCCCTTTCATGCCAAAAGACTTATTAGACATGCTCTACTGGAGAGATAATATGAAATGTTTTACTAAATGTTAGATATTTACTTAGGGCTATGTCTTCAATTTGGGGTTTTATTATGAAGTGTCAGGAAATCTATTTGTATCAAGGAAGTATTTATAAACATTCATTTTGCAAAAATTCTTATGGAAAGTTTCCAAGTGGTTACTGGATGTTTCCAGACAGAAACATTTCTCTTCCCCAGTTAAGCGACACAGATAAAGCAATTGTGAACCCTTCAAATTAGGCTGTACCAAAAAGTGTGCTACTGATGATATTCATGAAGGAAATTGCATGAAGAAAATACAGAAAAGAACAAATTTTCCTTCTAAAATAGGAAACAAGATTTTTGAGGCAACCAGATTTTATGTTTTCTGCTGGGAATAGTTCACAGTGTGAGACAGTAACGAGGATTCTGAATAAACTCCATGGGCAAACACATGGGAATCAATGCAAGAGAAGGGGAAATGACATTTGGAAGAACAGAGTTTACCCAGAAGAAATTAATGAAAGAAATTGCCACTTGATGCACTGAATGAGTTGAAAAGATGTCACAAAAACCCCCAACCAACCAACCAAAACCTAAAAACCAACCCTCAGAGAAACCAGTTTCCTACTGTTTTCAGTCCCTGTTGGCCAGTCAGGTGGGGAAATGTCCCACAGTTGCACCTGGAATTGATCCTTCTGCTGGGTAGCTCTACCCTGATACTGTGGGTATTGGGGGTTTTTTGGCTGTTTTTAGTTTGGTTGGTTGTTTTGTTTTTCTTTTAGTTGTAGGGGGGGTTTCCACATTAGCTTTGTACCTTTTCATATCAGTGTTTGCTTTTAAATCTTAGAGCTGCTATCTCTTCCCACATCAGCAGTGAGAACAGGTTGTCTCAAGACTGCATAGGACTGTGGGGAAAGAGGAGAAAATGCCTTCCAGGTCTTCCTCTGGACTACCAAACTCAGTGATAAGTGGCACAACAGCTCTTTGAGTGAATTTCAGCGGCAGACAAAACCCACCCCTCTAAAGTACTGATATATCCGTGTGGGAATATGAGCTAGATCGCCATGCAAAGGATGGAGGAGTAGGGGAATTAACGGGCATTTTTCTAAATTATAGCACAGTCTAATCTTTTTATTGAATTGCATCAAAGTGTAAGGTGGAAACAAAAGCCTAGGAACGGGATGTGTGTTTAAATGGTAGTGGGTTTCCCTGTGGAATTCCAGGAATGAAGCCCAGTGGTTGAGGCAGCGGAGTGAGCTGTGGCAGAGCTTTGGGTGGCTTCACCAGGACCACTTGCATTCAGCAGTTTGCTGAATTTGAACCTTGATTCTGGTAGTCTTTTGCATTTAGGATTGTTTTAATTCATGGCATGGGATCGCCCCTGTTACCAGTCCTCAGCAGATTTCTTGGCAATAATTTTTAGTTTCAGTTACAGGCAGCATGGTTAAACACCATTTATTTGGGGTCTTCCTTCAGATCTTAGTGGTATCCAATTAGTAGTAGAAGGTGTTTAACCTCTATCAGTTAACCATGGCTTTGCTGACCTACCATCCAAGTTTTAGCAAAGCCTCTATTTGAAGCTACTGAAAAGTTACCCAATTTTAATGAAAATATTAGGAAGAGGTGGGATAGCACAGTGACTTTGCTGCCTGCATCCGTGGATTCAACTGCTGTTTCATCCTGGTGCCTTGAACTTCATATATTATTACAATGGCTTTCACTTCTTTGATTTGTATGTGACTTTAGAACATAACTTTTTGCGTTTTAGTTCTGTGGTTTATTTTTAGATGTATTTTCTCAGTAATTGAAAGCTGTGATGGTGCACTAAGGAGAATGGTAAGCATAAAAGAATCAGCTTGCAGTGATTCCAACATTTCACTTTGAACTATCAGTTGGCTCCGTGATATGTAGAAATTTTGCTTTGAAACACGGGATTTCAGTCTATAATCTAATTGCTGATTTATAAGGTAATTTAAATTAATTTAAATACAGTATTAATGATTTCTCAGATAAATCAACTGAATAAAAGGAAAAATTTGTGCTATTTTTCATCATTTTATGGTTGCTTTAGTTGTATTTGATTTCTCAGTTTTATGAATTTGTTATGCTTTTCAAATTACACTAGTCAAATTATAATCCAAAACCCCTAAGAGCACTTAACTTGATGTTTCAAAAAAAAGAATGCATAAGGTGAATGCAAACTCAGTTCTTAGTAAATAGAATTGCTTAATTGTTTATAATTGATGAATTGTTCTTTTGCTTGTCATCTTAGAAGACTCATGTAGTAGGTTTTGCATTTATTTCCAAATTGTCATGGTTAGGTAGTGTTCAGAAAATGAACATGGTCTGTGTACACACAAAATATACAATATATACAATGTGTTTAGTGTACACATATAGTAATGGGGTATTAGCAGAGGACATACAGATAATATTGGTAAATAAAGAAGTGGCAATTCCATGAATTTTCACCTTTTTGTACATCTACTAGCAAATTCTTATTAAATTTAGGTACCGTTTTCTTCCAATGAATTGATATTGTCAGAATGAGAGAAGGTTATTCAAAAGATTCAAAGATTCAGTGATCCAGATCTTTAATTTCTCATGAACCTGTATTCTAAATGAAGAACTCCCATAATGTTAGCCCAGTCCTTATAGCTGTATTTCTTTTTTTTAATGGTGAATCCAGAAATGCAATACCTCTGCTTCTTTCATTTTGAGCGCTGTCTATGCATAAGAAAACATTGCAGTTAAATCTGCTACCCTTTCCTTCTCCCACAGTCAGTAATCTGGCTATTTACTGTTATAGAAGGAAAAAAACCCAAATGATGCAATAAGTAGCAACAGCAGGTTCTTGTATAGTAATTTCTTTTGTATCTCTTTCTGTGGATGACTTTCAGCAATGATTACATCTTGCAATAGAATCTATTCCATTAGTGCACCACCGTGTGATAAAATTTGTAATTCCAATTTTAGCGTAACAAGGTAATTAAAACACTAGATATAAATGACAGATTAGTCTAAGGTTATCTGTAGTTTTATTTTTCTGGTCATGTATTACTTGAAAGGCTGAATATGGGAGTTGTGAGCAGTCTTGCTGCTGATTAATGTTGCCCTTGCTTTGTTTCCAAGAGAGGTTAAAGAGGTCCTCTCCCTTTGCTGCCATCCATCCCTGCTCCCCCAAACCACAGCACATTCCTTCCCTTCTGTTAAGTGATGGCCTTGTTCAGGAGGAGGGAGCCTAAGCACATCAGTGAAAGAACAAACAACAGGAACCTCCTAAGTGATGTTTCAGCACCACAAAAAATTATGGGAAACCAAATTCACGAGAAGTCAAATAATGCCTGGTTTGGGCTTTCTGAAAGCAGATGGATCACACCACGTTGTTTAGCTCCCCATGGGTACCCTGCTGAACCAGAGAGTCAGGGCTTGGTGGGATCTGTACTTCTCTTACCTCTCCATTTGTTTCTTCTTGTGGCTATATAAAAAACAGAAGACGCAGTCACAGAGTGAAGTTTTTGGTGGAGGTGGTTGTTATATATTTTTATATGCGTATTTTATAACCTTCTTTATAATCATCTAACCCTCTTTGGAATATATCAAGATAAATTTTAAATGCTTCTTCTCTTGTTAATTTAACCCAGATTTTTCTCCAGTGGTTGAAAAGATGTTAAACACCTCATTCTATGTGTTCATAACCTAATGTAACATGTGAAGTCAAGGTGCTCAACAACAGAAACCCACTTGTACTCTGGTGACATTGGTGGGACTTGTTTCCACAGTCTTTAATACTCTAATAATGTAGAGGGTAATATCAACTGAAATGTTATACCTGGAGAGGACCAGTCTTTCTTTACTGGAGCTACAAGCAGAAAGTAATCAAAAATCAGGATGAGGTCTGTAAAGATGATCAGTTTAGAGATCTGAAGTGAGTTGAAGGGGGTGCTTCAGTATGTCCATGAAGTTTTCTAGTTGTTCATTTGTGTTACATGTGTTTGAATATCATTCTCATTCCTTCTCTCTTTTTTTTCTTTCTTTTACCTTCCATCCATCCATTGTCACGCATTGCATTCTTGATTACAGTCTGTGTAATCGTTACCACCGTGTGAAGGCAATTTCCCACGTCACCAGGTACGGTGTCACATGTCAGAAAACATGTCTGTGTTCTCAAACCTAGTCACTGTTGTCCATAGCAAATTTCTCCTATGTTAACCTCTTTTCTTCCTCCCTTCCCCATTCGATATGAAGTAACATTACTGCAGGAAAGTGATTTTTAGAATCAATGTCTTTAAAAAAAAAAAAAAAAACGTTTAATGTAATTTTCTGGATCAAAGAGGTACTGTCTTTTTAAGGGCTAAAAAGCAGTACTATACAGGTTTTTGGTTGTCCACAGGTTATGGCCTGGAACCTGTAATCTTTTTAATGGATTAATATCTGCTATGAAGTTCCATTTTTGTAAAATC
Source organism: Oreocharis arfaki (assembly GCA_013398015.1). Taxonomy (NCBI): domain Eukaryota; kingdom Metazoa; phylum Chordata; class Aves; order Passeriformes; family Paramythiidae; genus Oreocharis; species Oreocharis arfaki. The sequence continues at coordinate 799,726 of VZRR01013719.1, forward strand.
CCTGAGCTGCATTGTTCACTTATGTTTTATTCTGATTGTGATTGGTTTATGCTAAAAGCTTGATCCTCAGCTGTAGTTTTCACCTCTGTAATGGTAAACACAGATGGATAAATTAGTGCTTTTGTCAATCCTTATTGTTCTAGTTTTGTATCCAAACTGTCATTCTTCAGTGTTTATGTGGCCTTTAGAAACATTTTTGCAGATTGCTACATGGCTAGCTGATTTTTTTTCAGAAAGTAGTAAGATCCTGAAGATGCTTATTTACATGCAAATTTTTATAACTTTCTAATGATGTTTCTGAACATCACTGGCTTGTAGCTTGATTACTTTTGCACTTGGCGGAAGGAGATTTCATTAAAGAGCTGTTGCAAGAAACTGTTTTTAGCAGTAGTGGAAAACCATGTCTTACGGCCTGTTTTTCAGGGATTAAAATTAATGTAATTAATGTGAGTTCATGAGCTTATGCACATTTTTTATACCTAGACATGTGGAGCATGAATCATGTCTTTCTAAGCATTCTTCTTACAAGAAATAAAAAAGGAACAAGTGTTCCTTCTAAATGCAAATTACGAAATCCAAAGCTGGTAAAAATGAATGTTGCCCAATTGCTTCTGATGGTGAGACATCTCATACATCATTCTAATGCCATTCCTTTCTATTTAATATTTATTTTGGATCAACTTACAGTCCTTATGGCTCTCCTAGCTGCTGTGTACCTAGAGGTATAACTTTTTATGAATAAGAAGAAAAAGTTTTGAAAATTACACAGTGACTATTTCTAGGCTTTTTAGTCATATTTCAGCTTTTTCATTCTGATATCCAGTGTCCCTGCAACATCTTCAGCAGCATAATCATTTTCCCATGTAAACATAGTTACCTTACTGTATAAGTTCCTCTTTTGCTAGTGATGCCTTAGGATTTTAGCTTTCATGATTTTCATATATTTGTAATCCTGCAATTCTTTAGTGTATAACTCTAAACTCCATATACAGTGTTAGCTATTGATCTCCCATTTTGGTCAGACAAAACAATTCCTCTCTAGGCCTGAGAATGAAGGACACCTTACTGTCTCAGGCCCTGAGAAATATAAACAAAAGTGAGTTGAGGGGGGAGCAAACTTGGAGTAAATGACTTCATTACCTGAAGCTGTAATGGGAGGATTAATCCCCAATGTGCAAAAGGACCAAACTTAGAAGAGTATGAAAACCCATGACCCATCCCCATTTTGGGGTGTAGCCCCTGGGGGGCTTCGTCTGCCGAAAATGTACCTGAAGGCCCTTCAATAAATATAGCCGCTTTTTTTTCTCTTAATTTTGTCTGGCCTCTGTTTTTAGGTAGTCCCATAAGGCATTGCTAGGACACTAGTTTTTTCGTCTGTCCCTGCAGCTTCAGCCTATAAAATGGTAATAAATTAGGTAAATGGTAATAAATTAGGAAAAGGGAAGTGGCATGTACTACTTTTAAAAGTAATACTCCGAAATAGCTGGATATAGGTGTACAACTTTTACATATATTGAGTGAGAAATTTAGAGCTGCTAAGATCCATCTCAGTACCTCATTCACAAGCTGGAGGTATTCAGGACGTTTATTGGCATAAGTAGGACGTGGTCCTAAATAGCTGCAAGCTGCAGTTTTGTAGCGTGCAGACTGCAAGGTGCATCACTGCGAGATCAAACCTCAATGAACTATCGTTGCTTCCTTGTTGTGTTCCAATGTTGCATAATTACATTACTCTAATGGATTTTCCCTACTTATTAGTAAGGTAAAATATGTGAGATGTAAAATTATCAGTTAATTGACACAATTAAGCCAATGGATGAGGATCGTGGTTCAGTTGTTGCAATCACATGAGGTAATGGCTTTGTTATGGTACCTGCTGTAGAATCACATTTTGCAAAGGCACAAATTTAGCTTAAAATAATTAAAAATTGATTTGTTTTGAACAGTGAGTTTCCTAGAGAAGAGATATCTGGAAACATTGAGATAACTAGAGACATATGTAATGGATGGGTGAATATTTGTATGACTGAGACTAATCCTACCGGTAGGCTCAGTCATTTTGCAGCATTTTTGGACTCAGATTAGTAGACACAATTCCGCATTATAAACAGTATTTTGGGATCACAGAAGCACACAGTATACTTGTCATGCTTAAATAAGACTTAAATCTATCTGCTAATTTAAATATTCCACTTTCACTAAGGTTTTGCAATCTCAAGATCACTCCTGAAGTTCAGACACTTTCTCTGTTGGTATAGGAGGACCATATAATTCCAGCAGCTCTTTTCTTACGTATTTTTAGCATAACCTTAGTCTGGTGGTCAAAGTTCAGTAAATTGTAGTAATTGAAAATCATTTTTAAAGTGAAGGTATATGATAAGGGAGGAGAACATGACCTGAATGAAATACACAAGTCTGTATTTTGCTTCTGGGAACAGTCTGAGAACAAACAGCAGAGCCTCATCTTGTAGCACTGCTCACAACAGTGCTAATAAAATCTACCAAATAATTCTGCCTATTTTCTTCATTATATGTTGAATTATATGTTGCTAGTAAGAAAGTAGGGCAATTCACACAAAAGTGTTATTATAGTGTATGGATCATGAATTTGCAGTAAGTTGAGAAAAAGAGAAGTTGTATTTAGCTACTGATACTTAAATTGCAGTCCTGGTAATCTAAGACTTTGTTGGTATTATATTATTAATAACAAATATCCCTTAAATGATTGCACAGAATGGGCTAGCACTTTTTAGATGTAATCAGTACTAAATGAAGCTAAGCACGGAGTACTATTTGTATCTGGCCTGTGCTACTGAACTTTCTGGTTTGTGCATTTTCTCTTGTAAAGCCTTTTTTTTGGTCGTATCTTGGCAATTTGAACCACCTCCGTGAGATTGTTTGGCTATGTCTAATGGCATTTAAATACTTTATATTTTTTTTATAATTTTTAGTTCCGTTTCTAAGATGTATAATAAATGTAATGTGGAATGCCATGTACTTAGTACTGTGCTTTTACATTAGACAATAAATAATCAATATTTTAGATTATATCCAGATGCTATTGTGAGGTGAAATTGTGGCATTTCAAAGTATTCTTTTTCCCAGATCATTAAAAATCTGCTGGAGGATTTTCTTCTAAGTCTGTTTTGGTTTTTTGCAGAACATATTAAATGCTGAAAAAAACTCCAAGCCCCCAAAGACTAAGTTAAAGGAAATCTCTGTAGTTCCCCTCATGAAGCAGCTGAAATTCTACACTGTTATAATTTTGTGGAAAAGCAAGAAATTGAATCTATCTGTAATTTTATTTTAAAAAGAAAATACTATTACGGTTTCTCTGAAAATGTGCTTGTGGGTATATTTGAAACGCACTGGGAATATGAATGCTTGATGGAATTAAGTGCAGAAGATGAATCATGGTGATCAGATATTCTCTATTAACAAGTATTATCTTTTAAAAAGACTAATTTTTGTAACACTAAACATCAGTCCCTTTTGTTTCAGATTTTAATGAAACAATTCACTTTTGGCACACAGCTGTAATGGACAAATGCCAGAGGATGGAAGCAGAGGGCAGCGTGTTTCAGTAAATCTAAATAGATTAATGATATTCAAACTCAATTTAAATGTCATTCTTGTTGTTTTCAAGTCTAGCCAGAGTCCTTTAGAGATGTTGGTGTTTCTTTCAGCACAGACTGGGAGTATGAGTGTGTCCCAGTTTGCTTGGTAGCTGCTGCTGTCCTGTGCTGCTGCAGTTGGGTCAGCTGAATCTCACACAGCCTTTGACTCCCCTGCTGTTTTCTCAGTGCTAATTTTAAGCAGTTTTTAAAGTGAGGGTAAATTTCTCATGGCTCATTGTATTCCCGTGAGCCTTTGATAATTGGAATAATCACTTTATTTCCACTTCCACTCATCTAAGCTGCTTAAGTAGACACTACAGTAGGCTGAGGCAATGAATGATTTCTTCTTTCCAGCCGAATGTCGGTCATGCAGTATAACTGCAAATCAGAGCTAGACAGCGTGCCAATTACTACTTCCAAAATGTGTCTCTCTCACAGAAGTTATTTGTGCACACTGCTAATTAGCCACTGAGATTTTTGTTCACTGGAGGAGAACGGATCCACATGCATGGCACTGCAGGAAGCCTTGAAGTATGGGCACGGATATCTGTGTCCAAGGCCCCAGGCCTCCTGCTTCTCAGCAGGACATTCTGGCTTTCAATAATAATTTACATTTTAAGATGAAGTGCTGCCACAGGTGTTTGTGACTTGTAATTTCAGACCTTACCTGAAGAAGGGCACGAGAGAGTTTAGGAAGGATCAATATGAATAAAAGTGTATTCCAGGAAAATGTATTGCCTTCTCTCATTTTTATCACTCAGAATTTTCTCATAGTGCTGAGGAGCCTTTGAGACTTGTCTATATTTAGGGCTGTTCAAAGTAGCAATTTGCTCTTATTTGTGTTTCTTTTGCTTCATTTCTTGAGCATAATTTATTTATTTTTTGTTTCAGATACTTCTTCCAAGAAAATGTGGGCTTCTGCTATCTTGTCTAACCAAGCCTCCTCATTTTCACCACATATACATAAGCACCCCATAAAAAAATTATATAATGGGGACATATCTCTGCTCAGAGGTATCGCAGTTGTTTCAAATAAATAGCAAATTAGTGAGACATGAATGAGAGATGTTACAGTACAATGTAGTCAGACATAATTGAGAAAATATACGGAGGCTAACTGAGGAATAGGACAGAGAGCAGGCATGATGGAGAAGTTGTTAGTTGTAATCAAGCTGACCTGCCTAGGACACAAAGAGATTGAAAGCATTAGGAGCAAACAGAAAGTTGTTATTAAATCACAGTTACAGGTAATTTAGTGAGTATTTAATGTAGAATCAAAATCTCATCACCTCTTATTCAAGCTTTTGCTCTTGTTCCCCTTCCAGTTCTTCTCTCCTTGTTTGCATGTAATTCTGGTGGCAGGCTCCCTTTAAATATGGTTTCTTGTTTTAGTCAGTTGCTGATCTTTGTGATGTCAGTTTAGAAGTATTTTCTGCTGAGTGCCTTCACCTTAAAAGATCCTCAGTTATGCTCTATACCACTTGTGTTCTTTCTGAGCCCATAAATATCCCCTTTCGTAGTGGCACAGCATCATTAGGATGAGCAGTGAGTACTCTGCTCTCTGTCATCCTCTGCCAGTGCTGATTCCTCTTAGGAGGAGCTTAGAGGTAAATGACTTTGGCCATGCAGCTGAGGAGGGGAAGAAAACATTATTATTTAAAAAATTACCCCCTCAGTGCCTTCCTTCCCCTTCTCCTCCCGTTTTGCATGAAGAGTGAGAGGCTTCTGCCTTTCTCTGAGATCTGATGGGGCCTTCTCCCTTGCCAGGGAGGATGCCGTGCCCTGGGGTACCCCGACAGGTGCAAGTGTTGCAGTCCTGAGTCAGCAGCATAAAGATAATATGTGTATTTATATACTAATTTGGGAATTTCCAGCTTTATGGAAACTTCAGCAGCATGTTTAAGGGACTATGATTTATTAGCCACTGTCAGGGAAATCTCTATAAGCAGGAAGGAGAAATTGCAGAAGCTGTGAAGTAGATGAGGCAATAGAGGAGAAAAAGAAAGCACTCAATCTCACACGTGCATACTTTATTCCAAATTCGGAGGCACAGAAATTATAGTCAGGGTAAATTAAAGCATTCACATAAGAGAGTAAAACTCAGAATGTAATCTGAACCTGTGATAATAGTATCATCTATGATAATGGTATGCTTTCAGGTTGTTTTTATATATTTCCAGTGTAGGATGAACAAAACCAATAAATTCACATTTCTACTCCTAGGAGAAGGAGAACTATGGCATTTAAATAGCTGTACAAGTCAGCTTCAAAAAGCCTGTAGCTGAATATCTGATTGTTGGTAGTAATACTCCTCTGCATTCTCTGACCAATGTGGGAAATTTTAAATATGAGATATTATCTGTATGAAAGCTTTCAAGAGAAGATATAAGTAAAGGTAAATGATAGTCACTAATTTATCATTGGCTATAGTAGAAAGTGGCAGCCAGAAGCTTATTCATTTTGATTTTTAAAAAATGCTGTCACACTGTCAAATATGCCAAAGCAATGCTTTCTGGATCATTTTTCATACCTGTTTTGCATTTCACAGAAACAGCACAGATTGAATGGGTTAACTTTTAAATAAATTTCAAGTTTATTTTTAATCAATAGAAGATTAGGGGTTTAGTTTACTGAGCAGCTGTGCCATAAATTATAACAGCACACCTCAGGTAGAGAGAGATTTTGATGCTCCTGAAGACAGGAATGAGCAGTCAAGGGACAGACAGATGGGAAACTCATTTAAGCAGCTTCATTGTCAGTCACAAAACCAATGTGATTTTACGTCTTCTGAGAGGGAAAGAAAAAGCACTCCTTTAGTACGTTTATACCAACTTAGAATAAGATTGTGCCAAGGCCCATGGAGGTGTGTGACATAGGTCTAAATGAGAGTTCAGCCAAGCTGCCAAGATTAAAACATGCTAAATAGGATGGAAATAAGAGTGTCATGACAGCAGTGCAGGTGCCGATGTTGCTACCCCATGCAAATCTGTCTTACTGGGCTTGCTAGTCAAGACCAGTTGTGGGTTTGTTGTAATCAGAGTTCTAGAGCAATTTTTGGTGAGAAGCAGAAAAGAGGAGCAAACAATGGTATAGTTTTAAAGATTCATGGAACTGCAATTTTTTGGTAAAAGCTGTAGATTTACTGTACAGTCAACAGTAGAGAATGCAATGGAAATGGCTAGCTGTTTCAAAATAGTCAACATTTTTAGGCTGTTCAGTCAGCCAAGTTCTTAAGAAAATCTACAGAGCTCTTAAAAGAGCAGTGAAAATATTATTTTTATGTGAAGCAAAATATGCTGAGATACAAACAAAAATTCAACATGCAGTAAATACAATAGGATGTTTATTAGAAAAATGGTTAAGAATCACTTTTGCTGTGAAGGAAATGCATTATACACAGCAGTGGTGCTGAAGCTGTACACTTCTCAAATTAGGTTTACACTTTCAGATTAGAAAAATTAGTTGAAAACTCGTTGGGAAACGTGAAATTTTCCTTGGGAGCTTAATGGCTTATTTGCATAAACTACAAAATAATCAAACAAACCTGAGTCTGGCTTTTAAAGTACACACCAAGGAAATCATATACTCTATTCTTGTGTTATTTTAACAAAAACTGTAATTGACCTCACAGTGTGGTGGTGTAAATTGTGTGCGATATAGTTAGGTAATGAGATAGGCTGTTCAATAAGACATTAAGAAATAAATAGGAGACATGTTAATAAACAGAATCAGTGTAAAACAGGTGAAGAAGTGTCCTTAATGAGTGATGCACTATGGTGTGTCATTTTACACTTAAATTAATTATGCAATTTAAGAAAAACACTAAGACACTAGTAGAAATCATAGCAATTGTATTACTGACTTAAAATTTTATTAAAACATGTGTGAGTAATAAAATATTTTATTATTAAAATCTGGTTTTTGTGTTCTTGGGGGCAGTTTAGATTTGCAGAGCTTGATGGCACACTGATCCTTTATTAATTCTGATCCAAGTGAACTTGTGCTTGTCTGTGTTGTCATTTAGGTATTTCATGTAGTCAGATAATCTAAAGCCATAGGCAAAGATTTCATAAGATAGTTCCAAAATCAAGCCACTGGAAACAACCATCTACCTTTTCCCTTATATCTTTAGTTAAAGACACGTTCCTCATCTGCTGCTCTCACTTTTGGCTCTTTCTACTTGTTTCTTTCCTCTTTTAAATCATGTGGAGGGAAGAGTCATAATTGTGCACAAAGTCAAACTTTGCTTTGCCCATTTGCTGTATTGTAAGAGGGATGGAGGTCAGGTATGAGTGCAAAAGAGCTCAGAAGGGTTTCTCATCCTCACAAGAATAAAAAAATTTGTAAATAATTATATAGTACATGCTTTATTTCTGAATGCTCTGAGTAAGAAGTGACACACTGAGCACATACACTTAATTTTCTACCCTTTCACAACTGAGTTGCAGTGAATTGTTTTTTTCTTGTCTTGAGCTAAAATTTATGTGTTCACAAAACTGCCGTATCTCTTGATGCAATTTTCAGTTTCAATAGCAAGTAAGCTCTAGAAGTAAAAATAAATTAATAAATTATTTTCAGAGGCAAAAGACAAAGCTTTTTTTTCCAAAGATATCTGGGAAAGTTTCATCCAGATTTTAAACAGTGCTAATGTCAAAATGTCCAACAATAAAACTTTATGTCTAATATAGTGCACAAGATAAGCACCTCTTAAAAATTATTCTTGATGGTAACATTGTGAAGACCTAGGGGAATAATTCTGTAGCCATATAAAGTTGTTTATGGGTCTGTAATTAGACAGTAATCAGTCAGTGCTCGACATTTTAGCACTTCAGCCGGCTGCAATGCGAAAGTACCAACTTCAACTACAAATCCGTCATTAAATTTCCAGTAAAACAGGATTAGTGACTTTTATGACTGTCAACATGCATTTTATTTTACATAGTAATAAGAGAAATTATTGTAGTTCATTCTATAAGTATGCATATTTTCTCTGCCCATTTTTTAAAAAGTTTTTTTCTGTGACAGATTAAGTAGGATGAGGTCATGGAACATTTTCCTTAGAAATAACGCACAGTTCTGTGCCAGTTTAAGTCTTTAGCTTCAATTATAAAGAAAAATTAAGATGTACTGTGGAGTGAAACTACAATGGTGAAAGATTAATTAGCTAATATTTGTGAAGTTCCAAAGATAAATCAGGCTATGCAGTGTGTGCATTAAGTATTACTGTAACAGGGTTGCTAAATGCACAGTTGAGAGTTAGTTGGAGGGCTGAATTTTTTCCCAATCCACTCACTTCTTCTCAAATCTTCCATATTGTGAGGACTTGTAGGCGCTCATGATAATCTCCCTGGCACTGGTGGATCGATACTACTCAATTAGTTTAGCCCACACTTCTTTCACAGTCTATTAGTGCCTCTACATGTCTCATCACACTAAATCCTTTGGGGGGAACTGAATGATGAATCATTCCTCATTTGCAGTTCCTTGTCTATGGAAGACAATTTAGAAAATTGGTTGTTTTGGGGGCAGCAGTGACCAGTGAAGAAAAAATTTATTTTGTGAAGTGAATGATGCCTGGACCTAAATGTTCCTGCCCAAGCAGAACCCAAACTAGATAGAAGAGCTTCTAGATAGAAGAGCTGTAACAGTGTGTGCGGACATCTTTGTATACAAATCAGAAGTGTTGCAGTCATATCAAATGAAGTGCCAGTCCAGTATAAACTCACTGTTTGGTTCAAAGAATCTTGACAGGTCAGCTTTGTCTGGAAAGACTTACGTGGGTTCAGGCATAGCCTGACCTTAAGTGCCATAAAGCCAGCAAAAAGGCATTAAAGCTGCCTTTTCTTCTGTTTTGTGCACACCATCTAAGGCACAGTCTTGGACCCATGTCAGGTGTTTACCAAATGTGCCGTTGTCATGCCATAGCTCCCAGCTGGGAGTCAGCATGGCTGAGAACAGTGACAAGCCTTCAGTCAGTCTGCCCAGGGACCAAAAGGGAAGGCTTAAGAATGGGACCTGTAGTTAGTAGCAAGCTTACACCAGCCATTTTGTTAGATGTGGATAAGCAAGATAAAAGAAAAAGGCTCTTCTGCGAAGGCTGAAGTAGAATAAGACATATCTCATTATACGTTTCAAATCTTTGCTTTCTTTTTAAATAAATTAGGCTCTTCATGGAAGACACTTTTCCTGTAGTATTTTGTCTTTTTCATTTTGGAGGATATGCAAAAACTTTAAACTTTAATTTAGCCCTTTCCTCTTTGACAGTCTCTGATCTACTTCACTGCTTATCAGCTACAGGTCTTTCTTTTTTTCAGATGTGAGGTGTTGCCTCTTTTGCTACCATTGGATAATCTGTAAAAGTGAGGTTTGATTTAATAATAACAGTGGTAATACTAATAATAATAATAACTGGATGTAGGATCTGTCCTCCCACCTGAGAAGCAGTAGTCTGAACTACTACGCAAAGAAGCTGTAAAAGGAACATGCAATTCTCAATATTAACCCAGTGATAGTTTCTTTTCTTAAAACCCACTAACGTTGTATTTTCAGTATTTTAATATAATTTCTGTCATTTAATTTGACATGTTGTTCACAACTTTTTAATGAGTCTTTCCCATAAATCTGAAAAATATGTTCTCTGAATTTTTCACTTAATTACGCCTAAGTAGCAATCTATTTTGACAGTGATAACATCATTTTTTTCATACTAATTTCACTGATGTACCTTGTAGCCATTTACTGGACTATTTAGCATTGTCCTGGTGGCCACACTTGTAGCCTTAACTTAGAATTTCCAAAAATTAGTTTACTGTTGTCTTCCAGCTTCTATATTTACTTTATATTTCAGTATCAGAGTCTCTTTCCTCTTTAGCAGAATTCTCTTTCTCTTCTCTCACACACAAGTTGGGAAGGTTAATCGGTTTTCTGATGAAGAAGTAGGAAAAAATTGGTCGTGCCTCCTGGTTTTGCTTAGCCCCATGACAGCGTCATGCTACCTGGTGAAACCAGAGGGACTGGAAAACAGCTGGGCAGTGGTGCCTTTGTAGCAAACACCCTTGTTCTGATTCTGACTTGCTCCTCTCTGAGGGAATCAGCTGAGGCTTCTATGTGAAACCAGCAGAGCTTGGTTGCAGTTGTAGTTATTCACTACAGTTGTAGTGAATATTGAAAACTAGGACACTTGTGAATATTTTAGTTACTTTTCTGTAGACGTCAGAAGGAAGTTCCAGGTTGCTGCATGATAAATAATAGAGACCTGTGATTTATTTACTATTTATACACTCTGCATTTGTCAGAGGTAAGAGCGCAAGTGAAAAGTCCTGTGTCACCACAAAATTTTCCTTACCTCATCACAGTTAAGCTGTAGCTGCAGCGTAGCTTTTTGCTCAAGGAGGGTTTGCAGAATTTTAGTCTCTAGTTCACTTAACCTCTGTAGAGCTGTGCAGAGCTGCCCCACTCAGAAATGCTGCAGATAAGATATCAAGCTGCTTTTGTGAAACAGATTGGAGACGTATGTCTCAGTTCTTCTGTAAGGCCTGGAAATGCCTTCAAATGCAGTGTGAATTAGTATGCCCAGTGTGAGTTTTATTCTTTGATTTTTACATTTTTAAGAACTCTGGTTCTGATGCACAGTAAAAAAAAAGGAATCATTTATCTGCTCTTTAATTATTAGTGAGATGGATGATGTAGTCTGATGTTATGGGAGGATGTGTTCATCTTTTCTGCTGGTAGAAAGGCAGTTATTTGAAGGATAAATGTTCAATCAGGGAAATTCTGGTTTTGTCACTGCATACAGGGAGTGGACTTTTTTTCTGCTGAAGCAAACCCTCTGTCTTCCTGGAGCTGTGTCATTTCACTTAAACAAGCTCCTGAAATTCCTTAACTATAAATGTGCTCTGTACCATCCATCTGTAAGTGGCTGTAACAGGCAAATTTGGGTGTGATTACAGATTTCCTATTTTTAAAACATTATGTGTAGATTTACTGCACATTTATTCCTGTTGCTGGAACGCTGAGGGAGGTGTCTTTTTCAAACTCAGAAATACTAAGAAAACTTACCTGAATTTTTCTCTAGATAAATTAAGTTAATTCCAAATCAGCATTTCTGCAGATTCCAGTAGTATATTGGTAAAGATAGTATTTGCTGTTTCCCTGTGGAATTTAATAATAACTTTACTATTAATCACTAAGAATGTTTCTTTTCGCCTTCTTGATATCCCCATGCTTTTGCAACTACTCTGAGGGAGTAGTGCATGGTCCCCATGTAGACCGGCAGGTTCTCCTATCTACTGCATTCGATGTTTGCTTTATATTTATAGATTTTGTTGTTGTTGTTGAGAGATTCAGTGTTGTAGGAATATGGTTGGAGTGTGCTTTTTTAATCTGCAATTCCTTGGATTTTCTAATTTCTGTATTTTGTAACAAATACTTTTCTCATGAGCGAGTTTGTTCATCATTGGGTACTTGGATTCTCTGAGAATGAAAACCTTGGTGTTTTTCTGCCCAAGTTTGTATCGTGCCACTTAGTCTTCAGGTTAGGCAATTTTCTGATAGGAAGTAACAGCCATAACAGCAATCATGCTTCAGCTGAATATCTTGGGACTGTATCTGAGCTCATGAAATTTTTTGCTTATTCTTGCCTCGTTTAAGTTCTTGCTCTAAAGATATTTTGCTGCTGTTGACTGGTCTGCAGTCTGTGATAGTACAGGCCACTTACAATTGCCTGGAACATCTCTGTCACGTCTTTGCAACACTTCTCAGGAATACATTTGTTATCGTTGTCACAATTACTGCATGCTGGTGTTTCTTCTGGATTAAATGAAGTTGTATCCTCTATCGATCTAAAGCTACAGTGCATGTACTGCCGTTCTGCAAAGCGATGACTTTGTGACGTGTTTTTTCAATGCAGTTACTTGAACTACTCCTTTATTTCCCAATAGATTTAAAAGTGCATTTAGATTTACCACCTTTTGTGTTTGTGCAGCGCAGAGGCCGGGGCCCACCATGCAGCTAAGATGGATGGGGGGCTGGAGTTGAAACAGGGTTACCTGAGAGGTAGCAAGGCTTGTGTGGCATTCAGAGCAGTGTTTGGTTCACACCAGTGGCACCCACTGGGCAGAGAAGGTGGCAGATGAGAAAGGGCTACCAAGGTCTTTCTTGAATGGAAACTCTCTGAGAAGGGTGGCTGGCCTTGTCTTCACCCCTTACCATTAGCCCAGGAGAACATCATATTCTCCACATCAAATATTCTCTTTATTTCTAAAGTAATTCAGTTGCTGTTGTATTCCCACCTAATTCACACTTGCTGTATTCCCTTTGTCCCTAAGTCTGCATGACATTATACCATAAATGCTTCAGCCTCTGTTAAATCTTAATGAGAAGCAAAACTGGCTTGAATTAACCAGGTCTGGCTGTATCAATATTTTAGCAACGTAATTTAAGACTATATGTAGAACGTGACTTGTAATTCAGAGGATTATCTACTTTGTGTAATGAGGGGAGGGAAAAAAGATAACATTTTAAGGCCTTTTAAGGCTTTTTGAAATTAAGTTCTCCCTTGGTTGTACTTGCAATCAAAAGGATTTTTATATTTTTATTTTATTTCTGTTTCATCTCCAAGCTTTATAGAAAAGCCCTCCAGACCAGTGGAATGAAATCAGGATAAAATAGTGGGTTATTGCTGAAATTAGGGATCAAATTGTCATGCTTCCTCTAGAAGGAACTAAATGTCTGTTAAGGCTCCCTTGTTCCCTCATATTTTCATTTTATGGTGGAACTGCTTCTGTTCCTTCTCTTACTGAGAAGTTTTTGTAGCTCAGTAAGAGTGCTGTAATCACTTCAGTCTCATGCCTGGGAGGGCCGTGGCTAAACTGTTTTGGGCCATATTTTTCTCTCCCCTAAACCTCTTGCTCAGAGATTGTGACAAAAAAGCCAACCCAGCAACCACAAACCGATTTGTGTTTATTAGTTGCTGCCACATATAATCTACCTTTTAAATAAATTGTGTATCACAAGTATAATACTTTCCTGACAAGTGTGACATACTTAAGGATACCTGTAGCTTTTCTTTAGCTTTTATTTTCCTAGAGCTAGTTTGGAAAATACTTTCTCACCCTAATATAATCTCTCCAGAATTTTCACTAGTGTTATTGAAAAATATTTTTAACAAAAATGCCAAAGGGCACATCTGCACCCAGCCTCTGTAATCTGATATCTACCAAGTCTAGGCTTGATTGCAGCCATTTTGCCAAAATGTGATGAACTAGCAAAGAGGGAAAGCAAAGTCTCTCTGTTTTTTTCTCTGAAAATGTCAGCTACATGCACTGTCCAGACCACAGTTAGCTGAGTTTACAGGCTGCCCAGAAGAAAAGTAATGAATTAAAAGATTGAAAAAAATTAATTCATTTCTCGATTGTTTTCATCCAGTTATTCCCCAATATTAGGCAAGTTTTTAGAAGTGAGCTGTTCCGGCCGTGTTACCTCGGAGCAGCTTCTGAAAGCCGACGTAAACCACTGTACCTCGTTAGCAGTGTGCCAGTGTTTCCAAGCCATGAACAAGGAAACTGTCACTGCTTATGACAGTTGTGACATCATGTCACCTTCTCTTGGCTTTCACCTTCGTGAGAGATTTGAGATGCCTTTGACCATTTGAGTCTTTGTCAAGGCACAGTAGTCCTGGCGAAGGAGAAGTTTTACTCAAAAAAAAAAAAAAAAAAAAA
>VZRR01013719.1:820851-833731 GCA_013398015.1 Oreocharis arfaki
ATTATTGTTATATATACATATATATATATATATAGTTTGTTAGGTGTTGTTCACACATTTTCATTTCTTGTACTAAGTTTAGGCTAACAACAGCTGGTTTATGCCAACAATGTAATTGCTTGATTAGAAAGGCTTTTCCTTCTATCAGTTTTCATCACTTTTTCTTTTCCCTTGAAGCTGCTACAGTAGGTACAGTATTCAAGATGTTATTCTAAGTAAAATAATAATTTTAAAAAAAGAAATCATGCATGTACCTTCTGCAAATAACTTTGTAGGTTTATTTCCCCTCAAAATTACTAATAAGAAAAAGATTCAATGGTTGGAGTCTGAAAGGACAGGTTCTGTAACATCCATTTTCTTTTATATGTACACTTCACGCCTACTGTTGCAAAACAGGCATTCTTCACTGTAAGTGTTATTTGTTGATGCTTAAAGGTTCAATGAATAATTCAGCCCTTTTACCCTTCTTGCTTTGCTGCATACCTATTGAGCTCCCAGAGCAGAGTTGTATCAATAAATTCTGACTTACTTTACAGCTCCAATTTCATGCCTGGCCTTTCCTAAGATGCGTACAAGCAAAAATAAACAACTGAAAGAAAGAAAATACCTGAACGAATCGTTTTATGAAATCTCATGCGCGTGCAGTAAGCCCAGCCCATCCCTCCTAAATTGAAATGGATTGTTAAAATGAGTTTGCAATCCCTTGATCAGGCAAACACTGTTGTGTTACAGCTCTGTCCACCAATGTGAGGGTGAGAGTTCAAAAATACAGTGGAGTTGCAGAGCACTGTGGGTGCAATCCTTACAGGCCATGAGCACATCACTGTGTATGTGCATAAATAAAGGATATAATATGGTGGGAAATGGGACCGCTGAGCCCTGCATTTAGGAAGCTTTATGTCTGCATGGGTGCACTTCATGGTGATTGCAGGTAGGTAGATCATCTGCCTGTGCTTCTAACTTTTCCATTGTGACAAAATATGAACAGACTCACCCTGCCTTAGCTTTATTTGTCAACAGCTTTTTCAACTTGATTATTCACATATTCTTTAATTCACTAATTATGTCCTGAAGGTTCAGCAGGGGAAACAATGTTTTTGAACCTTCATTACAGAGGTATTGTTAATATTGGAAAAGTGAGGACTTCTTCAATAAGCATGATGTGAAAAGTGATTCATTCCTCAGTGTAGTCAAGATAATCATAGCATGTCTCACAATAGAAGGCAGAGGTTTCTCCTCAGATGCCAGAAACATTTGGGAGTCAGTGGGATTTAGGGATCCGTTATGACCCCATATTTAGTTCTTCTAGAAAGGTGAATGATAGGATTAGCCACAGTCATTTGAAACAAATCCAAATGGAAGGTTTTGTTGTCCTCAGCAAATAACAAAAGGTATTTATCATCATACTACTTAACTTTGCTTTGGTTATGAGTGTTTATTAAGAGTTAATGCCTGCAATGATTAAATAAAATAGAAATGTACTGCTATGCTGGAAGAGATTATTTAAAAACTTATTTCTTGAGAGCTTCCTTCCCATGCATTTGTTGCAGTGGAGTAATCATCTGGACTCTTCTGACAATGAAAATCTGTTGGCATTTATATCGGAATTTCTGCTTTTACTCAGTCACCAACTTGTGAGACAAATATCTTAGAGTTGGAATTGTTTGGGGAAAAAAGAGAATGTCTCTTTCAAAAGTGCTGATTGTCTGTGGAAAATAAATGGTAACAATAATTGAAGAGAAAATGTGATAAAGTACTCAAAGTATAACTTAAAGTCGTATTTTTCTCTGTGATGAAGCAGATTCTACAGATTCTCCTGAAGAAACAAAACCTCTGCCTGCAGATGAACTGTCCATAATGTCTGCAGATTTGTGAGAAGTTCGGCTTTTTCTGCATACCACTAGAAGACCTTGGCTGCTAAATTATTTGCTAGACCTCAAGGCATATTTAAATATGATTTTGTTTCTCGTCTTCCACATGAAAAAAATATTGTTGACAAAAGTTGCTTGGAAAAATCTTTTCTGAAGAACAGTTATAATTTAAACGCTAGCAGTGCAACTTCTCCCAATATGCCCTAAGGGACAAGTCTTTAGGAGTTTCCTAAATGGAGAGACTCACGCAGGGTAAGATAAAGTGAGAAGCTCATTTATGTAGTGTATTTTTTCACAAAGTTTAGCTGTTCTCATTTGGGAGTTAATATTTCTGAAAATGATGGAATGCTTTGGTTTGCCAGTTGTTATTTTCAGTGGGATCTTCATTTGACAGCAGTGTCTCTACTGTATATTACAATAGATAATAGAACTGTTATTTAGATTTTTAAAAATCAGGGTTACATGAAAAATAGATGGTTCTATGAGGTATCACATAAACACTTTAAAAAGTTTCATTTGTTCCTCAGATACTTCAGGCTAAAAATGAGAACAGCTGTACTTTTATCTTGTATTTTTTTCCCCCAGACTCTTAGTATCATTGTCTAAATATTATCTATTATTAAACTTGCTTGCTGCTTGTCTTAGTAATGTACTCATTTGTGGATGGCAGTGCTGAGATACTAGTCCTCTAGAGCTCTCCAAAGGGGAAAAATATTCTGGATAATGTCCCAAAAAATTTTTAAGTCCTCTCATGTTCTGGGTATACCTAGTACGTACTGTCAGGTTGGCATATTAGTATTCTTTTTTTCAAAGAGTATTTTAGTGAAAAGTGCCTGTGTATCACTCACATTACCTAATTATATTCTGCTGTTCATATCTCATCAAGCATGGAAGTTGTTGGGACAGCAGTTCCAAGTTATAGCAGATGGAAGTCACTATTTTTATAACTATAAATAGTTAATTTACTGTCATTCTTTATTCATCCAGAGGTAGAGGGAAAAAAAGGAAGTCAGTTGATAGAGTAATAAAAAGACATTTGCAAGGTTTTTACACTGGCTTTTACTACTGGCTTTGTGTGATTGATCTTTTTAGATTTTTTTTTTAGTTTCATAACAGCAGTGGAAGCATAATGCAATTTCTGTTATTAGAGTTGTTTAAAATTATTATCCTCCAAATATCTTTTTGGAGAATGACACTACCACAATGATCAACTGGCCTTGCACATTTTGTGTCATGTTACTGACCTAAGTACCCATCCTGCTTGTGGGTTAGTGGGAAACACGTGCCTGCGATGAAAAATGCAAATAAATATGGATGCGGCCACAGTCAAAAGAGACTCATTGTAATGAGTGCATGAATTCGATTTGTGTTCATGTCTTTAACCTTCTCTGAGTTTTTTTCTCTCCAAAGCTTTGTATACATGTGTTAAGTGTAACTTTCAGCAGAGCCATACTCCTGATGGCTGCAAAACACTGCTGTGGGGAGACGTGGCATCCCTGCAGCAATGATCACACATCCACAGATTAACAAATGTATTGCTGCATCCTCTTCACTGTCATCCATAGGGGACACACAGGTGTAGTAGCCAGGAAGCCTGTGGCATGATCACTCTTGAAAGCAAGAATTGCTTTTTGTATATTTCCCTTTGTTTTTAATATGCTAGTGGACCTTTGGTTTTATTTTCTTCCTAATTTAATAATCCAAAATAGTTTCTCAGCTATAGGAAGAAGGCAGTGACCACTACATGCAATTTTTTTGTTTTGGTTTTTTTGGAGGGTTTTTTGGTTGGTTTTTTTTTTTTTTTAGGGATAGAAGTATTGTAATTACTTTTCTTTTTAATAGCTTTTCAGAATTTGTTGATTCTCTTAGTTACAGGAGGGGATGTCTCTTGCCTGAACAATTGGTCGTTCAGATATTCTGCTTTGCTTTCATAATTTTCATGCAAAGACAATTGGAAGGATTGTGTTTAGACTCAATCAAAGAGTTTAAGTTTTGGTCCTCATTTCCTGCTCTGGGATGCAGGATATCTGATACCTACTCCTGCTGGGCCAGGTTCTTATACCTTTCATCACATGATGTGAAGGATTTCACTCCTGACATCTGTCAGGTGTACAGATTTGATCCTTGATGTGTGTATCAGTTTCCTGATAGCATCTGTCTGTAACAAGCTGGGATCTGCACACCCCTACAGATTTTTCTCTATCTTTCCTTCTAGAAGGACTTTGTTTAATATAAAGCCAGGCACAAATAAATGGTCTAATGGCAGCGTCCTGCTTGGCTCCTGTACTCTGAGCAAAAGATTTCTCATTAATTTATCAGACTCATATTCTCCATCCCACTCACAAGCTGCTTTCTTGTTGCAGTAAGTCATTGAATCAGTCCAAAATTTATTGCATCTGTAAACTGTGCAAGTCTAAAGACAATCTCCTGAGTTAACAAAATTCTGATGGGTTCCCACAGATTTGCTGCTGATTCAGTAAGAGGTGCTTTGCTGTTTCTGTTGATGTCTTTACTTAACTAAGTACAGTAAAATCTGCGGCCAACTATAGCAGCAATAGGAGCTGCAATAAAGAAAAACTCTTGTGATGTGTTGAACTCTACATGTAAGAGAACCTAAACATATAAAATCAGAAAAGGTTTTTTTTCTTGTTTTCTCACAACTACCAATTTTAATTTCAGTGATTAAAGCACTTGTGATGTTTAGCTTCTTGAGTTAACAATGAGCAGAGTAATTTAAGCTGCACCGAAGGGCAGATTTTAAAGGTTAACATCTTCTGCATGTGGTTTTGATGAAAGCTTTGATGAAGATACAGTATTCAAAGAAATGAATGTTTATTAATTAGGAAGATTCATTGGCAGGTGTAATGGGATTTAAAAAAAAAAAAAAGTTGGGTAGAATTTTTTCCTTGCTTTTTCTTATTTGTTGCAATTTGTAATGAATCTGATGATGAATAATTGAGGTCAGATTTCCAAATTTCAGCATTGACCTAAATCAGCTCCTACTGAAATCACTGAATTCTAACCATGTTTTAAGACAAAGGTGGCTCTTCTCAGTGTTGTATGTGTAGTTCGGGGTGGAGGTGGGGGGTGTGTCAATGAATGAACTGAGTGATCTTTATTAGTTTTTTTAGTTCCTCAAGTTAATTTAAACCATTGAAAAACATTCAGAATATAATTTTAAAGCGACAAAAAACAAATTCCAGTTAGAAACAAGGGTGCATTCTTAGCAGCATTTTAGGATAAATCCTCTCGTGTTAACAGCTTTAAAGCAGTAAGAGTCGATTGTATACAACTGCATTAATTGTCAGAGATCATCACTTATGATAGAAACATTTCACTTACAATTAAAAATACAGATAATACTGTAAAAGTAAGTGTTGGAGATATTAAAGCCCACTTACCTAAGAGGCAAATATTCATGTTTTTCACTGTCTGCTCTCCAAGTTGCACAGTATGACCTAATTTCCTTCTAGAAAAATTACATGCATTCGGAATAATTAATATTCCCTGTTGAGACCTTTACTAAGATAGTGTACTAGAAGAAACAAAATTTTTTATTTCCCCCCTCATGCCTGGCCTGATCTCTAACTGCAAATAGCAGTTGCCTCAACTTTTGTTTTTCTAAGTGATAGTGATCTACACTGCTATCAACTCTTAAGGGAAATTCGTTGTAACGAGTCACTGAAGTGCACCAGATAAAATCTTTTGTGTCTTCTGACACTTACTGTTTTGGTTTTCTGGCAGGGTTTTTGAAGGATGCCGTGAAAGTTTGGTATAGTTGCTGTTCATTTCTTTGAGATTAGGATATGTTGATCACCAGGCTGCTTTGAAAATCTAGCCTTTAGAAAGGATTTTCAAAAGCAATTAAGTGACCTGGAAGTAGTACTTCTCTTATAATTAATGGATAACAGAATACAAGGGAAGGGG
The DNA here is from genome assembly GCA_013398015.1 of Oreocharis arfaki. NCBI lineage: Eukaryota > Metazoa > Chordata > Aves > Passeriformes > Paramythiidae > Oreocharis > Oreocharis arfaki. The sequence goes on from VZRR01013719.1 coordinate 826,650, forward strand.
AAAAAATGGGGGAAAAAAAAGGAGAAGCTTTTAGACATGTGAGTGACTTTGAAAATTCCCCTTAATTTAGGATCAAAGATTAGCCTGACCTGATAGTTCTGCTTCTGGGCTTCTCATGTCTTTGAGTTGCTTTGGACTGTTCAAGCAAATCCTGGGGATTTCTATTGCTGCTTGTTGCTTAGGAATGTACACTAGTTAAGACGGAATGGAATGAGTAATTCTTCATGAAGTTTAATATTTTGAATTACATCTTTATTTACAGTGCATATTATCTTTTTTGAAAATAATCCTAATAAATTCAGTAGAAATCAACTTGAGAAACAGTCTGCTGTAACTCCACTGAGAATTTCTGATTTCAGTCTGATACAGGACTATAGCAGCTTTACACATTGTAGAAGCATTCAAGAGCTGTTCAACCCAAGGTGTCAAATTAAGAAATGGCATTTGGTTGCCTACTTCTCCACTCCGCGGTTCTCGAGATTAGGCTGTTAGGATCCAAGGTTGCGCACACAATATTTATTTTTCTTTCTGTTTTGTATTAGAAGAAGGATGTCTGCCTTTCTTTGATTTCAGATTATGTATGATGATTCTACATTGTGATTTCCGAAAAGATTCCCATCATGCATGCATGAAGCCTGACAGTCTCCTCTTGGGTGGAGCAGGCTTTTTCATTCACGTGCCACATTTGGTGAGCTCTCAAGCTCATGCGTTGTTTTTGAAACATGGAAATAGGTGAAAATACAGCAGCAGTCAGTATTCAAAAGAGAAGGTATTTGGTTGTTGGGTGTATTTATGCATTTTACTGGAGCATCTCTAATTCAAGCTTTGTGAGTGTGAAGCTGCAGTTAGTGTGTTGAACTGCAAGTCTAAACATGGCTGGGCAGAAAATATCTCCGTATTCATGACACAGCAGAAAACTGTGCCACCTCATTAAAAAAAAATTGAGCCGAAAACTGAAGGCACATGATGTTTTTCAGAAGAAAACACTTTATTTCAGTCTTCTAATAAAAATTCAAAGGAAGTAGTTTTCTTTTTTAAAAGATAAGCCTAAGTTTTCCTGTAAAAAAAGCTTCCAAAATATTCGTCTTCATTTTTATGTCTCCGTTCCCATTGACAGTGCCTTAAGATACTCACTTAATTTTGTCTTTTTTCCCTTTCTTTAAAGGCAGAGTAATGAGATTTAATTGCATCAAAGTATTGTAAAGAATCAGAAAACAGCTGAAAGGAAGGATCTTAAAAAGTAGCGAACAGTATAACTTGGTTTTAAATATCTTCGTGAAGAGCTCAAGTTTCAAAATGACAAATTAATTGGGTTTTTTGGGGTTTTTTTGGTTTTTAGTTTTTTGTCCTTTTTTGTTTGTTTGTTTGTTTGGTTTTGGTTTTGGTTTTTTTTGTTTTTTCTGAAGGTGTAGTCTCAGTTATAGCATGTACCGAAGAAAGTAGTATGGGAATGGTATGGAAATAAAGAAAATAATTGAAATAATAAGGCACATGAGCAGAGTGAATGCATAGAGGGCGAAATTAATGAATGCCTTCCGGTGGCACAGCCTGAAACTGTGTCATGGCATTGGGCTGTATTAATGTAAATGGTATGACAGCGTGATTCTAGCAGTTGTAGTTCTGCTAATTGTTTGTGTTCATGGCTTAATGATGCTTGAAAGAAATGGTGCATTTCTCAGTAAAATACATCTCACTGACACTTAAGCCAACGTTATGTTCAGCACTGAACCGAGTGGCTGTGAGCTGTGTTGCTTCTTTGCAAGTGTTTGAAGCGGTGGTAACCTTTGAGATTCCCTGAGGGAAGGAGAGTGTTATTCTCTTGATTTTAAATGTATTACAACTGTTCACATGCTAAGCAACATATGCATTAGAGAGATTGCTGTAGGCTTGCAGGAGAGTTTGCATCTCTTCCATGATAATATTTCCAAGTGCCTTTCTGAGCATACCTGTGCATTTTGTCCTTCTTGCAGGACTTCTTGTTCTCATCTAACTGGGCTTGGCTTAATGGGGAGAAGAAAGGTTTAAAGATGATATTTGCTAATGTAGATAAGGAGTCCTATTTCAAATGTCCTTTTTTAAAAAAGAGCATAAACATCCAGAAGCAGCACACATGTGATTACTTTACATAGGAACACAGGACAGAAAAACTGGTGTATCTGTAATTGAACGTCGTGCCATGGAGAAGGCTGGTGATACCCACAGAGTCCCAACCCCATACACAGGACAGGTGCAGCTGTCTCTGGCAGTCTCAAAATCTGTTATAAAAGACTTGAGACAGAGCCTTTAACATGCTGCTAGGTGGGAGGACAGTAATGCTGCTGATGTCCCAGGTCTCTGCAACATCGTGTCAGCATGAAGTAAAACTCCATTATTTAACCCCACAGTACATACCGAAGTCCCAGTGATGTCAGTGACCTAATGGGAGCAAAGGAGTCCCTACTGTGCCCAAAACTAGCCATTGGTTTGCCCAAGTGTGAGAGCTGATACACAGCAAGTACTCAGAAGTGTTGGTACCCCTGACTCAAGCTAGTTTACCTTGCTTTTCATCCTATTTGCAATTGTAGCAATTGCACAGTTGCAGCACTATCAGCACATACAATACAACAGAAGTTATCTCTCTGATTTTCCAGCACCAAGATATTGTGGTGCAGACCAAGAGATGAAGAGCACTTCTTTCCCTCCATTTGTTTTTGGGGGGGTTTTTTTTGGTAGATTTTTAAGTTGGAGGTGGTCTTTATTGTGGGTGTGCACTAACAGAATTTTGAAATCTTTTCCCACTTAATACCCACGAAAAGGGAACTAAGGACCAGTTTCTTAAGATCTGCATTCTCACTGAGTCACATGGAAGGATTTCAGGACAGGGATTGTTGCTGATACTGGCTCACCTTGTCTTGCGTAGAATTTTTAGCTGTATGTGTGGTTTTGACAGTCATTTTGAAGGGTGAGAAATGGCTCCATATTTGCATTTTTAACATTCATTATGGAGAAGCTAGAAGCCTGTGGTTTTCAATTGCCTTTCTAACAGTGGTCAGATGATGAAGACAATCTGTTTAACAAACTGGCATATAAGATAGCTCTCTCCGTATGTCACACATTTGCCGTTCCATCTGCTGGGTAATAAAGCCAGCAAAAACCCAGCCTGACCAGCCCCTTAGGTGATCTTCTTATTGTCTTCCACAAAACACCAGAAAAAGTGACAAACTCATTTCAACTTTAAGATATTTTATTTCATTTAGTGCTTCCTGCTGTTCTCGATACTAAATAATGTAATAAACACATAATAAGTATGAACGAAGTATTTGAAGTAAGCAGTGTTTTTTACTCTTCGTCCTTAAAGAAGAAAATATGGGGGGTTGTGAGAATATGGTGCTCCTCACCAATGATTTATAATAGGAACAATAGGTTAGTGCTCTTTATTTTTTTTCTGGTCGATTAATTTTAGTGAAGAAGAGTCAGACTCACAATATGGGAAGAGGATTGACCATGGTAGGTCATAGCATAAGCAGTAACAGGGCCAGACAAATGGAAAGTTGCCCGAGTGGTTGAACAAAATGCAGAAAATTACAAAGAGAAATTAGGCAAAACATAAGGTTGCCAAACAACATGTTTAATATGCACTTTTCATGTAATGGAAAATGGAAAATTTTTTTCAATAATTGATTGGAATGTATTTTTCTACCTAAACAAACAGACAAAAGTCTAGTTGACCAGCTGCTGTAAAATTGGAATTTAATGTTGGGATGTTTCAGAACTTCTTTGATATATGGTTCAGCTGTTCTTTTACAGTCTTCCACTAAATGTAGTATTGTTGATTGCCAAGTGATATTAAGGATTCCTGACAACAGTCAAAATTGGCTTCATTGCACTGTTTATAGTGAATTTGATCATATTTGTATGCAATGTTCATCTCACAGTTATTAATGAAAAAAACTTGTAAAAACTTAATGGTAACTAGGACTTCTAGTAAAGATGCCTTCTACCCCTTGTGACAGATCTCAACCAGGTGTTTTAGCTATAGTCCAGCTACAAAGGTGGACAAGCTCAGCAATAAAGTGAAAGTTGAGATTACAGCATTATTAGGAAGTAAATACTTTCAGACTGCACCATGGAAAACTGAGCTTTAAGGAAAAGTGGTTTAGTTAGGCAGAATTCTGCCAGAAAATCCCTTCCATTTTTGAGAATTATTTGGGAAGTTAGAGGAGATTGTAGCAGAAGTTGATTTATTAGATGCTTGACTATAAGATGTTCTCAAGTCAAAGATGTGATCACTAGCTGCAAAATCGTTACTTAAATCCTTAATGGAGTTGGTCTTCTCCAACATTTTAGTTTTATGATGCGATTAGAAGGGTGTGTACAAGCACGACACAGATTTGTTTTGAACTTTTTCAGTTAGCTCTTGCAGAAGTCCTCAGGTTGTGTGCACAAAAGTGTGCATCGTTGCAGTCCATCTGATGTGGCCAAAGCTCTTATCTCAAGTGCTAAGCAGGGGGGTACTGAGAAGTCCTTGGTGGATGCATTGCCCTTTGGAGGGACCTCTGTGCATGGCACTGCCACCATGCCCTGACCTAATGTCAGAAATCCAGGTACCTGTTGGAGAAGTTCGCTTTTCTGCTTGGTGAAGCTCCTCTTTCTGCAGACACAAAGTGGGACAACCATTCATTCTCAGTTCACAGCTCCAGAAAAAGATGCTGTTTCTCTAGCCCAACTTTTTTTTTTTTTTTTAATATGAGAATAAATACATTAATTCTTGAGCCAAAATTTATCCTTTGACAGGCACAGTTGTGCAGCATATGTTAGCCACTCAAATCTCAGTGCCATGAAGACCACATGAGAGCTTCAAGAAAAAAAAGCGCTGCCAGAAAATGAAGTATTGCAATTTCCTTCTGTTGAAGCAGAGGAGCTTCCCATGGCTACATCCCTGCACTGATACTGAACTGAATTGAACTTCAGTTTCGGTGCTGTTTCCAGTTTTTATCAGTGCTTGCAGAAATCTTCAAGTAGTAAGAGCTTCTCTTCTGTCCCTTGTACTAAAGTACTTGAAACCTAACTCTTATGAAGCACTGTAGAGACTAGAGGGATGGCTTCTGTTTTTTCCAGAAGAGCGATGTTGCTGAAACAGAGTGTAAATATGGATGGATACTGCTGTGATGAGAGCATTATAAAAGTACGTATAACACAATGAAGGGCTACTCCTGCAGGAGAGACTGGAATATGTTGTTTAAAACCTGGTAAAAAGGAGAGAGTTCAGCTTTTGATTACCTGTTTGTTTGTTTGTTTTTTTTAAGTCAGCGTAAAACTGCGTGGCAGGCTGTTCTGGCAGTGATTATTATCTATTGGCTGTGTTATACAAAGTATTATATTATGTTACTGATTATATTGAGTATTACTCTAGAGGAGAGAATTTTCATTCCCTCCCTGCAGACCCCTAAGTGTCTGAATTCTTTAAAAGGACCATACCTTAGCACTTTCATAGTCCTCATTACAAATAAATAGCAGATTTTTTGAAGATCATTTTAAGGTTTTGGGAGTAAGAAACTGTGAACCGAAGAGTTCACTGTTAATCACAATTCAAGTTCCATTTAAGCTGTTTGTAGAAACAAGTTTGATAAATATTATTTTGATTTGAGATTAGAGTTTGTATGGGAGACATTGGTGGTTTAGGACTTGAAAGTTAAATACTACATTGTTCACTCCTCTACAAAATAGAGATTGCATTTTTTAGCTTTGCTGTATTTTTTCTTATTCTCAGAGTTGACTTAAAAATCTCGTATTTCTGTATGTGTTTTTGTGTGCATAATTGTTGTTTTGTCCACTACGTTCTGTAGTGATGTCTTTTCATGTTGTAAAAGCATGTCCTTGCAGTTACTTGAGGAAGTTCCAATGCCTTCTCAGTTACCTTTGTAATGTGAACTCTTTCTTCATCCTCTGGGAGAAAACCTGGATTGAATTTTTTCCTTGACTGAAGCATTTGAAGTCCCAGTTTCCACCTCCCATCCTAGACATAGAGTTATCGTATATTAAGAGGTGACTTACTTTCAGGCTTTCCTGTTGTTTCTTTTCTGTGTTTTGTTTCAAACATGTGTGGGCTTTTTTGTAATGGAGGAATTAAAAAGAGGGTATATAGGTGTCTGTGAACATTTGGGAAAGTAATGCCTGCATTTTAATCCCTATTTCGGCACATTTTCCAGCTTTTCACAAAGAATACCAACAGGAAAAATGATGAGTCTTATCTCAGAATGTTGTGTAGCCCTGTGATTTAACCCTTGCTCAGATATGGGACTTCACATTCATTCTTTTTAATATAAAGATTCAAATCTGTTTTGTCTTGAGCTGGAGATATATGATACTCTCCATCATTCTCTGAACAAATACATTGTGCTGAACAAAAGGAAGTGTCTGATAGTTACCTTCTCCTAAAGGGATTCATAGGGTTGTTCTATTTGGCTTTAACTTTAAACAACTTTTTTCTCTTTCTACAAGGTTGAAGCATGAGTATTGTCTCTGATAGGGACCCTCATGACTGCAGTTTCTCAGATAAAGGATACCATAAAAATAAATACTTTGTAGAGTGTTCAAAGTTTTCTGTGGTATGTATGTCTCTTTTCACCAGTGTATGACTGAATTTGTTGTGTATTTTGAAATTCTGATGGAGAATGGGAGAAGTTAAGAGTTCCTAACATAAGTTTAATTAGGTAGAAAAAGTGAAATCCAAGTGAAGGGTGACAAGGTTTTGACAGATTCTGTGGTACACTCTGTGGTAATAAATATTTTAGGCATTTCCTCTCAGAAGTTCTTTTGGTTATTAGAATGTTTCATTTTCTGAAACCTTAGTTTTTCTTTTGCTTATTACAGTTATTTGATGTTTTTGCAGCGTTTTTTCATACCTAGTTCAAAAGAAAGTATTCCATTGTGTTGGATCTTCAACTTCCTGGAAGAAAGGGAGCTTGGCTTTGTGCATTGATCCATCTATCTGTAATGTACTTGTGTACATTTGTAGTGCTCTACTGCAAGTTCAAATGCCTAGAGCTGCATACAGGAATAGATTATATGTAATATAAATCATAATATAATATAATGTAATG
>VZRR01013720.1:0-28073 GCA_013398015.1 Oreocharis arfaki
GTACATGGGTGGAGTTGGGGTGCGGGGGCCAACAGGGAGAACCGGAGGGAGTGGCCAGGAACAAGGGCAGGGAAGGCAGGACAGTGTGGGAAGGGGAGACGTATGAGGAAGAAAGTGGTGGGGAAATACATTGCTTTTTGGGGGAAGAGATTGTACCTTCTAGGTTATGTCAGGGCATGGCTATACAAACCCCTGAGCGCTGAGTTCAAGCTGGAATATGGTCAGTATATAAAAAATGTCCATATACCAGAAAGCATCGGTCATGTTCCATGATGCTACGTTGCTCTTGAAAAAAAGGAATCAGACAATTCTGCTTTCAGGAAACTAAGCAATGTCCATAAATAAATTTAAAAGCAAAAAAGGTTTCACTGCAGATACTGTTGCTGTAATAATAAATACACATTTCAACTTGGGACTGAAAAGCGGTGTGAGAATTGCTTTTCCAGGCCATGCTGGATGAAAAAAAACCAAACCCAAATAATTATTTGTGGGCATTTCTGACATAAAACTGAGGTGGATATTGTTGATAACACATCTGAACACAAATACTGTGTGTAGAGGCCCAGAGAAGGTGACTTTAGTTGTGGGATGGATTGTGGTGGTGCATCCTCACCACCTCAGGCTGCACTGTGATGAGAGAAATGCTCCATAGGCCTTGGCCTTGCTGAACTGCATTTGGACTAACCCTCTCTTGTATGTTACGATAAAGCTGATAAAAATCTAAGTCAGAAACAGTTTTAAGACACTGCTCAAATTGATCACAATTTGTTGGTATTGTTTAGCATCTAGTCTTGAAAACGAGCAGTAGATTATTGCAATCTCTTCGAGCACATTCTATGACAAACAATGGTTAGGGAGATTTAAAGTGTCAAAAGTCAGACTCTTGTGTTTAGATTGGTTTCTCTAAACATATTAAGAAGTTTTTTCCATGGCAGTGCACAGGGCAAAATTACTTCCTAAATTACTTTTAAAATTAATTATTCTGATGAAAGCTATTGATTTTGAACATTAAAGTTCCTGGTATTTCTGCAAATATAAGATTAACTCTGCAAAGCTTATTCATAAGCAGAAGTTCTTTTGATGTTTTATTTGTTTGATAGATCCTATACAAATAATTAAGGAGATAATGGTTTCTCTTGCCTCGAATGGACATATATGAGTCTGAATTGTAAGTAGAAAAACCGTAAATCCTAATGCTTTTTAGTGTTTGCTGTAAAATCACCTTGGGGATTAACTAATAAGAGAAACAAGCAATCAATAGTGTTCAACTGGAATTCACTAATCTATTCCAACAGCTGAACTAGAAAGAAACGGAATTGATTTTTTGAGAATGTTGTGTTTTAAAACCCATTGGAAATTAACCTCCAAGAAGTCTCTTTCCCTTCCCCCTGTCCCCTCCAGTGAGAGAGGGACAAAATGACAAGGATTATGGGTTGAGATAACAATTTGCTAGAAAAAAAGCAATGGAAAAACAAACAGTAACAGCAACAATACTGATAACAACAGTGTGTAAAAGAGGGTGGTTATATGCAAAAACTGTATACAGAAGACAGACCTGGCATTACCGCAGCCAGCGACACGTGGCTTTGTGAGACAAAGGAGAAAATGGCCGAGTTACCATGGCCGCTGCTTTCCCCCCAGGCCCAAGATAATGTAAACCAATAGTGGACAAACCCTCCAAAATGGACTGTTTGTGTCATGCCACCCAGAAAAAAAGGAGAAAATGGGGTTGGTTCAGGGTCGTGTTCCACTTTCCTTTCACCCAAAGCCATGTCCTCAGCGATGAAAGGGCGGTATAGAATAAACAACCTACACACACCCACACAGCTCCAGGCTCTGGCTCTTCATGGCAACTATGAGAAAATTAACTCCATCCTGGCCAGGATGACCCTGGGACATCTAGGGTCAAAAACTAGGACAAAGAATAAAACTCCAGCACCAGGCAATTGGAGAGATATTAGCTGTCAAAAACCACTTAGTCATCTCAATGTAAAGGTTATAGGCATGGCCAGCTTGTGGGAAACATCCCACATTTTGTTCAGTTTGTCTAAGAAGACACAGTATACATGGTTAGTTAAACAAAGTGCAAAAATTTTAGAAGGAAAATAAAGTCCATCTGTCTGTACATGTGTTATTGTGTTTGAAAAGTTCTTAAAAGACTCGTATGAAAATATGCCAGTGTTTGATGACACTTCCTTCCACAGGTCCACACACGGAGTGCAACCTAAGCCCCACACATTTGCCACAACCTAGGTCAATGACACTCTTGTCATTCACCTCTGTGTGACCAAACCAGACTTCTTGCCCTTACTTTTCAACTTTTTGATTTCTCTTGAATTTTCTGGTAGGTATTTTAATTCTCTGAATCCCCAGCTCCTGTTTTCTCTCAGGTCTTCTAAGATTCCTCTGCTCAACTTACCACATATGTGCCTGAAGTCAATATATCTCAANCCACACTGTCCTGCCTTCCCTGCCCTTGTTCCTGGCCACTCCCTCCGGTTCTCCCTGTTGGCCCCCGCACCCCAACTCCACCCATGTACTGCCCCTGTGCCCTGAGACCACTGGCCTGTGTTCACTCTGTCCCCACCCCCACCCCATGTACAAAACCCCAGACCCTTCCCCATTCCTCGTCTTTGCCTCTGGTCTTTGGCTGAGGTCACTGTGTGAACAAAGATCTCCTGAGGTCACCATGCAGAGCCCATCTTCTCGCCTCCTTTGCCGCCGCCGTGTTGCAGGAGCAGACAAAACCTGAGCTGGCCTTTGGCTCTCCCAGCCAGGGACAGCGCAGTGACAGCCTTCAGAGGGGAGGCTGGGGCACCAGGGCGCTGACCCAGGCTTGGGCAGAGATGCTCTCCGGCCATTCTACGTGTGGCCTGCCTGCCATCGCAGGCAGCCACAACAAACTGCAACAATGCCCTTTTACCATGGTGAAATACCACATGTTCAACATACACAAGAGCTTCAACTTGCAGCGTGTGGTGAAACACCTTGAAGTGGCAAGATACAAGTGCAGAGCTGCAGAGCCAGATGCACAAGCTCTGACGTTTCCCAGACATCTGCACCTTGCCTCTGGAGCAGGGAGCACGGTGGAATACACCTGCAGAGGCAAGACTCAGACAAAGAGAGAGCTCTGCCAGTCTGATCAGCCCCGGGCCAGAGCCATGGGTGAGGTGGATGTGTGAAGGAGAGGGGTCCAGAACAGCATGCAGCTCTGCCAGCTTCTGCAGCAAGGTGGTTGTCCCAGTTTGAGATAGGGAATACAGGGAATAGTGTCATACAGTCACCCAGGACAGTGATCTGTGCTCAGGGAACCATGGCTGAACAGTGTCAGGGTCAGATGCCAGCCAGAAGCGAAATGGGCAGAATTAAAAGAGTAGCTTTGCTGCCTTGCAGTGTGGAGAGGTTAAAACACAGAGCTCCTTTCCATGTTTTTATTTTCAAAGTTACCATCAAAGGTAGGGATGATTCCAGTGCTCCAATTATATTAACCTCTTTAACTCACAGCTCTTTTAACTCTCAAAACTTTGTAGTAAGATTCCCCGGTGAATATTTCACCTACAGAATTATGAGAAAAGCTTTTTGCTTTTACAAGGAAAAAGAAAGATGTCCCTGTATCTGTAACTATACAGTGTCTCAGGCTTTCAGAGCAGCATTACATTTTTATTTAAGCCACAAAAAAGCAAGTGCTGATTTCTCATGGAAAAATTGTTATTTGATGCGATCATGGTTGGCAAAAGTAGTATTTTACCTCTGAAGCAGTACTAAGAGCAGGTGCATATGTCCCTGTTTTCTTGCTTCTATCAGCAGTGTTCCTTGTCATTTTGTTGCCATATGGCAAGGACAGCAGGATCTACTAAAAAATACCTCTATTAGTTTATCTTTAATAAAACATGGTTACTCAGTTACCATTGGCCCACAACTGAACAAGAAATGTATGAAGTGTCATTTTTGGACAGGTTTTTCTGAGTTATTAATTTTTCATTCTGTCAGTTTTCCTCTGATAAATCTTTTCTCCAAGAAAAGCTGTTGATGCATTGCAAAAAAAAAAAGGTGGATGAGGAAATGTCCTTCAGCTGCCATTACCTTAGTCTTGATGAGTCTCAACCCTTGAAATTTCACGTTATAAAGCATGCTCAGCTAAGGGAATACTATTTCTCCTTTGTTTTATATGTTTAAAATAAGATTTTAAATACATCAAAAGATTATTTAGTCAAGACAACATTTAAAACACTGGTGATAGCACAAGGCAAAGCCAACACAGTGGACTAAGGACAACAGGCAGACTGGTTGGTCTGAATGTTTACATGAGGGCTGCTCCATTGTCTTAAATAAATAAATAATAAATTAATACTGCTGGCTATGTCAGCTACTGGCCTAAGGTGTGAACCTGCCCTAGTTAAAATACTCAGCAAAACAGTGAACTCATGTATGTCCCATGATTGTATACACAATTCCAATAGCAAAACAAATCCCACAGACTGCTTATAGAGATGGAAGGGAATGGAATTTCACTTTGTGTGTGTCTCAGGTTACAATGTAAGATGTAACCAAAAGCATGTATTCTATCAGCATATGTTAGAGCAGGTGGGGCAGTGTTCTTTATCTCTTCCATGACACATCCCTGACAACTCCCTCTGAGGGATATCTTCTGCCAATGGGCCATCCAGCCTCACTGCATGACTCATAAAATGACATCATCCCAGTGTGAGATGCTCTGCCGAGGGGGAGGAACCAAACATTCCTATCTGGATATGATCTGAGGTTTGGAACACCACAGTCAGCCCTTACCTACTGGATTCCCAGAGAACAAGAGCTACATAACCATCACTGGACCTTCAGAGGAACACCAGACCCTTCCACAGGATCACCGCTTCAGCAGAGCCATATCTATCATTTCAACAGGACTGCAGCCACCATTTAATCACACTGCTACCACCACCCTGACCAACAGGGTGTCAGGTCATATCCTGACTCTGTCAGTTTAAGCCAGTGTTTCTGTATTAGTGCCTTTATCTTAATTTTCCTATTAAATTGTAATTCTGACTTGGGATCTTCCACTGGTTTGCTTTCAAACTAGTACAGTGTGCCAGTCCAAATCATGGGTTCTTTTAAGACAATACAGCACCAGCTTTGTAGAATTCCATGTGATCTTTTAAGAAAAACACACATGTTCTTGTTTAGAAAAAAAACATTTTAGTAGAGTTAAAACTGCAATATGACATTGAAGTTTTGGAAACCAAACAGGCTGACCTTGCTCTGAATTATTTCTCCTTGTTGAACTCTACTTCCAAAAAAATTATAGAGCCATAGAATGGTTTGGGTTGGAAGAGACTTTAAAGATCCACCCAGTTCCAACTCCTGTGCCATGAACCCCTCTACCTGGACACCTTCCACTTGACCAGGTTATTCAAAGCCACATCCAATCTGGCTTTGAACACATCAAGGGATGGGGCATTCACAATTTCTCTGGGCAACCTGTTCCAGCATCTTACCACCTTCACAGTAAAGCATTTCTTACTAATATCTAATCTAATATAATCTAATCAACCTTCTTTCAGTTTCAATACCCTTTGTGCTACCCCTACTTGCCCTTGGAAAAAGTACCTCTCCAGCTTTCTTGTTGGCCTCCTTTACTGGAAACCTGCTCTGAGATGTCCCCAGATCCTTCACTTCTCTAGGCGGAACAACCCCACCTTTCTCAGCCTGTCTTCAAAGGAGAACTGTTCCAGCCCGCTGATCATCTTCATGGTCCTCCTCTGGACTTTCTCTGACTGGTCCATGTCATTCCTGTGCTGGGGACCCCAGAGCTGGACACAGAACTCCAGGCAGGGTCTCACCAGAGCAGAGATTCCAGGCACTGGAATGCAATTTTGTTAAAGGCTTTAAGCCTGGAAATCTTCATCGTTGCTTTTGGTCCACTTGATCTCCATTACTACCTCTTGTGTCACATGAAATAAAAACAGGCATCAAAAGGCAGGAAAAGGATCCCCCATCACACTGAGAGGAAGAGAAAGTTCCCTCCTGAGTGTGCAAAGACCTCGTCCATGGCAATGTCCCTTCTCATTTAGGCATCTAGGCTCAGGTAGCTGCTCAGAGAGCATGTAAAGCCCAGCAAAAAGGACAGAAACCTCTGGGTTGTATTCAGGAGGATGCATGTCACCACTTTAAAAAGACAGATAAACAACACTTAGGTCAAATTTACTCTTCCCAGAGGTTAGATGATACAGCTATATTGCACAGGATATTTTTGCCTGAGAGCTGTGAAATTAAACTATCATATAAAACAGAAAAGAGCGATTTACAGATTCTTGAAATACACAAACTGTTACAAGCTCTAAACATTTTGTTGAGAGTAACATGTAATGCTATTTATTCAAAAGCACTCAAATCAAAATGACATTTCTTTGATATACATATATTGATTGTACTAAAACAAATGAACACACAACGCTAAATAATATATTGTGGCTTAAATAATTGAAATAGGGCAGGAATTCATGCACCCTTCTAAAATACATTTGATGCAGCTGACTCAGTAAAATATGATTGTATAAAGACTGTCTTGAAAGTTACTCTAATAAGAGAAAAGAAAGTGAGTTTGAGCAGCAGAACACAACAGACTTGCATGTGGGAGTACAATAGATGATGTCCTTGGCACCAGCCCTCATTTTACAGTACCATTGCCTCCCCTTCTCTTGTCTACTGCTCTTATTTCTACTTTTTTCCATTTTTACCCTTTTCCTTTACTAGTTACCTGTTATCGAACGGTGTTCATATCACCAGCAGATCTCTTACCTTTTTCAATGATTCTGTTACAGAGGGGGATCTACAATTTAATTTCCTCCAGGAGTAGCATTTATCAGGTTAGTGCCAGCCAGAGCTCTCCTTTAAGTTCTTTCATGTGTCTAGGGGTTAATAATCAGGTTTTTATCACTTTGCAGCATTTTAGAATAAAAATATATTCAACAGTGAAAATACCAGCCATGTTACAGCAGCTGAACTCAGTGCCAGAGAGCATCCCTGGTACTTTCAGTGTAGCAATTCTAAGAAATCCTTGTGCTAGACTGAAATTTCAGCTGATATTAGTTCCTGGCTAACACTGAACTGCTTACTTAGGGCCCCACTGTATCTAAAGAGCACAAGACGGGAATCTATAAAAGCTAATTTAGCCCATCTTTTCTAGACAATCACCTGAGGAAATGACAAATTCATTTGTGAAGTTTAGAAGTGCCTAATCTCTTTCCATTGATGACTGTGTAGATGATTAATTGTATATATCAAATGAACAAATCCTGCTCTTTAGTGATACACAGAATAGCTGGTCTATGCATTTCAAAATTGTCTTCCAGACTGGATTTTTAAAATCCCAGATTTCCACAGATTTTTAAAGTTTACTTTTTAATTCATTACTGAATTCATGCTAATCTATATGGAAGGCAAGTGCTTAGTTACAAAACTGAATCTCCTAGCTGCTTTGGCCTATGAATAGTGTCGGGCACAGAAATACTTCCTTAGATTTCACAATGAAGGCTAACTCATCAAAATGCAGATGAAAATGACTAAATTTAACCTGGAGAAGTTTAAAATAGCCAAAGGAGTTATTCAAATATTTCAAGTGAAATGCCATACGATGGACCCGGAAACTTCCAATTTACCTGGTACCAAACTCTCCACAGCGTGTCTGAAAGTGTTCTGCCAGACAAAACGGTGTGCAAGAGAGAGCAATCACAGGTTTGGGTACCTGGGTTATGGTAGAACTATTGTGGGCACCACTGAATGGTCACATGAAAAGCAATCATTGCACAACACAGAAATACAATGGGTTTAAAACTGTAAATTTTGTAGTTCTTATGGCCCAATAAGATCTTTAGGATCTAACCATTTACATTTTTATGCTTTTTTCCTGAAATGGCAACAGTTAGATTTAATGCAAGTTGAGCTTTTCAGGTGCTCTCCTCTCTTCTGAAGCAGGTGTGCAAAAGGGAAAAAAAACCCCCACCATATTGGATTTTTGACCAAGTTATTTGAAATACCAACACTGATGTCTAGAAAGGGTATAAAGCAGTTAGAGACATGTAATGGTAACATGCACAGCTTTTGCATTATTCTGAAGGTTGCTACTGTAGTACCTTAGATCCATAAGGTAGATACATAAAAACAAATTTAGATACAATAATGGATCCCTCAAGTAAAGCTCATACTCATTCCATGTATCACATGTGCTGTTTTGTTACTCTGCTTTACTTAGTCTGGCAATAAATCTTTGCATCTCCTATGGCTGGAATAATCTGAAGTCTTATATATTAATATTGTCTGTCCACCTGTAATTATTGGTGTAACAGTACAAATTTGAAACAATTCTAATTGCTAATAATGTCATCAACCTCTTTTTATTTCTAGACATTAAATCTTGCCTTTCCTGTTTCCCAGGAATATAATGAAGTGATTTAAATGAACAGAACAAGTAGAACACACACTGAGAGCCTAAAATAATTTAATCTGTGTTTTGAAAACATATTGGACTGAGAGTAAGGAATGAGATATTCTGCTTTTTGCTAAGCAAGTGCTGCATTTTATTTGGCATTGTTAGAAAGCCGGGAAAAATGTAAGAATTAGTTGGGTTGTAAAAACGTAATTCTTATTTTCAAATCAAGTTTGGTAGAGGTTAGTTAATGTGGTTCTAAGAAAAAACAGGTTACCTGAACGTGCGCTAAAAGAGTACAAATAGTCTGAGAATCACATTTATACTGTTTGTACAGTGCTGCCATCCACTGAATTGCAAGAAACTCACATTTGCTCATTTTCAACACTTATGAGAATTTTTCTCCTCAAAAAGTTAAAAACTTTAAATGTCTTAAAGGGTCTTATCAATTTTATTTTCAGAAAATAATATTGCTGTCTCAAAGTGCTGTATCAAAGAGAACATTTGGTGGCATGAATGTTTGATTAGAAGCCTTTGGATGTTACCCTTGGAGATGCAGAGTCTCAATAGCAGTCATAAAATATACATTCAGTGACCTAAAAGGCTTGAAAGATACAAAATGTGATTTTAGTACTTGGGACCAAATGAAAAAATCACAGCTTTGCATTCTATCCAGTCACCAACCAATGGCAAAGAGAGGGAGCCATGTATGAGTGAAGACTAAGTGAGGGGGAAAAGGATGATGAGTGATAAGAGAAAGAGCAGAGAAGGGGATGTGGTTGAGAAATGGTAGAATCTTCCTTAGGGAAGACTTTCTTAAATCCTAATTTTTTTCTCTCCATACTTACAGAAAAAAGAGACTGTGCCCACTACTTCCTCTGAACCTACATTTCTGCCCTTTTTGTAAGCATCATTGCACTCAGGTACTATTTATCTATAGTAGTTTTTGCCAGTCAGAAGCAATTGCTGTACACTGCCCCAGGGAAGCATCTTCGGGCAATGCAGTGCACATTTCCACCAGGCTCAAGTAGCAGTGTTCCCATGGGAAATTCAGCTGTGTAAATGGATAGTGCTTTACCTACGCCAAAAGTAAATGGAAAGAGATTTAAATTTTCAGAGACTCCATTCTGCATTTCTCAGAAATCATCATTCCTATTCCAGCGAGTCAAAATGAACTCTTCAGGAATGCTAATGATGAAGTTTTTAAACAGCACAGCTGGAAGCCTAACCTCCTTGCATGTGGACTTAGAAAAAATCTCGGCATGAAAAACACAGAAAAAATTATTAAAGCCAGTCGACCAAATGTTCCAAGTCGTCTCTGTGAGATTTGCTTTCTGAACTGTGTTGATGATCTTTTCTATGCAGTGCTATTTATTATGTAATTGCTATTGACTTATCTCTCTATGCAACTATTTTTGTTACCTCTGATGTCTTTAAAATACGAAAAAGTAGTGCTACAGAAAACAGTGCAGAGTATGATGCTACTTCCTTGTCACTAAATACACACCTACCCATCCTGTAAATGTTAAGGATATGCCTGAGAAAACAAACACAATTTTCTCTTTTCAAACCCCAAGTGTGTGTCTGCTCTGTCAGAATCTTCAGGTGCAATGGATGCAATTCACCTGCTTTCAGCTATCTGAGGGTTAGAACAGTCTGAGTTAATTGCTTATATTCTTTCAATAACCAAAGGAAAGAGAGAGAATCTTAGGCCAGGATGAACAGTCCTCTGCAGTCTGAGAAGTACTTCTCTAAAAATTACACCGAAGACCAAGGTGAAGAAAATTGATGGACAGCTCCATTAACTTCAGTAGGCATTTTTAAAATATCCACTTGTTAAAAATGAGTCTCGCACAACCCTTGACATAGTTTAAACTCCTGAGTTCAGAATAAATACTTAAAGCCTCAAAGCTTAATTATAATTACCTGTCTAAAGGAACTATAAACAAATGGACTTAGGACTTTCTTTGCAACTGTGTGTTTGCTCTTCATTCTGGATCACAAGACTAAGATTGAAGTAACAAGCTCTGAAATAAACAACAGCTTTTGTACTGGTTGGAAGGCTCAGACTCATGGTGCATTATCTGCATACTCGAGCTGAAATACTAGCATTCCTTATTATTAACTAGATTTTTGTAAAAAGCATCAGTGTGCTACCTGAAGATGCCTAAGTCAGGTAATTTTGTTCCATGAAAACAGTTGGGTTTTTTATATCTAGAAATAACTACTTACCTTGAAAACAAAGGGAAAATATTTTCACACTCCAGATTCCAACCTTGGAATGAAAATTAAAAGGAACAAATTCTGAAAACAGATAATCAGCTGCCAGATGCAGTACCTGCTTTTCAGGCATCTTTGATAGAGGAATTGTTCAGCTTAATATCACAGAAGACCTGTGGAAAAGCATAAGTTTGATGGGACAAGCCCCTAACTACCTGATCGATACCAGTTATTTTTAGACAGCATCTGACACTTACCCAGGCTTTTAGAGGGCGTTGTCACTCATTACTGTGGAGTTGTAGCACTGTAACAAGCACCAACCTAGCCACAGTGACATTAGCTTACTAGAACATTCTAACAGAAGCAAAAAGCAGACCATCAAGATATGTGGGGACAGAATCCATCCTGTTTCTGAGGTGCCAGGGGGATCCCAACAGCTGACTGTACTGGAAACTGAAGTGAGCCCAACTGAGAAGGAATGGCAAAAACACTCATTGTGACTGGCCAAGAGGCCACATGTACCCTTGGCATAAATTAGCTTGGGAGAGGGTATTTCAAGGACCCAAAAGGGCATTGTTGGGCTTTTGGGATAGCTGCTGTGGAGACAGGGGAAATTAGACAGCTAAATACCTTGCCTAGTCTCACAGAGGACCCTTTACTGTGGGACTGCTGAGGTTTGAAGAACAGATACTGATCATTACCACAACAGTGCACCACTGACAAGGCTGCACCAGCTGGAATTCCATCACCCCCACTCATGACATGATTTGTGGACTAGACAGCCAGGGAGTGGTCAGCAAGACTTGCTCACCCTTTAGGAGTCCTTCCTATATGGCCAGTGCCTAAGTCCAATGGAGACTGGTGGTGGACTATCACGGCCTGAGTGAAGTCACACCACCTGTGAGTGCTGCTCTGCCAGACATGCTGGAGCTTCAGGATGAACTGGAGTCCAAGGCAGTGAAATGGTGCCACTACTGGCATTGCCAATGCATTTTTCTTCATTCCTTTGGCAGCAGAGTACAGGCTAAACTATGTGTTTACATGGAAGGGTGTGCCCAACTGCCCAAGGGGTGGAAACAGAACGCTGCTATTTGCCATGGACTGATCCAGGCTGCAGTGGAAAAGAGTGAGGCTTAGAGGTGACTGGCATTGAGGCACAGCTTCTCCTGGCACCCTGACTGCCAGTGCTGGGCTGGATACTCAAAGGGAAAGTCCCCTCTGCATGTCATGCCACTGATGCCACATGGAGCAATTGGATCTCTCTGATCACACAGCAAACTCAAATAGGAAATGCATTCACATAATATTTTATCTGTATTATCAGGATTTTTTAATAAAAAGTACACTTTTCACTCTTGCTTAGCCTTTACTTTTTTTCTTTTAAAATTAATGAGGTGTTTTTTTAATTGCGCTGGCCAATCTTGATATTCTTTTCTTTTATGGGAAATTTTAAACAATTGATATTATCAGTACTATGGAGATTGGTATTTCATTCTACCTGAGTTAGTGAAAGGACAATACTACTGATAACAATGCCTGCAATATATCACTATGCAATGGCCTTGACACTGTTACTACAAATTGCTAAATTACAATTTCTGATACAGTTCCTCCAAGAAGAATCCTAATCTGATATCTTGCTTATAGTCTTCTCCTTGATTAATCTGAGCAGTTCAGTAAAGCCAACACAGATACACATAATATACCAAAAACACTCTAATGAATTATAAGATAGTCTTTTGTTGGTGGACGGTGAGTTAGAAAATGTTTATTAATGCTGTACATTGTGTCATGGTAATACAAGTGTCCAACTCCACATCTACATGTGTGCTTAGAAATGTAAGTGTAAGTGGACTGCTCAATCAAGCTTTCCTTGTTTTTCTAGTTTATCATCTTCACATATTCAGTTCTGACCATCATTCATCTGCTCTTTAAAGTAAGCTCTCATTTACTTGGTTATTTCTGTACTCTACCAAGTACAAAGCAGCACCTGAAGTACTCTCCCTGAAATATGAGCCTTTTCTTTTCCTGCATGAAAACTTTTCTTCTTTTACATTTCCCCTGGAAGTGAAATGTATAAACTCTTAGTCTAAAACCTAGTACAGTTATATCAAGTGGAGGCTTTTTGTGGGGACCTGGACTCATAAGTATCCATGTCTATACTGTGAACAAAAGTATTTTTGCTCATTTTCCTGTTTCTTATTTTTTCTTCTGTCATGTAGTCAGCTTCTAATTTACTTTTAAGAAGATGAGAACAGAAGCTTAAAAAATTTAGGAAAAGTCTCTGAAAGGCCCCAGCACATGCACTGGTTAGCATCTTCAATTACATAAGATCTCAATTTAGGTATGATCTCACATCATGTTTGGAGCAGTGCGCACAATTAGTCAACAAAGTAAGTCAGTAGGATAGCTGAGGATAATCTTATTCCCAACAGCTCTTCAAAGTTCGAGCATGTCTATAGCAGACTATGACTCATGGCCCACATGCCCTCCAGAACAGGGGATGAATGCTTTGGCTGCAAATGATGAAACAGTGAAACTGTTGCCTACACTTCAAATAATAACTACAGCTCAGAGTTCTTCATTAGAAAGTAAGACAAAATAATTCAGTTTATACCCTGCCTACAAACCATCATCTTAAACCACTCCTCAATAGTTAAATTTATTTACCATTTGCATTGGTAAGAAGATTGTACCTGGTTACAGCTCCTTTTTTTTCTCCAAGAAGTAAATGGGAAAGAAATCCAGTTCTTTTCATAGTTAGTAAAGACTTCAGAGAGTACATTCAAAAACACCCTACAAGCACCAGAACAGCTCAGACACACAAAATAAACAGTACTGTTTCATGTAACTATTCAGATATCAGATCTGGAAACAGGAAAATCAAAGATTTTCAAATTAAAATACCTTTGCTTTAGGAAAGCAGAATAGGATGATATCCTGCAGGACCTCCTACCCTACATCACAGAATATATTTTCCCTCTCAATGAAAGATAATAAAATAGTATTAACAAAATATAACAAGTATGAATTTCTAAAATCTAGTGTTTTCAATGACTCTTCATAGTGATTTAAATTTATTCACTTTTAAGAGTTTCTCATAAGAAAGGACTCATAATCAGAAAAACATCAGTTTTCACTCTCATTTTTATTCCAGTGAAGGTAATTTTCACTGCTATTATCAGACAGCTTTTTCAGTTGTTTTTACAAGTTAGATTAAATCATACAAGTTAGATTAAACCACATTGCCCATTACTTTTTCTCGGTTTAGGTCATTTGGACAGGGTTTTGGAGTGAAAAGTTCCAAGTTACTGTATGAAGATTTTCACAATAGAGGCAGTGTGGAATTTTCAATTTATGCTCCAAGCTCTGTGTAGTCCAGTCAGAGGTACAGATGTGTGGTGATGAAAGTTGGCCTTAGGTGACCAAAAATCTAATTTTAAACACAGCTATCTTGTTAAAATCCTAGATACCGTATTTGCCAAATGTGTGCCACTGTGCAGAAGTGTGGATGAGTCACTGGGTCACAAGAATCGCAAAAGACTGGCTGTTATTCCCTCATTGGATAACACATTTGTGATGGGGGAGTTCTCAATACTCTTTCCATTACTAAACAAATATACACGTCTAAATCTACATAATGCTCATAAAGGGCCTGAAAGTAGTCTTCATAATTGTCATCTTTTCCACGTATTTCCTCTGGGCGCAACGGATCTGGTATTTCTGCTTCTGTTCTGGCTCCCTCTGGAGAAGGGAAAAAGGGGCCCAGTTCATAATAAAATTCTTATTAGGAAATCAGGAGGAAATCATCTCACCATTTCCTAAATGTAAGCCTTAATCACTGGCCTAGATAATAGCTTACATGACAAATGTCTGCTTCCTGCTTTTGAAGCTGCAGAAATCTACCTTCAGCAGAGATGTCCAGCTGAAACTGAAGAACGGATTGCATCTCTTCTACTCAGTGAGGTATACACACATCAGAGGAGAACAGGACTTAGAACAGAACCATAGAAGAGAATCATGGAATTGTTTAGGTTAGAAAAGACCTCTGAGATCGAGTTCAATCGTTAACCCAGACTGCCAAGTCCACATTAAACTGTGTTCCAACATTTGACCACCCCTTTGGTGAAGAAATGCTTCCTAACATCTCATCTGAACCTCCCTGACATGAATTTGAACCGTTCTCACATGTCTTGTCACCTCCCTCTCCATTTCCATTCCTCAGGAAGCTGTGGAGAGTCAGTCCTCAGCCACCCCACGCAGGATATGCCTTCAAGCCCTTTCACCAGCTGTGTTGTCCTCCCCTGGACACATTCCAGGACCTTCACAACCTTCTTAAATGGAAGGGCCCAGAACTGTGCTCAATGCTCCAGATGAGGTCACACCAATGCTGAATACATTGGGATAACCCCCTCTATTAGTCAGCTGGTCATACTGTGTTTGATGCATTAGAAGCTGTTGGGTGCATGTCACTGTTTGAGATGGCTGTGACAGTTTCCCTGTGACAAAGTTTCTTCTGTTGTTCCAAACTTCCAGTGTAATTTACAGTTGCCTGGTTGAGCCTTTGATCTTAAAGAAAGGACAAGAACTATTCCCCCCACATTGGTTTCAGCAAACCAAAATATGAAATGAGACTGTTGATTTCTGCTTCCAATTAAATGGCTAATTAGACAAAAATTCTCTATCAATGGGGAATATCCCAAATTTATACAGGCAGCAGATGCAGCATTTACATGAATAATATTCCTCAAGTTGACAACCATGAAATAAAAGCATAGGAGAAATACTCCACCCCTGGAGATGTTGAAAAGGACATCGTCTGACTAAGTATCAGAAACAAACTGAACATATGTGATTTTAGCACCTTCACCATTATAACCAAAGAAACAGTTTCACGCAGCATGATTTTCTTTCGATTTTACCTTTTCCCTTTCAAGGAAATTGAAAGCTAAGAATTTCAGAGCTGTGAAAATAAGTCACATATAGAGCTTTGACCATTAGGGTACTTCCTGCTGTAATTGCCTGATTATGTCTTTGGCAGGAGTACTAAAGCCATTTCAGGAAGAAAAAAGTTGAGTCATTTGCAATAATTCTTCACAGACTTATAGAAAAAAAATCAAATACAATTATTAACTAAAGATTGTGATATGAGGAATTGTGATATGAGGATAGAACTGACCAACATTTTTCTGATGAAAAACAGAAAGTCTGTTCAGGCTACCTTAAGCTCTTTTTGAATTTATCATAGTTTATTTTTTTCCTAGTAAAAAACTGGAAGAAAAAGCTGATAATAAAAATGTTTTAGTTTTGTTTCATAATGATGTTTAATTAAAACAAAGCCAAGCTTCTTATCAAAATAAAAGAAAAATGAGGGTTTTGTTGAGCAAAATATGTTCAATTCAGAGCTCTCTGGTTTTGGTTTCTTTTTATCAAGGGCAAGTAAACTCCAAAAAGCTAATGTGAAAATATTTCTGAATGCACATTTAGACCTGTCAATTTGTTCCTAGAAGATCTCAGGAATATGCCTAATGAGACATTTGCTCTTACCAAAGACTTGCAGATTTTAAACGCCAGTGTTCGGTCAGTTCCAGCTGAATATGTTAAGGAAAATACATGAAACTAGATTTTGCTCACCGAGAAGATAACAAGCAACTTCTCAGTGCAATAACTTGATTTTTCTGGTTTCTTTACTGTTCTGATCCACTTCATAGATGAATTGAATGGCACTAGTTGAATTTATTTGAGGAGTCATGAGGAGATGCTATGTGCCCCCTTGAAAGTTAACAACACTGAGGGCTACTTGTAAGGTAGCTCACCTACTTTCACAGAGATTCTTTGCATGCTCCTTAGAAACAGGCTTCTAGCTCTTTAGAAGCAGACAGTTCTCAGTAGCCTGTTTCTGAAGTCAGTCAAGTAACAAACAGAAATCTTTACTATCTGATCAGTGCTATTACAGTGCTTCTTTTGTTTTTAATTATCAACTTATGTATTTTAAGGTTAGTCTGCAGCAAGTTTGCTCATGTGATGGGTTACAGTCCAGATCTGAAAAAGGAGTACATGATGAATTTTGCTAAACTTTAAGATTCTCCTCAATCTCAGATTCTCAGTTCCAGCGGGACATTCTGTGGCTGCTCCTTCAGAGCAGCTGCTGCATGCTGCAGTTTTCAATTCAGAGAGGATGTTCAGCATCTGGCTGTCCCAGAAGAAGATGAGCTGGCATTCTGCTTCCTACAGAAAAGACCTCAGCAGCATTACCCAGCAGATCTGGATGAAAATTAACCACTGAGCTTCAATCTAAGGTTTATGGAAAGAGTCCCAGAAAATGCTGATGAGGCTGCACTGAGGCATAACATCATGGCACTCTCTACAGAACATTAAAGTTAATTATCTCCAAAGTGCAGGCTAAAATCTACTTGCTTTCTTCAGAAGTTCAGTTTAAGCAGGCCTAAGTTTATTTTTAAATTCTAATGTAAAGATGTTTCTTGATCTTGACCTTGGGAGAAATTGCCTTATTCATAAAATCCATCAAGGTCTCAACATCAAAGCAATACAAGCAATAATGTCATTAGCTAATAATGGGAACCATGTGAAGAAAAATACTTGAAATGCCCAGCTTAAGACTTCACAAATCTTAATTGCACCATTCCTGAGAAAGAGTGAAAAGACCACAGGTAAAATGGAGTAGGAAGTACACGAGTTTTGCCCCACAATCTTTTTTGTGACTTCCACAGCTTTCATATTCTAGCAGGCCTTCATTTCCCACTACCCGGTACATAGGGGAAATATTTCTAAGTGCCACCAGAAGCACTGTTAATGTGTAGAAACACAGAACAGCACAAGAAAAGAAGTTAATTTCTCTCTTCCATTGGTTCTAGGTTCAGAGGTCCCCTGAGCTTAGCTTCCTGATCCTTCCTTCTCGTGTATGTCTCCCAACAGACACCCAAGTAAAGCCAACAGAATGTTTCTTCTGGAAATAAGAGAAACAACATTCTACCTCTGTGTCTTAGCTGGAGAAAATCACAAGTCAGAGGTAATTCAAAGGGGGAAATAATTTTATTCTTCAGACAGAATAATCTCTCTCTGGTTTAGTACAAAGTTGCCATTGGTGTGACTGTTAGGTGTGGCAAGGATGCCCAGTGAAGATCCACAGACCCCAGCTATCTTTCAAATATTTGGAGCTAGAAATATTCAGATATTCTTATCAGTTTTCAGTAGTAAAGTCCTGATAAACCCTTGCATTGTGATATCTATAGTTTGACTCTTCCCTACAGAAATATAAAGAGAAATAGACATGTGGGAATGCATAGTCTCACTAAAGGAAGCTTTTTTTTCCTCCCAGGTGTTCAATTATTCAACATAAATCTCACTAAAATTTCTCACAATAATACCTTTCTGATCCAGCTTTGTCTGTTTCCTGAATCCCACATTTTTGAAACTGTCTTTCAGTAAGTAATCTTTAAGATACTTTAAGGACTTGAAATATTTTTAGTAAGCAAATTAATTACACATTTACAATAGAAGTGTTCTGGAGCTCTGACACATGTAGTTAGAGATAGCCTTTGAGTGGTACTTATATCCAGGATGTGGCTTTATCTTTGAGTTCCTGCAAGGCTGGTTTCTAAAAAAATACTGTATATCTTATTAATTAGTCTCATATTGGGCTAAATTGAAACATGTACTAAGAATGACATTAATATTTTGAACTTTATCCTCCTGAATCCTTCATGCTTGAAAAATACCTGCTGGCAGTAAATACACTCCACTTATAGAAACTAGATTTGACCTTGCAGTACCTTGCAAATATACCAGAGGTGCTTTCTTCCTCTTGCTCAATTAAATAAGGCTCCAAGCACTTGCTGTCACCCCTGTATTTGTTTGTTACAAGTTAAAGTGTTCTTGCTGCATGAAGATTCACATCTGTGACAGCAGCTGAGAAAATGTTTTATTTTTATCTCCCTGTGATCATAACGCCTTCACTTAATACTAGGAAATAAGCAGGCCCCTCAAACTACCTTTCCCATAAGATTTGTTTCCCCTCAGAGCACAGCTACCTCATCTCTTGCAGAGGGGATTTTTTCCTGGCTCCAGGGTCACATCAAATATTTTGCAGTCTTTTAATAAACTTCTCTTTTGTTCTTTGTGTGAAACCTAGCTAATGGTGATTTTGTTCCTAAAAGTCAGAATATGGAAATCTGTCTACCTTGTTTTGTTACCTGATTATTTGTAATAACTGAAATACATAAAACCTTTTTCTTAGATTAGCCCCTATTTTTTGTGTCAGCATCTTGCAGCCATAGGCACCTTCTGTTCTGTACAAAGTCCAAATTGCCAGGACAAAATAGTGCTAGAAATCTTTCTCTCCAGTAAACTTTACAGACATTTATGGATGCACTTAAAGCCCACATTTAATGGCACTGTGCTTGTCACGTATTTAACATATCCAACCTAATGCCAGTCTATGAGATGACTAAATGCATTTCAAATTTGTGACATTATTAAGACATAATTGTACTTTGCAATCCTCTTGCAGATAGGTAGCCTAGGCCTTTCTCAGGACCAGAGAACAGAACTTCATGCGCTTGGCATGTCAGAAATGCCCTCTCCATCCTGTGATCCAGCAGCTGCCCAGATGTGCTCACCATGTGACCAGTTATACACCTGTCATGCAACAAAGGTGCCACATTTAAATGTGCTCTGGAATGATGGTGGGTATTGGACTATAGATTTTATTGCTCTATGTTCCAGGCTGAAGGTGGTTGACATATCTTGGGTGTCTAGCTGAAAAACAGCTTCTGTGTGTTTACTACTAAAATTAATAGTCTCACCAAGTCAAAATCTCACTGAAACAGTCAAATATGACTGTATTCTTTAACCATTAACGTGTGCCCAGCATGCTTTTGGTTTATCCCACCTAGCAACACTACCAGAAAGGAATGTCTGAGCATGTTTCAGGGGATAGCTTGAAGCACAAACCCTCCCTAGTATCAGGTGATCCTGTTATCAGAGGATATAATTTAAATTAAGAGATATGAGCTATACAATGTTGCTTGCCCTAACAACCAAAGGATAAAGTTTGGCCTGCATAATCTGCTTGTACAGAAGGAGCCTGTGATACTAAACACTCAAATGGGAATGAGCTTGTATCACATAAATCAGATTAATGATAACGAATTGTCTTTCTTATGTTCCTAAGTAGATACTATAGCTTTTAATAGAAGCAATTGTCCTGATAAATACTTATAAATCTCAATCTTACTCTAAATGAGAACTGGGACAGTTGTGGCACCACTGCAACAACCTCTTTGCAGACAACTTGCAATACATGCACTGACCATGAACAGTTTCCAATATCATAGCCTTTTAGCAATATTATATGGAGTTTCTGCTAACAATCCTTCCCATGTAGACTAGTGCTTGTCAGTAGAAAGCTTTTTAACCCCCCAAAATTTTGCCTATATCTGACCCTGGCCTTTTTATATTAGGAAAAACTAGCTTCTGAGAGATAGTGTGAGGAAAAAAACTTGCAAAGATACTTCCACTGTAAATTATTAACTTCAGTATCCCAGTGTAATTGATTAAGGAACACCAATTAAGGGAGTTTAGGTCATGCTAAATGCTGTGAAAAGCTGACAAAAGTCAGGAGATTTTCTAAAGGCACTGCTATATGACTTGCCAGAAGCAGTTAGCAAACAACATGCAAAAGAATGTGAAAATAGCACAAAGGATACTGTCACTTACAGGGGCTAACTATAGTGTAAGTGGCATAAGAGCCTGTCTCATGTTTGGCTAAACAGCTTCCCTGAGTGCTCTCTAAGGCTAAAGCTGGACCTCTGTCCAGCTTATGCTGCAAAGGGCACTCATGGGGCTGGTAAGAGATGAAACAAATCTCTATCACGTATGGAAAAAATGTTCCTGAATATTTGTAGTTACTGAAGCCTGTCTTCCTACAGAGGATATTTTTAATTTAAAAGCTGAAATTTATGTACATTTTCCCCACATCTGCACTCTCACAATTCTCCTTTTCCTCCTAACTCCCAGCTGATTCCACCTATGCCCATGGTGACTGACTTGCCCCATGAAAACGCTGAATGACTAACCTGCAAACCACAGAAGAAATATCAGCTGAGTTCCAACTTAAGCCTTTTTCTCATCAGAGATGCTAATTTTATCTCTCTCATTTCCCTGCCATCATTTTTCATCAAAGTTTTGGGACTAAAATAACTCATTAAAATGATTGAAATTAAACTTTAGATTTGAAATCTACTGCAATGAGGGAAGTCACAGACAGTGAAGTCCCATAATAATCTTTCTTTTGGAAAACAACCTAGAATATTCTTTTTCCTGCATGCCCAGGAGGAATAAATTCCATTTTCTTTTCTTGGCAGGAAATCTGAAGTGCTGAAACAGATTGCTGTTGAAAAGCCATGAAACTGATTCTCAATCAGCTCTTCTGCTGGATCATTTTAGCCATAGTCCTGGTATTTAAAAAGTCATCAGGAGGATGTGTTTTGGCACTAAGTCAGGTGGACATGATGACACGAAATGGCACTGCCTGGCTTTTTCAGGATTGATACAATTGCACAACTTTTCACAGAAGAAATGCCTCATTGCACATCATATTTGTTTAAATTTCAGTAGAATGTAACTACTATCAGCAGGAGTCTATACAAATGGCTTCAAAAATCCTGTTTACAGTACAGAGCTTGGGATGATTACTAGTATTGACATTTCAATATTCAGCATCTGGTATGAAAGTTATGTGGGGTCTCAGAAACCAGAATCTTCCTCACTACTGTGTCTCTTTCTCATAGATGGCCTGAAAGAAAGAGACTAAGAGCAGTGTGCTTCCATTCTTGACATCAGTCTCTAGGCAACAAAGAGCTGAAATATGGCTACTGAATAGCATATTATCACAAAAGGCTTGAATCTTAGGAACCACATAAATACTGTATGTATACATACACATGGATCATCTATACTCACAAAACACAGATGTATGTATGTATATGAGTATGCACGCCCGTGTAAAATGTGTATGTGTGTACATAGATATGTACATAAAGGTGCATATGTTAGTCTGATTCTTGCATAAAAATGTATCTGTAATACATATAGGCACATATACATAATCTGCATATTACATGCAGATAATATGTATATTATCTGTTCTGGTGTATGCATAACATGAATATGCCTGAACAGATATTACACGTGGCTCCCATCATACGTGTGCATATACAGAGAGATATGTGTGCATATGTGCGTGTGTGTATCTAGATACATGTGTATGTACCTATATTTGCATGAAAATATACGTCTAAATGACTTAATTCCACCATGCCTCAAGCACATACATTTAGACCTCAAAGAAGAAAGATCCTGTAGTCCTGTATTTTTGGCCAAGTCATTGCAGACTGATGCCTAACCAGTTTCAGTTCCTTGCAATGTCTGTATCATATGACCTCTAAACCACCAGAGAGTGTTTTTGAGTCATATTTTCCCTGCTATATATGAGCATGGTCATAAATAAGAGCAAAGGCAGCAATCCTGGCACTGGTAGGTGATAATATCCTGGCTTGAAGTCAGACCACATCCAGTGTGGCCTGAAGTTTGTTCTTTGGGGCTACAAGCAGATCAATAGGAGATGCAATGTATCTCATCTAAGAACCCTGAGGGTTCTCTGACTTCTCCTCCACTTGAAAAGGCAAACATTTCTCCTCCCTGACTGTTATCACCCAATTTAGCTAAAATAAGTTTTCCTTGACAAGAGGGTAAGTGGGAGAGTTGGTGGTTTGCATGGACTGAGTCACTGCTCCTGTGGAGAAATCCCACATGAAATATTCAGGGAAGTAGGAAACACGAAAGAGAACAGTCAGAAAAGCGAGCTCTTTATGGACATCTATAGATAAAAGAAAGCAGCACTTTTTTCTCCTCCCCAGTATTTAGTGAGGCGATATCTATCTTTAACAAACTGTTTTATTTCCTAATAAAACAGTAACAGTTTCATTCTCAGATTCCACAAAAGCATCTATCCCTCCATATTCTTGCCCCTTCACTACAGTACAGGAAGATGAGGCAGCAAAGCCTGCATTGAGGACTAAGAAATTACAGCTGTTTCAACCAAAATATTGAAAAGGTTCCAAGGCAGCCTAAAAGACAAGAAGGATAATTCTGCCATCACTCTCCAACTCTTAATCTGAAGGGCATTTTGTCAAAACATCCTTAAAGTATTTTTAACTTGTTTACAGAAAGGTGGACAGTCTTTCATTACCTCCATCAAAACTTAATGTTCTTTCAGAATGTATCCAGCTTCCTGAGGAGCAGCTCTGCATGGGCTCCTTAAATATGTTCAGATTTCAGCTGAGAGGCCAAGCCAAGAGAACCAGTGCAGTGTACTAAGATCCGGTTATTAAAATTATCAGAGAGATGCCTCTGCCCAAATTAAGGTTCAAACAAGACCATATGCTGAAGTCAATAGTGTGGATTTTTTATTTAACTATAATGTGACGTAGAGAGGGAAAAATAGAAAAAATAGGAAAAGAGAGTGGGAGAAGAGAATGAGAGTGACAGAGAGACAGATTAAATAGAAAAAATATCACCACTCTATGATCCTGACAGCATCCCATTGGTCCTCTTCTTCTGGTCTTCTTGGTGGTGGGGGTCCTGGTCTTGTCAAAGTGATGGTCTTGATCCAGTCAGCTTGGGAGAAGCCCATGAAACACAGAGTCTACAAGATTTATATTTGCTTAGGTTCAGGTGGGGACACTCAGGTACCACTCCTGGGGCAGGGAGTTTTATACTGGATGATGTAGTACTTTGGATCATGGGACACTTTGTGAGTCTTTGACAGTTACGACACCTTCTAAGACACCTCTTACATCAGAGAAGTTGAGTCTGTTCTGGACCATTATGGCCCATCCGCAGAGATGACTACTTTCAGGCTACACATGAATGTGCCAATACTTTTCCAGAGGTGAGTTTTCACAGCTGAGCCACTTGTATAAGGCCCTTGACATGATAAAAAGCACTATCCAGCCTCAGAGGATTTGCCTCTTATCAGCCTCTTCCCTTATCTTGCTCAACAGTAGCCTCTGGTGATGGGCGGTTAAGTGGTCGATTGCTTGAGCAACTAACCAGTGACAGTCCAGTCTCTCACCCAGTGAAGATACAAAATGGGGAAAAGGAAAGTGCTACAGAGCCCAGAAGCCTAAGGAGTATGTAATTATTTACAGAGAGCAGATCAGACCAATTAGGCAAGCCAAAGAGACACCTCCAGCCTGGACTTTTGATCACTCTGCTGGGACATAAAGGCTGCTCTAACTTCCACTCTGCTTGGTTGGAAACAAGTGTCAAGCCTCCATATGTGAAGGTGGGATTCATTGTCCCAGCCAGACTACATGTGCCAACACTGGTCATCCCTCAAACTGTCATCACTTGACTCTTTAGGGCTTACTAGGTAAAATCAAAATCTTTAAATGCTACCTGAAAGCCAGGAGGCAACAATCCCAGTCAGGAAATAATAGGACAAAATTAGCAATAGGAATATCAGGTTTTGTTACAGTGGCAAGGGAAGGAGGGCTGGCTTCAGGACTCAGGGCCAGGTCAGAGCTGGAGAAGCTGAGGCAGCCCCCATCTGGCCAGGAATGCTGAGCCATGGCCCAACCTGGCCCCTGGCAGCTGCTTTTCAGCTGGGGCTCTAATGGTTGAGCTACAGCCCCCACAGCACCACAGCCCTGCCCTGGCCAGCCACAGGGTCTCAGCCCATCCTTGTTGTCCCAAATATGGTTCTACCTGCTGTGCAAGAAGCCTATCCACACACGGAGTAGAGTTGTTTGTTTATTATGTCTGCACGCATTCTCAGAATATTAGCTACCTGCTTTTATACACTTCAGACAGTGCAAGATCAACATTTCCCATATGGGAAACAACCTAAAAACAGAGCAACAGGTTATACATTCCTTCGGCTCCATTTCACCATGCATGGTCTGTGGAGAAGGGGCTTATGTGAGTAAGAGGTGATTGCAGCAGGGTGAGTATTTCATTCAGGGTGTGTCAAAGATCAAAGGTCAGCACAAAGTTAAGTAAAATTCTTCTTCGGCTTCTGCAGCAGGGTGGGTATTTCACTGTGTCGAAGACTAAAGATCAGCACAAAGTTAAGTAAAAGTCTTCTTTGGCTTCAGCAGCAGCTCGTTAGTGTTATCTCCTTGCTGGCTTGGATTTACAGTGTCATCTTGCTCGTGGCTCCTGGTTCTTCCTAGATATCCAGAGACCAAGTAAATTATTTGTACAACAGCCCCAGGGAGGGGCCCGGTGCCCTTTGGGACTGGGGATGCCGTGGAGAGCAGTAACACCCTTCCAGGAAGACGTGATGGTCTGCAGAGAGCCGAGTGTCTGCAGGTGCCAAGTGGGTGACACCTACTTCCCCCGCTTCTGCACACTGCTCACGCCTAGGGCAGGGGGGGACACAAAGACAGAGGCCCTCAAACAGGGCCACTTCAGATGGTGGGCAATGGCTAAAAGCTGCTCTGTTTGATTTGCACCAGTAATTCAGTGGGCCTGTGCCTTGGGGAGCTGCCAGGCTGGTGCTGTTTAGCTCCTTGCTAAGGCACAGTGTATTTTTGTCATTTGAACCTTGACGCTCGCTCGGGGTGGCCCGGATCGGGCGGCGTCAGGGGCCGGTCGCAGCCCTCAGAGGCTGGCAGCCCCAGGGAGCAAACCCGAGCCCCCGCCGCACACCCTGCAGCTCCGAGAGCAGCGGCTGGCCCCAGCTACAGGGGGCGAGCAGTGAGCTGGCCGAGGCACAGAAGCACAAGGAGGGCTGCTGTGTGCTTTTCCGGGCGGTTTGTTCGGAGAACAGGGACACACACCAAACGGGAGCAGGGACAGAAGCCAAAAATTAAGGGG
Source organism: Oreocharis arfaki (assembly GCA_013398015.1). Taxonomy (NCBI): domain Eukaryota; kingdom Metazoa; phylum Chordata; class Aves; order Passeriformes; family Paramythiidae; genus Oreocharis; species Oreocharis arfaki. The sequence continues at coordinate 25,547 of VZRR01013720.1, forward strand.
TGACAGGGGGTTTTATACAGGAAAGGATAGAGGCAGAAAAAACTTGAGGAACCAATGGCAGGGAAAGACAGGGGAGGAGTGAAGGGTACAACAACAAGTGGGATATAAGGAAGGGAGGGTACAATCAATTGACAATTCAACAAACCAATGAAGCGTCAAGCAGCCAAGAATTTTCCAGACCTTAATACATCGTAATAAAACTTATGAATATGAGTAACTCTAACTTAGTAATACAACATAATGTTCAACAACCAATAAGAAGGGAAAGTTTTAAACTTGTTGGAAAGGGAGAATGGAGGCTTACTATACCTGGAAAAGTATTTTAAACCTGGGCCTCGCCCCACCACTTTAGGTCACTAGTTTGGATGTTTTGCTCCTGGTGGAGCTGAGCAACCACCACAGAACCTGGTTTATGTTGCAAGGTGACAAATCTGCACAGAGCCACTACTCCCTCTCAAATAAACACTCAAAGAAGCACTGATAAGTCATGAGGCCAGACCCACTGGCTGGAAAACTGACTTGTTAATTGCTTCTAGGACTGCTAGCTAGAGCCACAACCACGTAGCAGAGCAGAGGCCCTGGCACCTGGCGGTGAGTGCCGCGTGTGGCAGTGTGAGTGGCAGGCACCTCGGCAGCCACACTCAGGGGGTGAGCTCTCGGGGTGCCAGAGCTGCTCAGAGCAGCAAAGCCTCAGCTTTGGTGGGAAGATTATCTGCCTCAAACAGGGCAGAGCCCAGGAGCAGGGGAAGATTTCCCAGGCTTTTGGCCACCTAAGGAGACATCATTATTTGCATTAAATTAGGGAAAAGGGACTGGCGTGTGACAATCCACATACTGCATCAGGACAGGGATTGCATCCTGAGGGGTACATTTAGTTGAGATAATAAGGGGGGGAAAAAAGTACAAAATCAGGAAAAAAAAGGGTTGTTTATTATAATCATGCTCTTACTTGAGAGTCTAAAATTTGTACCTATGGAATATATTTATTTTAAAGGTCGTCATTATAAGAGCCAGAATGCTACTTGACTCTTGATGTCTTTAGTCTCTGAGTTATTATGCTGGTTTTTTTGTGTCAACTCTCTCCTGAACGTCACCTGCTTCCCTTCAACATCAATGAAGAAGTTTATTTGTTTGTTATGGAGATCCCATTGTAGCCCAGAAGGTAAATGAATCACTGTTCGTAACTATTATTTGGCTCAAAGGTGAGGAAAACCTATAGCTCTGTAAATCCCCTCCCTGCAGTCTTGCCTTGTTCCCGACTGCCATCTTGTGGCCCTAAAAGTTTAATTCCACTGCAGTTAAAGGCATTGTCCCAGTCTGACATGCATTGAAGCACTAAGTCATTGCCCATCCTACATTTATGAGCTTATTCCCTCTCGATATGCAGCGTCGCCTTGTGTCATTTCTCTGGGAAGCGTGGAATAACCATCTCTGAAGGTATTTTAAGGAAGTGTAGATGTGGTACTTAGAGACATGCCTTAGTGGTGAACTTGGCAGTGTTGAGCTAATTGGTTGAACTGGATGATCTTAAAAGGTCTTTTCTAACCTAAATGATTCTATGATTCTGTGTTAAGAACACACATGGTAACAGGGGCTCCATCCATTTGCAGAATTTGGTGACAAGTCTGAAATGAAATGTTCCTGTCAGCAGGTTGGAAGGTGTTCTGACTGAGAACAGGAGACTAGGTTGAATTAGAAATATGTTCTATGGGCAATGCACCAAACCAGAAATTAAATCTTGTCTAGAATAACTGATTTTTTTCCTTCTGTAATTATTTCTGAAGGGAATGATAAAGTGATATAGAGGTGGAAGGAATAACATCTAGTGAGGAGAAACCAGGAGCAGCCACAGGCAGACTTGGAAACACTAGATAAGGGTCATCAGTGATAGAAAGGAGCTGTGGTGCAAGACATGAGCAGAGTCTACCCAAGGTTTCACAGCAAGTAAGACAAAATTGAATTTCCTATTTCAAATATGAGGACAGGCCACAGGTGTCAAGGAGAACAAAAAGGCAGATGGAAAGGGCTGGACCAGCAGCAGAGTTGCTGTTGCACATTCAGAGGAGTGACTTTAAAGTACACCAGACATCACAGTAATGGCTGGGACTGTACAATAATGTGCTCAGCCATGCAGGGAGGCTGCCTCCTCAAACACACCTCAGCTGCAATGCCATAGGCTGGCTCCAGCTCAGCCACAAGAAGTATTGGACATCAGCAGCAGATATGGCTCTACAGTTTATTGCATCCAGCAGCATGCATTCCTACACACCAGTCTGCTTTATCCCAGCTAGAGACATTTGAGATCCCTGGAGAGATTTTGGCATCAGATCCACAGGTCTTTATTCTTGTCAGCAGTGGGAGCTTGCACCATCCACACAGGCCAGTGTCAGCAAAAGTTACTGAAGAAATCCTTTTCCTTTACAGGGTAGGTAAAGACTGAGCATGCTCATGTCTTTAGGGGATGGATTCATGCACACAGTGCACTGAAACCAGAAATATACAAGTTGAGTGTTGCAGCGCTGGGTGT
>VZRR01013721.1:0-14259 GCA_013398015.1 Oreocharis arfaki
CTTTTTCTTTTCTTTTTTTTTAACCTAGTCAGGAGTATTTAAAGATATGCCTACAAGAGATAAGGAAATTTGAGTGCCTTTGTAAGATGTCAGATAGCAGTGAGCTCAGACCTATCATGACTTGTACAACTGAACAAACAAAATTACTATTTCAGCATTTGGAGGTTTTTGTCTGACGATGCACTTTCCTGTTGAAAGAGAAGGATTTATTTAACATCCCTCTGCGGCAAGCGAAGGATTTATGGAGCACAGCATCTTCAGCTAGTCTCAGCCTTACTGATGCATCATTGAGGACTTTTATTTAAAAACAAATAAATAAATACTTCCAGCTGAATTTAAATATTCATTAAACACATTTCTAAATACCATTTTAGTTAAAAGAGTCAGTGCCAGCTAAAGGATGAAGTTAGAAGAAGAGGAGTAGTCCACAGTGGGTGTAGATTGCTCACCGTGAAGTTTAAATTGAGTTTTCAAAACTAAGTACTATGTGGGTAAGCAGCATGCCGAGTCTCTTGGGACTTCATTCTCAGAGACTGGGCAATAGGGCTTTTTGAGTATCTTATTTTTCTGAAATAAACAAAAATTGACATGTTATATCACATCAGACTTCAGCTTTGAAATTCAAGACTGTATAAAGATCTCCTCTGACATCTGACATGAACATAGACCATACAGAAAATGCCCCAGTGAGATGTGAGCAGCTCAGATCACGTTATCTGGGGCTGATGCTGCCCTGGGACTGGGGTCAGGAGCACGCAGTAAATGTTTGGTCAAACTTTAAGTGCCTGGGACAGAGGTCTTTTAATTCCTCAGTGACTGTTTAGGGATGTAGGGGTCTAGTCACTCGCCAGCTGAGTCTCCATGGCCCTCTTCCTTTGCTGTGAGGGTGGTGAGGCCCTGGCACGGGTTGTCCAGAGAAGCTGTGGCTGCCCCACCCCTGGAAGTGTTCAAGGACAGGCTGGACAGGGCTTGGAGGAACCTGGTCTAGTGGAAGCTGTCCCCGCCCGTAGACGGGGCCTTGGAACAAGATGAGCTCTAAGGTCCCTTCTAACCCAGACCATTCTATGGTTCCATGATCCACTTAAAACTTGGCTCTCTGCACTCAAGTGTCTTCTGAGACTGCTGTTAAGACTGAGACTCCTGGTATTCCAAGTCATGTTATGTGGCTATAAAAAGCACCTAAAATTCAGATTCTGAGTAGCATCAGCACCATATTGTTCTGGCTTCACTTGAAACAACCATCCCAGAAACCAACTACTTATCAACAAACTGTTCTGCCAACCACACAAAGGTGGATATGGCACAGGCACAAACACAACACAGGACAGGAAACTTCAGATCTTTATGGTATGTCTGTGAAGCTGCAGTCATTGCTCTCTTGAAGCTGGGGCTCTGATGTGAAGCCCCACTGTGGGCCACACACAGCACAGCAGGTTTGTGTGACCTCTGTTCCTTACGGAGTCACCTCCAACTTTTGCAGGGCAAAGCAGAGCAAAAGCTGCTCCACAGCTTGCTCTACTGATTCTGCCTGTTGCTCTTCATGTAACTGGCAAAAGCCAGCAAAGTTTTTAGAGAACAGAAAATGTGGCCCTTTGTCACCAAGGCTCCAGAGGCATTACCAAAGAAGAAGAAAAAGAAGCAAAGAAGAAGCCAAAAGGATTTCAAACATGCAGGGCAAGTGCTCCTGCAGCTCCAGAGAGCTCCAGAGAGCTCTAGTGCACTCAACAGTGGAAGGAGATCCAAATGAGATGGAAAGTATAATGGAAACATTCCTGTTGGAAAAGAAAAACGCCAACTAAAACAAAGCAACAATTTTAAGAAGTATTACTGGGTTGCTGCAATGAAGAAGTATGAGACACAAACTGATGGTTGTCTATACTGTATGGACAAGTATATTCAAGAAGAACTTGAGCTTTTTCAGGGTTCAACTTGCAGCTTCTTCCAGTAAGTGGAAATCCCGGAGAAAGACAGCTGATCGGGGGCAGGACACTGGTTTCATAACATGCTGAAAGAATGTTACTCCTTGGTGATCTGAGCTCAGAAATGCAGGAAATGTACCCTACAAGCAAGTTTGCTCTTCTGCACTCTTTGACCTCCAGAAGGTTTTGATGAGAACAGACTGAGCAGAGTAATAAAGATCTGGAAGGATGTGAACTATAAACTTCGTGACAATGTATGTGGGTCTTTTGGAACTTCCTTGGAAAACTGTTTCAGACCATTTCATTCATGTGCAGAGAACAGGAGGAGAAAAGCATGCAGTGATTTCCTACCAATCCTCCTCTTCAGAGCCGGTCTGTAGGGCCAAAAACCCCAGGACACACCTGCTGATTCATCTCTGGTGCTGCAGGAACTCCTGGGGACTCCAAGCAGGAACAGACCCCCAAGTTAGGGAGAGAGGGAGGAAGGGAAGGAGAGAGGCAGGCAGGCATAGTGCCTGGGCTGCCTGGCATCCTTTACCGTGCCCACTTTCCCACTTTCCCCATTCATTCTGGACAGCTGATCTGGGTTGCTATTTTTTTCAGTTGTTACTCCAGGTGATTTCTTCCTTGTTCTGTTACTAATTTTCTTTAAAGCTGGGCTATGCACTCTGTGAAGTCAGCTCCAGTTTCATCTTTCCTTCTGCCTAATTATTTCTGGAAACCCTGTGTGCAGTTTAACCATGCATCATTAGTCTGAGCCAACAGTCCTTTTTGATAAAATAGATATGTTTAATTTTAATGCTGTTTACTAACACTCTCAGGGCTGAACGTTTCTGTTACCTGTTCTCTGCTAGAATTTTTGTTTCTTGTTTCCTTTTTTGAATTGAACCATTTCATTGTGTTTTGTTTTGCATTAGAACTGCTCCAGCCTTGTCACATATTTCTTTCTATAGAAAAATTAACTTAATACCCACACCAGTGCTTTACTAAAAGAAAAAAAGAATTTATTGGTAGCAACACAACTGTCTTAATTTATTAACAGTCAATTAACTAATTAACTTTCTTAATGGGCAGCTTTTCCTTGATTGTAAGAGTCTGCAGCAATTAGCTACTTGTTTTATAATTACTCTACTTTCCAATCTCTTGCTGACTCGTTGATTTGTTTTTTCTCAATGCTCTTTTGAACTCTTTTTTTTTTTTTTTTTTTTAAATTAACTAACAGCAGCAGGTTTTCTCCCTAGTATAAGCTTATTTCTCTCTCGCTGCCTGCAGGGTAGGGAGAGGACTCTATCTCTGGCATGTCTGCTTTGACATTGATAGTCTGGAGGCACCTTTCCTTTCTGGAACTCATTTTCATAGAAGTTTGTTTTCTGCTTTTATCTGATAATGCAAACGTATTTTGTACTTCAACAGCTTCTAGAAGCATGCTGACCTTAAATTCAGCAGACAACAGCACAACATTTCTCAGCACTTCTCATTTGTTTTCTGGAGAAGTTTTTGGTTAACTAATTCAAATTCATTCCATCTGTGGTTAACTTCATGTTTTCACTGTAAGGATATTCCAGGGCTTTATCTACCTAAATACCATTTTTTCCCTTTGGATGAAGCTTCATTATTATATATCTATCTATATATACGCAAACACACATATCATAATGCTTGCTCAACTATGATGGCCGTGTAGCCAATGAATCAAGGACATCTTGGATTTGAAAGCTAGCTAGCACAGTTATGTGCTAGCTATATGTTGTATTTTGCTGTTTGAAACTCTGACAACATCTGAAAAAGTTCAGTTTAATCCAAGCTAATTATCACCTTTTTAATGGCCTGCTGCCTGTTTTTATAACTCATGAATTCCAAGCTTAAAGTAATGCACATGGATTAAAATAAAATCCAGGTGATGTGTTCAGAAGAGCAGTGTTTGATCAACATAAATAGGCTAATGTCTGCAGAACTAATTATCAGAAGGAGATAAGAAGAGCTAAGGAAAACCAGTGATGGCAGTTTTGTTATTCGTGACTTTTTCGTAATTTCTACCAAAATAATTCGAAGAATGCTCAGAGGAAAGTAATGGAAAGTCTTGTCAGCTTCAAAGACAGTGTCCCCACCACCAGAAAATAGGCTAAGGAAGTCAAAGGATACAGGCAGAGGATGAACCCTGATCCTGTTGCAAATGGGTCCTTTCCCAGCAACTTTTGCAAATTCTGTGAGCCGGGAGAGCAAACAGGAAACGCAACCCTAATGTTTGGGTACTGGAGCTCTCCACCTAAATTTTATGCTTCTATTTTTGAAACATAATTCACAGTCCAGAGGTGAGGGGCCAAGTCCTTTGTTTCCAGCGGGGTGCCACAGTCGGAAGGCCAAGGGCTGCGTTTTGTCGGAGGCAAGGCTTCACCTGTACTCACAGACTGAGAACATCAGAAATGCCACTCCTGCACCTCAAAACTCAAGCACTGCACTTAATCAGGGACGAGGCAACAGCTTTCCTGGGCTGTGGCTAGTCTGTGAGTGCATAGCCAGGGGCACTGAGAAGATGCTCAGGTCAAACGGAGAAGGATGGAGCAAATCGAGCTGTGTTCAGGAGGAGAAACAAGGAACATACTGCTTAGTTTTGCATTCTGGATGTAAGTGGAGGTCAGTTCTAGAAAACCAGGTGTATTTTTATACCTAGATATACCCAGGCGTATTTCCAAACTCCTTCCACAGAGCAGTATTTGCAGTTGTGCTACTCTGTCACCAGCTCAGGGCTGCTGTTTGAACTGCTTTATCAAATGCAGTGTTTCAAACACACCAGCTATTATGAAGTTCCCTCCCTCCCCTTTCAGCCCAGTTAATATTTTACTTCTTCTAGCTCCCCAGAAGAATCACTGAAGAGCAATATTTGCAAATAAAATGTACACTCTTTCATTTTGCAGCACAAGTTTTTGCTAATGTCTTTGCCAATTATTTAGCTAGAGGCCCTACCTAACCCTAGGGTAGAAGTGAAGGTGGGTGGCCAGACCCTGGCTGATACAGTGACCCTTGCAAGGACAGACACTGGGCACAGCAGGTCCCCCCAAGGCTGAGCTGTTCAGCCCCCTGGAAAATTCCTGGGGTGTAGGTATGCTCTGCTTTCCTGGAGGGCACTTGCTTTCAGATTAAGACTGAGAGCCTGGAAGAACAGGCACCCCAGGGTAGTGGTCATATCACCAAGCCTGACAGAAATCAAGGAGCATTTGGACAACACTCTCAGGCACAGGATGGGATTCTTGGGGCTACCCTGTGCAGAGTCAGGAGCTGGACTTCGGAGATCCTTGTGGGTTCCTTCCAGCTAAGGATATTCTGTGATGCTATGATCATGCTTTTCTTTGTCAGAGACCACCATCACAGGCTTTATCTGGTGAAAATGCTGTCTTTCTTGATTGAGAGAAATGTATTCTTTATTATCATTCATCAGGGGATTTATAGTACCAGTGGAGTTGTGTCACCTTGCATATTAACTCATGACCTTCTGGCTGTCCACGTGTTCTGGTTGATCACAACTTTCTGCAGCAGCAGCAGCAGACTGCTCTCCAATACACATTATTCTTTACACTACTCTTAAGATATATTGTAATTTAGGAAATGTCATGAAAATGAGATATTCAATTTAAATATAATTTCATATTTAATACTAAAAATAACAAGATATGAGTTAAGAAGTTGATTCTAATGTTGATTTCTCTATTCTGACCAGCATCAACAGTGTAAAAACTTGGCAGCAGTTGAATTCAAACAACTGCCCCACTTGTGATAATTGATAGAGTTATTTCAAAACCAGAAAGTACCTAGAAAATACAACTGGCTCTTCAGCAGTTTTTTTCTGCTGTATCATTTCCACTGCAATTGGCAAAGAACAAAAAAACCCAAGCAGGCTGTTCATGTCCTGACAGAAATAGTTTTTCCTTTGCCTTGTGCAACCAAGAACCTTTAAACCCAAACCTCTACTGCAATGTACATTTGAAAAGTTTCTAGAAATTTTTAAGCGGTTATCAAAAGTATTTCTGACTTTATGCAACAGCAAGTATTGATATCAATGACAGCCAGCTTTATATTAATAGAAACATGTGAAGCTTAGTCATCATGTCCTTACAAATACAACTGCTGGCAACATAAGAACAGTTAAAAGTTTCTTGTTGGTTGAAGAACAGCTACTGATCTGAATCAACGTGCCTGTGATGACACATGACCTCTCTCAGTCAAGCAGGCAATGGATGATGAGAGACAGAATGGGCCGAACATCAAACTGTGTTTTATCAATATATCACTTTACATTTCAGTGAAAGTCTTAGTCTTAGAAGAAGAGAGACTCAGCCCATACTATATTCCATTTTAGTCTCCCTTTGGAATATTTAACTCACAACCCTAGAGTTGTATAATTTTGCATAAACATTATTTACATAAGCTATGAGTGCCAGTCCCAAAGCCTACATTCCCAGCTGCAGTAGCAGTTCACTTGCATTCCCAAATGCTTCTCTTTCATTTGCTATTTAACTTCAGAAGCACTGTTAAAAATGCCCCTGTATTGTTCACTCTCATCCACACCTCATGATCTATTGATAAGGCAGAAGTCACTACTGAGTATTTACATGCAATTTCTGCATGTATTTATTAAATTCATGTTCAGAGAAAAACATCTCATTCTGATTCTTCTAAGGCATGTGAGGGAGCACTCGGAGCTGAAGGCTTGTGTCTTATCAGGTCCAAACCTTACTGTGCTCTGCTGTGGCTGCAAGCAGAGATGTAAACAAGTTGACCCTAACTTGCAAAACTCCACCTGAACTCCAGAATCCCAAATTTTCCAAGTCATTCTGAGGTGGAGGGACATGAGGAGAAGTAGGTGATATGCACAGGTACAACACACTATGGAGAACATTGCTGCCCCAGGGCATTTTGAGAGGTTGGTCAGCAGCAGACTGCTCTGCCAAGCACTTCCTCTGGAAGCCCCAAGAGCAGCAGTGTGCTTGGCATAAGTAGAGAAGATTGCTCTGCAAGTCCTATAAATTGTCACATCCTTTTAGAAAGGCTGTAAGGGTCTTGCCCTCCTGGGGAGTACACCCACCCACAGACAATAGTCTTACAGAAAGCCTTACTACAACCAGCTACATAGTGGGACAGTCCTTGAGTCAATACAGCTGGAATTTGCTAGATAGATAAAAAGAGGAGGATTCTGTACCGGAGAAAAGACTCACAGTAGCATGGGAAATAATATGAGAAAATTAATATCCTAAGCAAAACAACAGCCGGAAAACACAGGAAATTCAAGTTTGTAGATCTCTTTATAAGGAAGTAAGTCTGTGAGCAAAGAAGGATCCACAAAAACTGGATTCTCTCCCAGCCTTTTGGTAGTGTGGCAGCCCTTCACTTCTTCTGCCTTCCCTCCTCTTCCTCAGCCTTCCAAATACTTGCTGCAAGGTAAAGCATCCAACAAATAACTAAGCCTGTCTCTCCTGGGGACTGAAAACCCCATGTGAGCTCTGCAAACAAGAGATATGGGACAATTTCAGGAAAGATACAAAATAGGCAAAGAAACTATCACCAGCATACTCACAGGCTGCTTTTCACCACTGCGCTCAAGCCTAACATACATTTGTCCGTTTTGGATATCAAACCAGCCCCAAGGCACACTGTAACAGTAGGCTGCTGCACAATCCAGGATGTAGTAAAAAAGCCTTCACTGACTTTTTCAGGTGGTTTTTTGCAGACTGTTTTGAAAAAGCCCCAGGCTATGTAAGCTCTGGCTGGAGCAGCAATCAGGTTTCAACAACATTCAAGACCTGCACTGTCAAATTAAGCACAGCATTTACAGGTTTATCTGAAAAAAAGCAAGCCTCAAAATTGTTTTAATCATGCAAGAACAGCACCAGAGATTTTTTCTGAGTAAATATGTCTTTCACTAGGCATCTTGGCCTATTTCACCCTTCCTTTAGTACTTCATCACTGTTAAGCAAAAGCTGAGGGAGGATCTTAACAGGTAAAATACCAGAAGGGGTGGTATAAAGATTATGGACTTACGTGGGGTCTTCTCAGTGGCATCCAGTGACAGGCAATTGGCACAAACTGGAACACAGGAGGCTCCATTTGGACATCAGGGAATCCCTTTTCACTGTGAGGGTATGACCAAACACTGGCACATGTTGCCCAGAGAGGCTGTAGAGTCTCCATCCCTGGAGATATCAAAAAGTGTCCAGGCATGGTCCTGGGCCCTGTGTAGCCCAGCTTGAGCAGGGGGTTTGGACCAGATGTACCTTACAACCTCAGCCATACTGTGATTCTGTGAAGGGAAAGGGGAAGAGAAAGAGTGTGTTCCTGAGATAAGCTTTGACAGTGGTTTCAAGAAGCTCCTACTTGCATTGTGAGAAACCCAGCTCCAAAGGGTTTCTAAAAAAAGGTTGTGAGTCTCCTCCGGTCCGGGTAGAGCCAGACTCCTAAGGCGTGGATCCTGAGTTGTACAAAGGAGGGAGAGGAAAATTCCACACAGTAGGAAATTCACTGATTGTTGTGTGCTAACCTATACCTCATAAGACAAAAAATTAGCTAAGAACCAAGTTATCAGGAAATGACACTGTGTAATCAGTTCCATCAGTTCTATAACAAGTTCCAGATTTGCAAGTGCACTTTCCAATTGTCAACTTGCTGTTTTCAGCAACTTTCATCCTCTGACAAGCACCAACCACTAGTTTGTGCATCATCCAATGATCTGGTTTTGAGAAGCTATTAGAGCCAGTATAGAGAATTGCAGGTTTATCTCTCTCTCTTTTTCCTCTTTTTTTTTCAAATATATTTTTAATTTGCATGTTTATGGCAATATCTCCTTCTGTATCTGATTTGCACTAGGTTACTTTTTGCTGTGTGTAGCAGTCTTGGTGACTTTCACAGAACTAACCTGGAGATAAAATCAAAAGCAGAGTTAAAATTGGCCTCATTTTCCCTTCAGTAGAGTTGTGCTCTTAAACCATGACTCATCATGACTTGCAGTCACACCCAGGCCCATGATGAGCTGACTGGCCGGTCTTGAGAACAGAAGGCAATCCAGATAGACACAGCAGACGGGTGAAGGGTGGCTCCCTCCCCTCACTGGGTCATCGCAGTGACAAACAAGCCAGCAATCACCCTGGTTTCTCAACTGAGGTTCCAACTTGGTAATGAGTCCCAGAAACTGAACAGCCTCTGTTGTGGGACATTTTAATGTGCAGCTCTAGACAGAAGTAGATACTGAATCAATTTTTCCTCTGTTATGACAAATGGGGAAATGTACAACCTCAGAAAAATAAATCCCCTTTTCTGAAAGCTGTGACAGGAGAGTGACTGTCAAACAGTCAAACTATTCTCCTGGCAAGTCATTGCATGATCAATACATGAGTAACAGGTTACAATAAGAACCTTATGCTGTGAAATTAAAACTTAGCCAAGTGTTTAAATGCATGGTACTCTCCTACCTTTAGTATGCTTTCCAGCCTTAGTCAGGTCTTCAATACATAATTCACTTTTGCAATCATTCTGTGTAGCAAAAACAAGTTGGGTGATCATAAAGAAGAATTTATTTAAGCAAAAGAGTAGCTTCATAAAATACTTTAAACAATTATGTTATATCGTGCTGCAAAAGATATGTTGCTTCATGCCACTATCAGACACCTCCGAAAGCAAATGCAATTTCATTTTTCTCTATTCTGGTCCTGATATATTCACAGTAGCCTCCAGACAGCCAAAGCATAAGTTCTTCAGAAGCTTTCTACCAATAAATGTCAAAACTAATCTTTCTTCAGGCATTAGACTCAAAAACCAAATATGCTTTATTTCCATATTTTCTTTCAGAGTTCTTGAACTGTTTCAGTCCAATACCAGAAAACCTAAGCTTTTGAGTCATTTAACCAGTGTTTTTGTTGTTCATCTGTCTGTCTTGGTTGCATCTGACCTCTGGGATGATTGCAATAGAAAAAACATTCAGGTTTTTTTCTTTCCTTTCTTCACTGTGACTCAACATCCTTCTCCTCTCAGGGGTATGACTACAGTTCATAGGGAATAGGTCCAAAGTTTCAACATTTCAAGTGTCTCACCCACAAATACTTTTGTCATTTAAGAAATCTCAGGGTACTTATTTTCACAGATATGCTGAACATTCCCTGGGTTATAATCTGGGGTGGGGAGGGTTAGCATTTTTTTAGAGGAGCAACAAACCAGTACTCCAGATAGCCCTGATAATGAAGCACTAAGGAGTAGACTTCTGGGTTAAAGCAGTTCAGAGTGAAAGCAAAAACCAGATATGTGTGGGAATATTGCACTACCAGCAATGAACTCTCCTAAACTAAGCATATGCAGAGGGGTCATCCAAAATTCCTATTTCAGGAGGCTCTCAATAGACTGTATTATAAATTAAAGAGAACAGGTGGGTTCTTCCCACCCTAGTAGTTTGTTTTGTTAAGAGACAACTCTTTTCCTCAGCATGACCCCTTCACAGGGGGAGGGCACACAGAAACGGTGGGGTCTGTTATGCACTTAGTCTGTGGTTCTGTGAATGCACATCCTCAGCCCCCCCCAAGCATCAGGTGTTTCACCACGTCTCCCTCCATCTTCCCACACCCCTGGTGTTTCCATCAGTCCATGTGTGGATCTGCCTCTGGCTGGAAACTAAGAGCCTGCTGGTTTCAGGCTTAGCAGTTCTCTGCCGCAGGGAGCTGATTGACACAAAGCTCTCCCAGATGGGAGGCATTACTCGAGGCTGGAAACACCCATCGAGCCCTGCATGACATACTCTGTTTTTCCCACACGTACTTGGGTTTTGTCCCAGGTTTCAAGAGAGCCACTGTGTGAAAATGCCTGGTCTGGACAGCCTGGCTGAGGTAACGTCACTTCACCTCCTGCACAGCTCTGGTCTTTCCCCAGATCAATCAGCTCAGGCATTGCTGTCTGACAAAATTACAGCCATTGACAGAGTTAACCACAAGTTTCCAGGAAGGCAAATCAGTTTTTCACTAATAAATCAATTGTCTTCCTCTCTTAAGTTAAGTATCCTTTTGGGGCTTTTTTAGCTGTCCTGTTGCAATTCTCATTCTTTGGCTTTTTCATACACCTTCCCCAGCATATCTAAGCAAATCTCTTATTTTCCACAGCTAGACACTTCTAAATTTATTTCCCACCTTTTTGCCATTGTTTACACGTGGTTGATATCCCTTCTCACAGAATCAAAAATAATTCTCATTCTATTCAAGAAAAAAAGTCCCTTTTTTCCCCATTGAAATGTTACCGCTTAATTTAAGGTTTGAAACACTATCTAGGGGAAAAAAAAAGAAAAGGAAACAAACCAGATTTAACCAAGACACCAGTTTTCATTTTAAGAAGATTTGATGTGAATCTGGGCCAAATTAGCTGTCGGTTTACGAGAATCACAATTACAGTTGCATTTTAAAAGATAGTTTACTAGAATAGGATTTACTCCTAGATCAAAAGCGTTTTTTCTCATTTTTTGTAAAGAGGGAATGTAAAAATATTTTCCTATGTTTAACATCATGTTTTCCTAGGACGAACAAAAGACTTTTGTAAGCTAGAAACCACAAAAAATAAGCATGTGTGTTCCCAAAGATTAGAACAGTATCACACACATACGGCAGAAGACAGTATGGAAATAAATCCTAAAATAATGTATTCAAAGGCTTCAAAAACCATTTTAAAATAAGAGTCAGTTTTTCAGCTCATACATTTTGACACAGCCCTGAGGTTTCAGTCACTCAAATACATACCACAGTAGCTCCTTGATAGCTCAATTTACAGTTAGAAAATGTTATCTAAATATAGATTAGAAAACAGCTTTTGTGTTTGCAAGTTCAGAGGAGGGAGTGGTTTGGCTTTCGTTTACTGGGATGTAAAATGGACTAATCTTCTATATGATGCCCACAGAAGTCATATTTCATGTGGCCATGTGTGCAACAGGGTCCTCAGCCTCTGCCCTGTGAAACTAGAAGATGGGCCTTCAGCATCAATTTTTCCTTATGACTACCCAGCACTTTTGTTGTGAAGGATTCTGATTGCAGCATCCTGCAGAACTGTGTGGCCAGGGGTTTAATGTGAGAGTTGTGTCTCTAGCCTAACCCAGTTATACACATTCCCACCACGAAAGCATAGGACAGGCATCTCCAAAAGGAGTTCCATCACATCTATCTCAGACACCAACCACAGAAAGGGAACAATTACCCCATGGAGATGCCTGTCTAGTTCCGTCAACTACACAGGACCCTAGGTGAGTAGCTTAGACTAGACAGCTAAATTTTAGATGGCTAAAGATAGGTGGGATGAATCTCACCTCTAGCCTTGGGATACATCACAATTTACCTCTGGAGAATTTATTAGTCAAGTTTCTATGGTAGGAAACCAGCTCCAGCACAGAAAGCATAAAAAGAGGGGACAAGTACAGAAGAGAACACACCCAATATCAAAGATGGCCTAAATATTCCATAGTATAGGCTGTGCCCTGTAGTTCACACAACTAACCTGCAGATTAGAGCACTTTCATCTCTCTGGGCCGCTATTAATCCACAGAGCAGCCAGAGCTCAGTAAATCGAGATACGAACTGGTGGTAGCTGAGGCTGATGCTTTCAGTGTGCCAGGAGCAGTAAACAACACAGAGACAGCCACAGCCAGGCTTCATAAAGAATTAACAACATCTGAGAGAATGGGACTTAGAATCCCATTAATGCCATTAATGTATCAGAAAAATACATCTATTTCAAAAAAAGGGACATTTTCCTTTGCTTTCTTGTGATGATTTTGTTATTATTTGTTGTCACACACACTAACTTTGTGAGCATTTATCATCTAAGTTTTTATATTGTTTTAAATGCTTAAAACATTTATTATTCATCTGCAGGAAGATGTATGTCTTTGATTTTCAGCTTAGATTCCCAGATCTCCTTTTTATTGCTTTTACTTTTCCTTTTTAGGAAAAAAATTGACTAGTTTTTTATTTTTCCTCTTCTTGTTGTGTCTAATGTCAATGCAGAAAGTACTTACGCAGTTCTTCAGTCTGACTATGAGTGAGAACCAAGCTATTACACTGTAATTTCACTCCCTATTGTGTGGGAAGTAAGAATTGCATCATCCCTAAGATCCAGAACATGAGATGAAGATCCTTTCTTGGTGGGTGCGGTCCAAGATTTCATAGTCAATCTTTCAGCCAAAGTAAGAGCTCCTTTTGTTTTGATTCGTTTCTTTCCTCTTCTGTTTCCCTCTCTTCCCAACAAAAATCTTTGTGGAAGACCAAAAAAAACCTCGAAAAACCCCAACTTTCAGTCTAGTAGCAGGTATTTTAAACGTTACGCTTAAACATTGTGAACATCTCATACTTCTGTGAGGGAATTTTTATCATCTAAACAGTTGTCTTTAAGCTCCCCACTTCATGTGTGAGTACTAGGGGACTAGGAATTCCCAACATGTATAAGAGCATGACAACTACAAGTCTTAGAAAACATAAAAAGCAGGCATAGAAACTTAGATTCAGAATACTTTAAGTACTGTTAGTACCCGAATCTCAAGCCAAATGCTACTTTTTGGATATCATTATCTAATAGCTGTTCTTAAATTTAAATTCCAACAGATCGCTTTCGTTATTTTGTAACGCAGCCCTTTGTACTGGCGAATATGTTGACCAACTAATAACTAAAAATAATTAAATTCTGCCTTCTTAACAAGGTGAAAGGCCACTAGCGAACAGACATTTAGGAAAATCTGTATTAGCCTCTACCAAAACTGAAAGTCTACTGTAAAAACAGCTGGAGAAAGTTATGTGACACTTAAATACAGCATAAAACAGAGTGCGTCACTCTATGAGGCATGAAACCAACCATTCAAAGGCACACTAAATTGTTAAACTGGGTTAAAATATCTTAACAATGAAATTCCCATCAGCACTCTTGGCAGCGCATCATTTGGTGTCATTAACGCTTTATTCAGGAGCTTCTGGAGGAGGCTGCCTTCAGTGGTGCCCTTGGATAAACGGCTACATGGAATTTGGGAGGGAGGGAGGGAGAGAACGGAGAAAGAGAAGGAAGGAAGGGAGGGAAAGGAGAGAGGGAAGGAAGAGAGGGATAAGAGAGAGAGAATGATAGGGGGAAGGAAGAAGGGAAGGAAGCAGGAAGGGAAGAGCAGGGCGCGGGCAGGCGCCAGGACCCGGCTCTCGGCCGGAGCGCCGCTGCCGCCCCGTGCGCCAGCGGTGCCGCGCATGCGCAGTGCCGGGCGGTGTGGGCGGCCGTGCGTCGGCGGCAAGTGCCGCGTCCAATCAGCGCGTGGGGTGTGCGCGCGGGGTGTGCGCGCGGGGGGGCGGGCGGTGCT
>VZRR01013721.1:14698-57407 GCA_013398015.1 Oreocharis arfaki
GGTGGGGGTACGAAGGAAGCACTCTTCGGGCGGAGAGCGCGTTGAGGCGGGGGTCGCAGCGCGTTCGCAGGGGTGGTGTCGGTGATGCGGCCTTTTCTCCCCCGCAGCGCGCACTCCGTGACGCGGCCCAGCCCGTGCAGGGTCCGGGGTCTCGCCTGCGGGGGCACCGGGGCAGTGGTGGAGGCGCCCCGTCAGCGCCCGGCACCGCCGGTGGTTTTCCCGCGGCAGTGCCGTGCTGCGGGTATTGCCCACCTTCCTCCGAGACCGCTCCTTACTCGGTGTCTCGCCCCCGGATTGCACGGGTGCCCTTGTGCCCTGCTGACACAGGCGTGACTCCCGCGCCGCGTTCCCCGGTGCTGTGCGAAAGGGCCAGCTCAGCCGCGCTGGGAAGTCGGCGGGAACCCCGCTCTGCCGGGGTGAGACGTGCAGCTGGTATTTGTCGCCTTTTGAGGGAGCCGGGGAAGGTCTGTCTTAGACCGTAAACAACGAAATACAAATCCTGTCCGTCCTGTTCTGTGCAGTGAGATCCTTGGCATGTTTGTGGCATGGTGAAAGTGTAGTAATCGCAGAAGAACGGATATCCAATTTAGCATGACAGTAAGCCCAAAATCATCTACAACCCGGTCTTCCAAATGCTTATTCAATTAAAAAAGGAGAGAGAAAGTGTTCTAGCAGTAAAGATAACTGTATGTAGAGTAAGTTTTGACAGACACATTAATTTGAGGCACTTGAGGAAGGCATTTCTCTGTGTGAAAAACATCTGGCTGCAGTAATGGAATAATTGCAATCCAAAAGCACTGTAAATTAAGGTGATGCAGCACTCAGAATGCTCTAGCATATAGAGTCAGTTCTTTAATCTCTAGTATTACGCCACACAGCAAAGAAAATGAAGGACTATATTCTTGTCAACATGATGAGTTTGAATTAAACCATCTAAGGTAAACCACGAAATACGATTTGTAATATGAGTTTAACTTTAAAGGTGACTTAAATAGCGTAATTACTCTTGGATGCCCTAAGACTTGTGAGTAAGCCATTGTGTATCTTAGCAAGCAATGAGGCCCAAAATAGTTGGATTTGCAGAGAGGAACAGTTGTCACTGAAAACTGAATACCCACTGTGTTTTTCAGAAGGGCTTCCTTTGACCTGGCTTAGTAAATCTGAAAAAAAAGCTGAATCCCGTAGTATTTTGAATTCTTGAGAACTTCTAGAGTGTGTTTTCCAATTTACTCTAAGAAGGAACCTACTCTTCTTGGCTGGGTGCATCTTGTGAAGTGAACAAAAGCATACTACGTGGGGTGTTTGGGAAGTTTGCTTCGCTAGCACACTCCTGATTTTAACCAAAATGCTAAAGTAGAGCTTTAACTTCCGTCAGCTGTATCTTTGAGTTTGTATGCAAAAATGTGGAAGATCTTAATGTGTTAAATGTTTAAATGCTTTTAATAGGTTCTAAAATATGCAAATGGTATTTTGAACACTAATGAATTTGTTGTGATAAGAATGGTCTAGAATTAAAACCCATACCCTTTACCTGATCGTTTGGATCAGGTGGGCACTCTTGTTAGGTGTAGAATAGACAGGTCTTTGCACATGAGTTCTGTAAGTCCCAGATAACTCCGCCCTATGGTTTAGGGAAACATAGCTCAACAAGCTTCCTTGTCATCTCATCCCCACCTTCCAAGTTTGGTAATCAAAGTGTTTCTATAAACACTTCATGGGTTTTCTTTTAATCATAGTCCTGTCTTCCTCCCTGCACTGGGCATGCTGGTGGGGGGGCAGAGGAGAGTGGTAGATCAGTCAGAGGGTTCACATTTGTGTCTGAATGCTGGCGTTTTAATTGTCCTGTAGAATTCGACCACTGGAAGTTTCATGGGGGAGGTTTTGGGGAGTAGGAAAAAACACTGCATTATTCATAATGTGAATCCTGTTTATATGTAGTCCTTAGTTAAACCAGAGGTAGCATGTTAGTTCATCCAAGTGTGGGTAGGAGCCAAACCTTGAGTGAACCAAAATTAACTGCTGAACCAATCATTAAGTTGTGTGGGTTCAGCCTAGTGTGACCACAGTGGGGTTAATGTGTGGGGATACACCTGCAGCTTTCCCTGCCCCCACCTCTAGTTCGGAGGTAAGCAGTCTGGAGAGAGGACTATAAGTAATGGAAAGGCTTACTTTGCTGTAACAAATCATAGGCTGCATCACAAGTCACTCTGTTTTGAGCAATATGCAGTGGTTTTCAGTTAAGGCCCTCTTAAGGGTGGAAGAAAGTTTTGGTTTTGTTAAGTATGAAGGGGAAATGTAGTATTTTGCATAAATGTGAGTTAGAAGGTCAGAATAAGGCTCTACTGACCGATCAGGTACTGAAGCTTTAAAAAGGGGAAAGTGTGCTGTGAAGGGTAAATTGGCTTTAGAAGCATTGGTGAAATACAAATAAATTGAGTTTAATCATTAAACATACGTTGGAGAGTAGGAGAGGTGTAGGCTAGGGCATCAGTAACTCAATGTCTTGAAATGAGAGCCTGTCTTAAAGAATATTCTATTAATCTTTATAGTTGAGGTATTTTGTTTGTGAATGATTTTATTTGAACTGTCACCATAATGGTTGTAGGTGTTTGGATTCCAATCTTGGCCCATTGACAAATGCTTTGATAAGTAAATATATGGCACTTGCTCTCTCTGTTCATGCTGCTTTTAGGGTCATCAAATCACAGAATCCTAGAATGGTTTGGGTTGGAAGAGACCTTAAAGATCATCCTGTTCCAGCCCACTGCCATGGGCAGGTACACCTTCCACTAGGCCGGGTTGATCCAAGCCCCGTCCAGCCTAGCTTTGAACAGTTCCAGGGATGGGGCAGCCACAGCTTCTCTGGGCAGCCTGTGCCAGAGCCTCACCACCCTCCCAGGCAAGAATTTTTCCAATAGCTAAGCCTGCCCTCTGTCAATTTGAAGCCGTTCCTCCTTGTCCCGTCGCTCCAGGTCATTGCCCAGAGTCTCTCTCCAGCTCTCCTGGAGCCCCTTTAGGCGTGGCAGGGGCTCTAAGGTCTCCCTGGAGCCTTCCCTTCTCCAGGCTGAACATCCCCAGCTTTCCCAGCCTGTCTCCAGAGCAGAGGTGCTCCAGCCCTTAGAACATCTTTTTATTCTTCTCTGGACTCATTCCAGAAGATCCATGTGATGTTGGGGTCTCACAGTCCCTGTGATGTTGGGGTCTCCAGAGCTGGAGATCAGTGTTTTATGTGGTACTGTCCTAAAAATGGTTATTTACAGGTCAGCTAGTAAGATCATGTCTTTTGACATCATATGTCAGATAGGAAATAGCCTGCAGTTTCAGGATGGGAAAACTGAGACAGCTTGATGTGATTTGGTGGAGACCTTTGCTAGTGCTACTATCTGAAGCCTCGTCTAATGCATTTTGTATTTTATTTTTATATAGATATTGTTAGTTCTGATAAACCTGTGCTGTTCTGTTTTTGTAGAAATGTTTCTGAAGTTCTTTCTGATTTATGTCTAAAATATTTGCAGATTTCTTTCAGTTTTGGATACTGTGAAGAACAGTTGTGGAAACAAATCCAAGTTTAACAGATAATACCAGAACTGAGATTCTAAATATAATTTCCAACAAGTATTTTCTTTGACTTGGCAATATAGCTGCTTCACAGTTCTTTCAGGTTGTTTCTTGTGTCCTTCTAAGTTAAAGTACATTAAATGGTTAATTTAGTATTCATCATAAATATTTTGACATATATACATGTAAATGGAATGTGATAGTCATTCAGCCAAAGTTATTCATGTGGTTTAATGAGTAGAATATGTAGCTCTAAATACAAAGGTGTTTGTCCTTTAAGCAAAGGCAGGAGTTGACAGTGATTTTAGTTGTGCATGCTTTACTTATTGTAAGTGAATAATTTACTATCTAACCTAGCCCTTATTTAAGAAAAAGTAAAAATAAAACCAGTTTTTACTTGTATTTTTGGGGAGTTGTGTTTGTGGGGTTTTTTGGTTGTTGTTAGGTGCTTTGGGGGGTTTTTAAAAGATCTTTAGGAAGTCTGTGCATTGTTGTCTTTCCGGAGTAATTCTGCTTGAATACCAGCACAACTGAAGGGCTGTAACTGATGCAATTTTTCAGAGGAGTCTCTGAAATCCCTTCAGACTTGTTTCATTTTTTAGCAGTGAGACAGACCAAATCTCACGACATGATTTTTATCCCTGATCCAAAAATTAACAATTAGTGTCATCTAAAATAATGGTGAACTGCGGAGTAGTTTGGGGTTTTTTGGCTTTGATATGGACTTTGTGTCATCCTCTGCGGGAAGCTTTTCAAACTTCTGTTCTGCGGAAAAATTCTATGGTTACATTTTATCAATGTCTTTTTTCTTTTTAAGATCATGGCTTCTGGAAGCCTGTGACCAGTAGAGTTCTCAGTATCCCCTATGCTCTCCTTCCCATGTCCCAAGTTCTTACGTAGTTTGCAAATACTGAGAAAAAAGTGTGTATTCAGTCTTAAAACCTGGAAAACAAATTAAGACTCTTAACACAGACTTAAGACTTGCCAGACTTCCTATGATTCTTTTTAATACTCACTTGTGACTTGACAAGTGTCCAAATGCAGTGTTAAGAATTACGCTACAGAAATACAAACTAGTAATTTTTTAAAATCTCATTTATGTAATTAGGCTGTGAAGAATATAATCCAGGTATTGGACTAATAAAGAATACAATTTAGAATTATGACTCTGCTAATAACTGAAGATTAAATGTACTTTTTTCCTAAAGGAGAAAGCATTGTTCTTGGGCAGCAAAGCTTGCTTTTTGTATCACTTTTCTTTTGTGTCTTTTTGAAGATCAAGCAATGAACATGCACACTAAAATGCTTGTTCATTCTTTGTCAGCATAATGTGAATCAGCAGCTGTTAACCACTGTAGGCATTCATCTGTAATATAACTATTTCCTTAAAAGGAGAGATAGCTGGAGGCAAGGACAGAGATAAAACTGTAGAAAAAAAGCCTTTGCAGTGTGTTTTGAATGAGATGTGTCTTATCTAAACTGTCTTGTTTTAGCAGGAGTAAATGATAGTTGTCCCTTTGGACTTCACATCTGTGGATGATAGAAATTTTTTTATAGGCTAAAGTAAATGTAAAATGCCAACCCTAAGAGAACTGACGGAGATGACCTGCTAGAACTTACTCAGTAGATTAGCATAATAGTCAGGAGTACCACCAAGAGTTTGTTTTCTCCAGGCTATATTTTTGAGGGTCTGCAATTGTATTTTTTTCCAACTACTGAGGAATTTAAAGTGTTCCAAGAATACAGATATGTTAGAAGCATGGTGCTAACTGAACAGACCTTTATTGTCTGCTAGGTGATAAATTATTGCTAGTTTTATCATTTTGGTGATCACGACTGAATTCACATCTGGGTGCCCAAGTTCAAGCAGCTTAGAGAGCAGTGACAGCCAAGGTGTGTCCTGCCTGGCTTCTGCAGCTACCAAAGGGAGTTTTAATCTCTTCTCTCTTGTTTCAGAACTTCACCAGTGTACAGGTAACACTTACTGTGATTGCTAGAGAGGATTGATATCTGTAGTATTGCTGGATGCTTGTACAATAAGGAAAGACTAAGGAACAGGGTTTTGTCTACATTTTTAGCGATTCGGGTACCTTTTAGCTGGATCATTTACCGGAGTTATATGGTGGGTGCAGATCAGAAAAAAGCCAAATGCATGTAGACTGCGTTGATTTGGATGGTAGGCCTGCATAATTCATATCTGAGTCTAGGAATAAAATGTTAGCTCTTCTTATGGGAATATCTGAATTGGATTTATTCACCAATGGAAAATAAGAGGGTTTTGCTCTTTAAAAGAAAGCACTGACCTCATAGGATGTTAACTTCTGTAGCTCAAGTGTTTTTGCTTGGCTCTTGCTGGAACTATGGCTTAGTGCAGCTTGAAACGGACCACGTGTCAATTTTTGCTAGTTTATTGCCCCAGTTGCTCTTAAGTGTGTTACAGTTAATGGTAACAAGGTAGATTCCTGTGTTTTATTTGGCAGTGAGTCTTTGAGACAATTATTAGGTTTGGACCCTAGATTGGATTGAATCTGGGTGCCTTTGGAGGAGTCCTTTCTTCTTCAGTGTTCAGCTGGTGATAAGGAAATTCCTGGTCACAGAGGCACAGTGAGGTCCTGCTGGACAGGAGTAGCTGCTTTGCAAGGCTTACTGGAGTGCCTGGTCCTCAGCTGTCCAGGAGGAGAGGGAGAGCGTCAAACGATTTCTGTATCAAAACCTTCTCCAGTCTACTCTGCTCTTCAGTCTGTTTTTTCCTGAATTTCAAAAACCTGTAGTTTGGAGGGGAAAAAAGGATTTGAAAGACAAACTTTGATATGTGGGGATGGATGCTTTCTCTGGATTTGGTGTTCCTGTTGTATCTTGGTGACCATTAGATACTGGAATTCAGGTCCTTGGATTTAGCACCAAGAGTTAAGATTGTAAAATGTAATCAGCTATGTTTTTCCTGAAAGTGTAAGTCTTCACAGTAGTAAAGGCATGGTGTCCTTGATTTCCATGGGTTTCCTGCTCTGATTTAGTATTTTTAATTACACTTGAAACATTCGGACTTGGAGTGTTAAAAAATCATTTTGGTAAACATGTACACAAGTATGTGTGCTTTTGTCAGCTTCAGTGACAAGTTGATGATTTTTAGCTTCCTTCAACTTTTACAGACATTTGTTTGTCCACAGGATGTTGAGTGCACTTTTACATGTGGTGGTGGTGCTGAGCTTGGGTGAAAGTTTGTCTGCCTTGTGTGAGATTTTGTGTGGATGAGGAATACATCTCACTATTATGAACTCTACTCTGGTACTCTGTTCCTGCTCTTGTACTCTACCTGCACTGGCTATATTCCTCAACAGTGTTACAGTTTACTACCATTTTTCTTCTGTAACTTAGCAACAACAGTTCCTTATAGCTTTACCTGTTTTCAGCCATCATGATTCTCATCTTTGGAATACAGGTTTTTTAAAGTATCAGTGGGGAGACTTTATGGTTTATCTGATGATCTGCACCAAGTGACTCTTTAAAGCAGAGATTGTGATGGGAGGAAGTAAAGGATTTTATATCTATCGTTATTCTCCAGTCAGTTAGTAAAGAGCAGTAATTGTTGCCAGTTGTAAGCAACCAGATGAGCAAACGTGCAGCCTAATTTTGAAGTACCTTACACTCACTGTACTTCACAATTACCTTCCTGTAATAATATAATGAATGACTTTGAATGCATGAGAAAAATGAGCCTTGGATGAGATATGTATTTTACAACGAGTCCTGATAGGCATCTTGCTTTGGTCTCTATATTGTGTACTTAAACATGTATTCTTTTTTTAAATGTGGTTCCAGTACTGATTTTCATTAAGATAAGTATTTATATGCTCTTTCTAAATATATATATATATAGTCATTTGGATGTAGAGATGTCTAAATTTACTGAAGATGCGATAATTTTGCAGTAATATGGTAACTGTTGGGCATGGTTTTCATAATCGTATGCTAGTAGAAATGGAGTTACTTCTCTTTGATAAGGCAGAATAAAGTTGGATAGCTGGTACTTAGGAGGAAATATTTTTATCATTATACAAAAAATTACTTATCTCAAGATCACTTATAAAGAATGAAAACTGTCGTTTAAGGTTTGGTTGTGTTCTTAAAGCAGAACTTGATTGATTGTGGTTCAAGTGTTTACATAGATTTTATACTAGCATGTGTGTATGCTTGTGTTCACTTTTTTTTTTTTTTAATTTTCAACCTCAAGAGTATGAGGTTGCTAGGTGTGCAGGGTTTCAGGTGAGAGGAATTTGAAGAATGATCACAGTACTAGTTTTCTTCCACTAACTGAGGATTTGTAGTAAGTGAGCTTTCACAGTGTTACCTCTTTTATCCTTCCGACCTGTATTGTAAGAACTATTTTACGTTTTGGAAGATCTTTTTGGACTCTCCATATTTTTGATGGTAATGTCTGTAACAAATATCTTATAGAGTATTCTTGCATGGTTTTTTTTCTTAGCATCTTTTGCATTCAGTCACATGGTTGTTGACACCTCCTTTGTGAGCAGTGATTTCGACATACTGTCATGTGCTGACTTGTGGAATACTTTTCCAGGTTTTCTGTGCTTACTTTCAGTTTTCCTTGCTTGAAGGTTACTTTTAAAATACAAATAGCATGATAGGAGTTTTAGGCTGCTTTCCAGGGATATGATTTGTTATTGTTGTTTGTAGTGTCAGTTTTCCTTTTTAATACCTGTTTTCTGATGTTAATAATGTTTCTGAGAGTGGAAGAAATACCCTGATAAATAATATTTGTGGAAAATTAAATTATGTAAAATGGACAGAAAAGCCTAGAAGGCCTATCCTTATGATAGATGCAGCACAAACGTGTAAGTTTTATAAAACTTCTTTAAAAAGCATCATTGAATTTTTTTCCCTACTTCATACCTTTTCTCCTTTTTGTCCACCATTCATAAATAAAACTAATTTTAAGAATTGAGTTCTCTAGAAGAACAGTTATGGCAGAAGGGAAATTAAACAGTTTGCAGAAGGGATGTACTTTTTCTCTTTTTGAGAAAGTACCTTATACTCACTGTACTTCCAGAAAACACTGGAAATGGACATTTCAAGCTATGACAGTAAGTGTTCTTGTTGTGGATGTGTGTACAACAAATCTAGTTATAGAGAAGTTATTTTGTACTCACACTGCTCTGGAAAATCTGGTTGGCTGTTGTGACAGATACTATCATAAATGTGGTACTGTGCCTTTATTACACATCTGGAAAACAGAATTTAGACCTTCACGAGTTGGACCTCTGTTAGTTCTTAAGTGTAACAGCTTTTTACAGTGGCTACATTTTCTCTTTCCCATTTGATGCTTTTGTTTTCACTAGCATTTTCAGTTTTCTGGTGCTTTACCTTTGGATTTCTTTTTATTGTATTTGACAGTACCTAGATATTACAAAGACTGAGAGGAATTCATTGTAGGGGTGGTGGTTTTTTGGTTTCGTGGGGGTTTTTTCAAGGTTCTCTTAAAGCTTGAAATGCTTATTAAATGCTGAATTTTACATTATGGATACCTCAAAAAGCCTGTCATCCTGTTTAAATATAGCAGGGATGTAACTTGGCTGATTAAGTCCTCACAATTAGGAAGTACAACATTCTGTCAGAGTAAAGTGTTAAATTGAGTTGTGATCGAACTAAGTGTTTAATTCACTTCTCAAGAAACAGAAGGTAGTGTTTCAGTGTTGAAAGCTATTTTATTTGTTTTGGCAGTTGCAATATTGGAAGCTTGCTTTCAGTGCTTCAAGTCATCCACAAGATGTTTTGAAAGCACGGTGTGTGCCTCGCAGAGATAAGTAAAAAGGAGAGTTAACTCTTCTCTGCATTCATTTGTCTGTATCTATAAAAATAGAGATAAACTAGTGTTCCTTTTAGCCTTCTGTGCTATGGAAGTATAATGAACTGAACTGGATATTGGAATTGATTATTTTATCAGGTAAAACCCAAAAGCAGCATATGATATGTGTGTTGTCTATCTGAGGGTTCTTTCTTCAGAGAAGATAGAGAAAAGAACACTTTAAGGCTTGTCTTTCCCTCATGAGTTTTGCCCAAGTGTTCACCCAGAATATGTCCTTGTCTATAATACTTCCCTGTGCTCCCGACCACTGTGGATTCAGTCTTCAGTTTTTCCATTTTTTCTTCTGTTCTTTGTTGGTGTTTTGGGTTTTTTTTTACCTTGTAACAAGTACTGAGTTATACTTTATTAAAGTCTGTGTGCTGTAAGATATGAGCAATATAAGTTAGGCTATAGAGCAATCCCATTAGGAATATATAATTTATATTGCACTGGTTACTTCTCATTAGCTCTTATAAAAATAGAATTTCAAGAATAGCAGTTCCATGAGGAATTATATTGTTCCCATGTAAATCGATTGGAAATTAAATTTTTCTTAAGATAATGAATCTGTAGTCTTGTTATTAGGTATGTGAAAACATTTAAACTGTTTCCTTCCAAAAATAAGCCCTTCGGGGTTAACAGTGCATGGTATATAGCACTTTTCTCTACCAGTTCTTAGAGGGGAAATCTCAGGTTTGTGGAACTTTTGGGATTTTCCCCTCAAAACTTTTATTTTCACCGTACATTTGTACATTTTGTTGGTGAAGTTAAGCATACAGTATTCCGTAAGGGAGTGGGAAGGACAGGTAATGCCGATGTGCTCTGCACTGTACTGGGGTCCAGACTGGTACTGTGCTGCTGTTGCCACTGGAAATGGACATCTTTTTCTTCCCTCTTTGTATTCAAAAGTTCACTCAAAATGCCTGTGTGCCGTGAAAATCTCTTGAGCAGTGAGTAACCAGGAGCACAGCTGGCAGTGTGGTTGCTTTTTCCGCAGTGTGTTTAAATATGGCTGTGTTGTGAAAGTTTCCCCACATCTGAAACCTGAGGATTTGCACTGGCTACAGCTTTATTATTGTTGGGAGCTGGCAGATGGTAACAACCTCTTGAGCAATAGAGCGATGAGGTAGTCCCATGTCAGCTGAAATGAGTCTCCACAGCTGTGCTCAGTTACAGGAACTCTGGGGTAACTAGTCAAGTGTAATCTGAATGCTTGGTTTGTTACTGTATTTTCTTTGCAGGACAGTTCCAAATCTGACTTAGGTGGTGTCTTGATCAAGCAAGGGCACTTCTTAGTAATCTTTTTTCTTCCTTTTAATTGGAAGAAGGGCTCAATTGAAAGTGAAATACGGTGTAAAGATCAGACTTGGAAATACTTTTAAACTTTGCACTCTCTAGCAGAGCTGCCTTCTCCCTAGCCCTTCCTTTTTTTTGCAAATTTAGGAATCTTCAGAACCGTTATATAGGAGTTATGTATTTCAAGGTTTTAAATACTGTGTAACTTTCACTGTTATTTATTATCCATTGAATACTGTCATTTGAGAACTTTGTCAGAAAAGAGATGGTGTTCCATTGGAGGGTGATCTGAATCATAGTAATCCATGGGGAAAGCAAACTTGTAACAAGTACAACTAATCAAATGGTCATGAACAGGAGGGTGGGGCGGGGAGGAACGATTGCACTAAAGCAGGTAGAGAATTCAAATTTCAAAACAAATCACCAGCCTACTAGAGAGAAAATCAGGGTATTTTACCAATGCCTGGTTGGTTTAGCAGACCAAATACTTCTGAAAGAAGTCAGAACACATATATTTTAGTCTGCACTAGTAAATCAGTAAACAGAAGTAGCTCGCATAGTATTTTGGTGAATTTTAGTTAATTGCATCTGTTTTATTTCTCCTTACATTTTCATAGTGTTGAAGTTAGAATATATCAATTACTAAGAGTGAAAGCTTAGATAATTTCTAGATGCCACAGTAAATTTATCACTTGCTGAGGAAAGAACTGTTCTTTATTGCTGAAGTCCATTTTTTGGTCTATGAGACAGCAAAAGCAGTGTTAAGATGTACATATCAAGGTTTGGGTACTTTAAATGGTCACAAGCATGTATTTATTTGAAGTACTAATTTGAAGAAGAGTTAAACCAGGGCAGTGGATGTTTGACATGCTCATGTTTCAGTACCAATAGGTTCCTATTGGACATGACTTTCAGGTGTACAACTCATTTTTTTGCTCCCCCAGGACTGAAGCACAGAAGCATGCTTTCCACTGAGCTTCACACCACTGCCTGTGATACAAAATGTCTCTAAGTGAGAACAACAGTGTGGTGTTTGCCTATGAATCTTCAGTGCACAGTACCAATGTACTCCTCAGCCTTGATAATCAGCGAAAGCAAGATATTCTTTGTGATGTTACAATTTTAGTGGAAGATCAGCGATTTCGGGCTCACAAAGCTGTGCTTGCAGCTTGCAGCAGTTACTTCCTTTCAAGAATTGTGGGCCAGGTGGATGCTGATCTTATCATCACTTTACCGGAAGAGGTGAGTGTCACACCCTTCTGCATTTTACCTGCCAGTGCTTCTAATCTGCTTTGTTCAGTTCTCTTTTACAGTAGGCTGGGGTTTAGCTGGACTAGTTAAAGCAGGGGGTTTAAGGGCTGAAGGGAAGGAATTTCCGAGTTGTAAAGCTGCTGTTGGTTGAGGTAAAGGCTAGACAGATTACCACAGGCTGCAAATAAGTGAGTGCTGTCATGGGAAATATATAGGGGAGATCTTTTCTATTAAGTATGTATTACTTTTTAAATTATGCACCTCTTTTAAAGGATGTGTTTGTCAAAAACAGGCCTTTAATGGTAAAGAGATACTGCCGATCTAGTTCTTTCGTATGACAAGGGAACATTTTTCAAGTAATAAATAAAGCTTAAAATTGTAATACCTTTGAATTAGTTTCATTAAGATTTGGTTTTGTTTGTTTGAGTAATACAACTGTGCATATTTTCCTTGCTGCTTATTGTTATTTACAATTTCCTTTGGCTCAGTTTTCCATCCTTTTTACACACTAATCATTAGCAGCTTGAGGTTTTTTTGACTGTATTTTAGGACTGACAAAATGTATTGCAATTACTTGTTTTCTTTTTATACCCCTAAAATACATATTCTTAGCTTTCATTTAAAGGCATTTAGTGGGAATGAGCCAGAACCTGACATGCATTGGAAAGAAAATTTATTATTACATATCTGGAGCATCCAATACATTTAATTATTCTAGTTAATATTTAGTTAAGTTATATGAGGCATGAATCCATGAACTAAACCTGAGTTGGAAGGAACCAGAGTTTGTACAGAAAATGGAAGAACATAATGATGGTATTTACTGCAAGGTAGACTTAGGAGGACTCCATGTATCTGATGTTACTGATGTAAGAACTGAATCTGCTGAAGCAACTAGCAAAAATACCAACAGTGAATCTCGTCTTCTAATTATTTGATCTGATCATTTACCTGGTAAAAGCATTTTAAGACAGCAACTTGAGTTTCCCTTCTGGGAAATGCTGAAGATTTTGAAACAAGTCAGTTTGTGTAGCTGCATATCTAAGGTTAGAGACAAACACTGATCACATGGTTTGATGTGTGATTTTTTTTTTTATAAACCTTTTTAATCATCCAAAATACTTGAAGTGTAAATTGAAAGACACCAGCCCACAATCTGGGCTACCAAAAATATTTTTGGAATTTAAGTACTTCATATATATTATATTGGAGAGACTGTCATCTTGGTGTAGGGTCTGTTGTTTTTTCTGCCAGTGTTTTTATTCTTTGGCTTTCATCACAAATAAAAATTGAATAAATGACTACTGCAAGAGTTGCCTTTCTAGGTCAGTCAGACTAAGAGTCTAGGGTTCTTTCTTGTTTGAGCATAGCTAGCTAGAAATGTGTAAGAGAAAGTGAAAGGAGTAGAGTTTGTCCCCTCTTGATCCTTGCAGTTTTTGCAGTTTTTCTCCCTTAAATAGAAAGACAGCACAGTTTTTAAATACCATTGTATTTTTTTCTTTCAGTTTCATTTATGAATGCTACTTATTTGTAAATCCACTTCAATGGTTTGTTAACTACACTAAGTCTGAAGACTTCTTGACAGCTTGTGGATAAACTGACTTTTACATTCTACTTCCCCACATTATAAAGGATGAATCAACGTGGTGGTGTAATTATTAGTCTCTCCAGAGCGTATTTCAAACACTATTTTAAGAATCCTCTAGGTAGGTTGTAAGAGTTTACAGACAGTTTTGAAGTACTGGTCTCTGTGCAGATCTCATCAACTTCCTTTCATGTGTTGCATTCTTTAAAAAGAACACACCAAACAACTACTAAAAAAACCAAAGTAAACAAACCTTCAACTGATTCTTAAATTGAATTGCATGAATAGTTCATTATTTTGCTGGCAGAAGGATTCAGTGTAGCTATTGCATTGATATAGTGCTTCATTTAGCATAAAATACTGCTCATTTCAGTAAAGGCAGGGAGCAGAGCGTGGGCTTGAGTTTGAGTATTAATAGTGGACATACTGCTTTATTCTTCGTTTGCAGAGAAAAAGCTAAAGGAAGTGTCATGTAGTTGGTAATATGGGGATCTGTTCGGGGCTTTCTACTTGATTCCTTAGGCATTTTTTCATGTGTACAAGGTCTTGTGCAGTTTCTAATACAGTTTTTGTTTATCTCTGGGTTCCCTGAGGCAACTGTTGTGAAGACATAAATGTTCAACTAGAATTACTCTAAAGGGGCTTTAAACTGAGAATTCTGTTTGGTGTACAGTTTTTGGGTGCATTTCTTCTAATCTATGGGAGGAAGAAAGGAGTAGGTGGCTATAGCAGTAAATAGTCTTACGTGGTCAAACTCCATTTTTTCAAACTTTTTTACATCAGTGATGCATAAGACTAAGTGATTAACACTAATTGCTCTTCAAAAAGTGCAATTAAATACCAGCAGCATACTCTAGAGTAATTTATAGACAACTTGCTTTGAAAGATATCTGTGTGAAGTTGGAATCCAGTTACTGGTTTTCAGCATAGAGTAATATTTTTCACTTTTAGTACTGCGTTGCCAGAACATTTTATTAAGAGATTGATCAGAGTGTAGAAAACTGTCACAAAATGTGCAACATAAAATTGTATCAGAAGAATTTTCAGAATGAGTTTGACCAGGTTTTCACTATAGAACAAATCTGCTGCTTTTGTCCTGTACTCTGTCCTGCTGGCAGGACAGGTAAATTTGTGTATTTGTCTTCTTAAGTTGACCATACTAATTGTTTGTTTGTTTGTTTTTGTAATAGGTAACACTTAAAGGATTTAGTCCTTTGCTTCAGTTTGCATATACAGCAAAGCTTATTTTAAATAAAGACAATGTGTCTGAAGTTTGCAAATGCGCAGAATTTTTGGGTGTACACAACATTGAAGAGTCCTGCTTTCAGTTTCTCAAATTCAGATTCTTGGACTTTAAATTGGATCAGCAGGAATGTCCTAGGAAGAAATGTTGCACACGGCATTGTCAGAAAGGGAACCCTAGAACTGGCAATGCAGATGATGGAGACCTAGAAATAAATGATGAAGTAGAAGCACTTCTAGAAAAGGAATATAGTCAAATTTCTGACACAACACCCTGTAAAGATGAAGAAAATGCTGAATCATCACCTGCTCTCCAAGATAATGCCAATCAAAACTGTGATCCTGTACAATTAGAAAGGGGTAGTACTTCCAGCTTATCTTCTCAATGCCCAAAGTATAGAAAATTCCAGAAGGCTTTTGGAAATGACAAAGTTCATACATCAGAGTCCAATTCCAGTATTAAAGACATTCAGGTGCCACCATTTGCAACTTCTCTTGAGAAGGAAATACCTGATAATGATGGCATACAAAAAGCTCAGGAGTGTGTGCCTATGCAGCTGGTCTCAAACTGTGAAGAGACTCAGGTAGAAATAGAAGAAGGGGAAGAAGGCATTCAGAAAAAAGAAGAGTCAAAGAGAGATTCTGTGACTCGGAATGTGTCATGTCCTGTGGAGAAAATGGATCTTGCTGCTTTCCCCCAAAACTCTGCTGCACCTCATGGGCTCAATTCTGTGTCTATTTTACATAGTTGCGAGCAATATGGTAACTTGAATTTCAATAGTATGCAAAACAACACAGTCTTAGCCGAAAAAGCTGTGTCAGGTACTGGAGGTGGAAA
This sequence comes from Oreocharis arfaki, assembly GCA_013398015.1. NCBI lineage: Eukaryota > Metazoa > Chordata > Aves > Passeriformes > Paramythiidae > Oreocharis > Oreocharis arfaki. The sequence goes on from VZRR01013721.1 coordinate 30,332, forward strand.
TGACAAAACTGAGAGTCAAGGTAACCGATCTTCAAAGGTGGATTTGTGCATTAGGGAAGCCACTAACATCACCTCAGCTGGAGATCGAAGCAGTGTGGAGAGAGAGATAGCAGAACAGCTAGCACAGGGGTTCTGGAGTGATATTCACAGCACAGATGCCTGCCAAATACATTTACCACCTGCAGTTTCTAAGGAGTACTTGGAGCCAGTGTATTCGGGGAAAAAATCAGAGTGTCCATGGCTGGGGATCAGGATCAGTGAAAGCCCTGAACCTTGCTCTCAGCGAACTTTTACAACACTGAGTTCCGTCAACTGCCCCTTTATAAGCAACCTTAGTACTGAAGGATGCTCCAACACCTCTGAAATAAACAGTGGAGATTATGTTCAAGGACAGCAACAAGAACAGTGTCCCTATAACTATGTGATAAGTTTGGGAGAGGATTCAGAGACTGACACTGAGGGAGACAGTGAATCCTGTTCAGCAAGAGAACAAGAATGTGAGGTAAGAGGCTGGGAAGCAAATGATAGATCAGCGTGTTCTTATAGCCATCTTCAGAAATCTAATTCTGAGTCTTCTGTGTTTTGTTGTTTTGGGGTTTTTTTCTGTGGCTACTTGTTTTAAAAGTCTGGAACTGAAACTTTAAATAACCATTCGGAGGTTTATATGGAAGGTCACTGTTAATTCAGGGAGACTGAATTAAAGTATGAAAGTATTTTTGGTCAGATGTTGAAGTGTTAGATGCTTACATAGCAGATCTTTTAAGATTTTTTTCTGGAACAACTTTATCAGAAAAGATTGTGAGTCTTAAGTCAAAGCATGGAAGTTCTTTCTTAGATTTTTTTTTTTTTTAACCTACTTCAGTTAGCTTTAAGAAAACTCTAAACTTCTTCGAACCTTTGTTTAATAGACACCAGTTTTCTTGGTTTTATTCTGAGCTGTGGGGTGAAGATGGGGGAGAAATGATGCTTCAGATTTAATGTGAAGTGAAAATTAGATTTTCCAGCTGGCTTCAGTAGCTGTAATATTTAAGACTGTTTAATAATATCACCTTCTCCAACACTAAGGTTATTTTTGTTTCTCCAAGTGCAGTAATTATTTGACACTTCTTTTCTTTGTTACTTCTTTGGGTAGTGGTTTATGCAGATACCATACAAGAGTAGTCTAATCCTAAAAGATTTTGTGATATGAAATTTCCTGGAACAATCTCCATCTCAGTTCTTAAAATCATAGAATTGCAGTTGTAAGTCTGCCTGATGGATCATTCAATGTTAGAAAAATTCAGTTGTTCTTAAAGCATTAAGATTTTTTTCTTTTCAAGATTCAGGGCCTTACTGAGGCTGAACATAGGTGTAACCTGCCATCAATTCAAAAAGCTGGAATGCCAAACAAAAAGCCAGAATTGGTTAAATACATTCCTCTCCTTTATGTGACAGAGAAGTAGATGGCATCATTGCTGAGGACAGTGCTCTGATTTTTTTATTATTTTTTTGCCTGTTTGTCGCCAGTAGTTGCCAATCAGAGAGAAGATTTCTCTGTTTTCTTTTTAAACTAAATTCAGATCTTTGACCACAGCAAGGTAACATATTCTGCTACTTAGTATATTCACATGTAAGGATTGCAGTAAAGTGTCTTTAGTTCAATACTCAAAAAATATGGTGACTATTTTGTAAAGATAAATATGTTTTTCAGTGTTAATCAATACTTCATGATCTGAAATGTTTTTGTAGCTCAGGTATACAACAGTAGCAAGAGCCCGGTCCTCTCTTTTCTCCAAAACTAAGAAATACAAGACAAATATTGTAACTTCTGTATTTTAAGGAAATGCCTGTTTCAGATAAACTTTTCCAGCAGGAAAAAAAACATAGGTATACAAATGTGTGCAGGATGCAGTCTTAATAGCAGCTTTGGGAAAACTTTAGACTATATTAGTGAGTCTTGACTCCTGTTTTGTGCCTCACCAAACTGTAACTTATCTTCTTAGAGTGTATCAACTGAATATTTTCTACACACACAAGTAGCTTCCTTCCTACTCTGAATATGCTTTGTAAGGATCTAGTGTAAATATGCAAATACTCTATTGCACCTCTGCTTGAACTCCTGTAGTTGAACCCCCTGGATTTTACCCCATCATCTGATGGCTATGTTAGTTTGCTCTTGTCTCTGAGATGTAGGAAGAAGGATGGGTTGTGTGGTAAAGAATGCTTAAAATGGAAACTTGACGTGTTGGTGTTTGTGTGTATCAGTTCCACCTTGGATTTACAGCTGTATCTCACATTCTAGGTAAAGCTGCCGTTTAATGCACAAAGGATTATCTCACTTTCCAGAAATGACTTCCAGTCGTTTCTGAAAATGCATAAATTAACTCCTGAGCAATTGGACTGTATTCATGACATCCGAAGACGAAGTAAAAATAGAATTGCAGCACAGCGATGTCGCAAGAGAAAACTTGACTGCATACAAAATCTTGAATCTGAAATTGAAAAACTGGTATGTATAAATATTCATTGCTGTTGTCACATCTTTCTCTAAACATCTTGACTGGCTATCTGGCAGTAGTTTGAGAGTGAAGTGGTTTTACTACTTTTTCCACTCAAGCTTAGAAAACTTTATTGTATAAATTCTTGATAGCAGTTCTGGATTTTCCTGAGCCTTGCTCTACAGGACACACACCTTTCCTTTGGTGGACTTGTTTCCATTCAAATAAAACATGCATCACAGCATAATTTTTGGTGAATGATGTTTCTGAAACCCATAAGCTTTGAATTGAAGTGTACAGATTGATTCCCAGACTGTTATCCTACACTGTTTTCTGCCTCTTCCCCTTTCTTGCTTTGTGTTCTTCAGCTCACTGTATTGCTCATTATCAAGTTTGCAGTTACGCAATTGTTAGTTGTGTAAGTACTGTTCTTGGAACATGTCAGCATGGGCTGGTGAACTTTTTCCTGAGTCTTGAATGTTAAAAATGAGACCCTTGCAGAAAGGTGGAAGATACAGAAGAACTTGGGAAGTTGCTTGCCTTTTTAGCAGTTGCATCAAGATTGTAGCTGAGGAATTGATGCATCCAGATTTCTCTGCAGCCATCTGTTAATGTATTTGCTCCTCCTTAAGAAGGCAATAAAAAGATAAATACTTAACTAATAGAAATATAGGTAATCTGAGGTTAGCATTATCCAAAAATAGCAATGGCAAGAAGATAATTGAGTGACTTTTCAGAAAACAAGTCTTTGTTTGACACTCTCATCTCACTTTCGTAGTTGATCATACCATGTGCATGAAATAGTTCAGTTGTTTAGGACTACTGTACTCTTATTCTTGCTCATGGAGCATTTTAGGCTTGGTGTACCTGAACTTGGTATCTGCATGAACTGGAACATAGCAGCCATGTTGCATCTTTTTTGACTTCAAAGTGAAAAGGAAAATAGAATTAGAGCCAAGTGCCATGGACTAGAAACTTATTTTCCAGTGATCATCTTTCACTGCATCTACTTCTACTTCTGCAATGAGGAGGTAGGCTTTGAAGGAGGGCTTGCAGTGCCATACATAGCTCTGATGGGCTGACAGAGCAGGTTATGCTCAATGAAGAAGGTGCTCTGTGAGGGAAGGTAATCATATGATTGTATTAATAATATCCTTACTGAAGAGGGAAGTTGCGTTTCTTCCATTTCAGAACTTTTTGCCTGGTTTTGTCATCATGTTGTCATTTCTGTTATGTAACTCTGTCAATATTTCGCAATTCTTGGGCAGGGAATTAAAGGTTGATCTGCAAGATTAGACATGTGGTTGTTTAAGAGACTAATAATTATAACATGATATCGTTTCTTCTGTCGACCTGTGCTGGAACAGACTAAACGTCTGCTGTTTGACAGGTAACACTGTGCAAGGTCTAGATAATGAGTGTGTGAGGTGAGGTCTGAGTTATATGAATCATCTGCTAGGCACAAACATGTTCCAGTCGCGTATTTTTTTTCAACTGTGCTGATCAGTTTTTCAGAAATTCCTGAAAAGACCCTGTTTGGAGCTGTTGAGCATGTCTGACAGCCAGAGATCATCAAATTTGTGTAAGCTGTACACAAATACAGAAACATTAAGATCTGTCTAGGCATGATTTCCAGGTGGGTGGAAGAAAAGAGGTATCTGTGAAGGGCTATGCGTGGTACATCCAGGTTGCTTCATGCATGATGGCTGCTGTCTTGTTGCTCTTAGTCTGGGTCAGTTGTGTCTCAGACCTGTAAGTCTTTGATCTTTTCGTGATATCATCTGTAATGTGGCTTTGAGAGGGAATAGAATTGTGTAGCTGTCGTTTGACAGCTCTTGACAAGTAGATAATACTCTGTACTACCTTTTAGGCAATACTTTTTCTTGGAATTCCTCATCCTGGCTTCCGGTATGTACAGCGTGTTGTCTTATATTAGTTTCTGTTTGGTGTTGCGTCAATTTTTTTCTCTCTCAGAAGATACTTGTGGTGTGTTTCTTGGAAAAGTCCTATGTTTGGAACAGACTGACCCCTGCCTGACTAGAGGCTGGAGACTGACAGCTGGCAAGTAGCTTTGCTGACAAAGACCTTGGAGTCTGGGCAGACAGCAGGTTGAGCATGGGTCAGCACCATGTCCAGGCTGAAAAAAAGGCCATCAGTGTCCTGGGCTGCACTGACAGGAGCACAGCCAGTTGTTAGAGGGCAATGGTTGTTACTCTATTTTGGCATGTGTAACATTGAATCTTTTGCTCAGTTTTCACCCCTCCCAGTTCCAGGAGCACACTGATGGACAGGAGGAAGGTTGGGTGGCGGCCACTGGGGTGGCCAGGCCTGAAGTCCTTCTCTGGCGAGAGGCAGAAGAAATGGGGCTTGTACCTGGAAAAGGGATGGGGAGACTTAGTGGCTACCTGCCCATATCTGTGGGGCAGTCCTTGAGGTTATACAGCCCTTGGTAGTGGAAGATCTTCAGCTTCCTGGGGGGAGTACTTGACAGCAAGAGAGCAAGGGACATTGTCATTACAAGGGGGGTTTTCATCTGAATATAAGGAAGCTTTTTCTTCCAATGGGGACAGGCAGGCAATGGAGCAGTTCACCCAAAAAGGTTGTATATGCCCGGTCTTTGAGGGGTTTGTGGTGTGACTGAGCAAAGCCCTGAACAGCCTGATCTTACCTGATCTCTGACTTTATATTGAGCAGGAGGTCAGACTACAGCCCTACTGAGGTACCTGCCCTCCCAAGTGATTCTGTAAAATTGGAAATTGTATGTTAAGTTCTACTTCTATTGAAGAAAAATATTGTTCAGTGCTGAATCTGTTATCTGGGATTGTATCTCTTGATCTTCTGTACTGATAAAGTATTTTTTCCCCCCTATATAGCCTTTGCTTATTGACCTTTCAGGTGAATCTGGGTGTTCTTGTTGGTCACTAATGTTCTTGTTGGTCACTAATGTTCTGTATTTGAAAATATATGAGGGCTATTTAAGGAGATGTTGACTTGTTAGAGATAGCTCTTTCAGAGAACCTGTATATATTCACATTCTTTGTACTTTCTCCTGTACATGGGATGACCCTGTCTGAGCAGGGAGGTGGGACCAGATGACCTACTGTGGTCCCTTCCAACCTGACCCATCCTGTGATTTTCACTTCAAAACTTTTAAAATGAGGGTACTTGTGAGGGGGAGCAGAGTAGAGGACAACTGGACTCAAGAAGCACTACTTTGCTGAAGATTCTGTAGCTGAGGAGGAGGATGATGATCCAAGAAAAATGTAATTGAGGTCTTGTTATATATATTATAGCAGGGTGAGGTGTGTGAACTGAGTACATTCTTTACCAGAACATTCAAAAGAGCTCTCAGTTTATTATGACCTCAAAACTAACTGACATTACTTCGTAGTATTAGTATAATGCTGCTAAAATAAAACAATATTTAAATGCATTAGCCTGTCAACAACTTCAGAAGGGGGGTGGTGAGGAATTTACACTGGAATAACTATTTCTGAATGTTCATGTTTGTTTTAAACAGCAGTCCAGATAATTTCATCAGTCTATAATACACAGCTGAGTGTCTCTACATACACAAAAGGTACTTAAAGTGATTTTAGATTAGGTGATCTGCCTAACAGAATGGAAAAGATTATTCTGATAAGTATTGAAAAACACCTGGGTAACAATGCAGGCATCAGTCACAGCCAGCAAGGCTCCATGAGGAGAAATGGTTGTCAAACCTGATTTCCTTGTATGACTCATCTAACTGATCTAGGAAAGCCAGTAGATGTAATCCTATTGGATTACACCAAAGCTTTTGACAGGCTTTCCCAGGATCCTTCTGAACAAAATGTCCACAGCTGGACAAACACATCCTGTGGTGGGAAAGCAACTGGTTCATGGGTCAGGAACAAATGGTGACAGTGATTAGTGTGACATCGGGCTGGCACTGGTCCCTGGTGGGGTTCTGCAGGGCTCCATCCTTGGCCCTGTGCTCCTCACAGTCTTCATTAACGACCTGGACACAGGACTCAGTGGAACACTCAGTAAGTTTGCCAATGACACTAAACTGGGAGGAGTTGTCAATTCCCTTGAGGGCAGAGAGGGCCTGCAGAGAGACCTGGACAAACTGGAGACTTGGACAATCATCAGCCACGTGAAGTTTAACAAGAGCAGGTGCTGGATCCTGCACTCGGATGGGGCAACCCTCACTATGTGTACAGACTGGGGAATGAGAGGCTGGAGAGCAGCTGTAGCGTGGGACCTGGGGTTCCTGGTCCATGGCCAGTTGAACATGAGTCAGCAGTGCCCTGGCAGCCGGGAGGGATGTCCATGTCCTGGGAGGCATCAGGCCCAGAATCGCAAGCCAGGTAAGGGAGGGGATTCTCCTGCTCTGCTCTGCACTGGGGCACCTTGAACATTGTGTGCAGTTTTGGGCACCATGATTTAAAAGTGACATTAAGCCATTGAAGAGCATCCAAGGAAGGGTCATGAGGATGGGGAAAGGTCTGGAGGGGGGAAACCTTATGAGGGTTGACTGTGGGCATTTGGTCTGTTCAGCTTGGAGAAAAGGAGACTTGAGGGGAGACCTCATTGAGGTCTTCAACATCCTCAGGGGGGCAGGTGCCAATTTCTTCTCTCTGTGATCAGTGACAGGACTCAAGGAAGCAGCATAATGCCAAGTCATGGGAGGTTTAGGTTGGATATTAGGAAAAGCCTCTTCCCCCAGAGGATGGTTGGACACTGGAACAGGCTCCCCAGGGCAGTGGTCACACTGCCAAGCCTGACAGAGCTCAAAAAGCCTTTGGACAATGCTCATGCACTGGGTGTGACTCTTGAGGTGTCCTATACAGGCCCAGGAGTTGGACTCAGTGACCCTGATGAGTCCTTTCCAGTGTGGCACATTTTATGATTAACAGCTGTTCCCAGTATGCTGACAAGTAGAAATTTATTCACAAAGTCCTCTTTCTGCTAATTTTACACAAAAAACTGGCAACAACTGTTCTTCTTGACAAATGCTGCCTAAACTTAATCAGTTTTTCCAAAGAGAAGTTGTAGAGGTTGCAATATGAGGTTTCTCTGCAAAAGGGATGTGAGGAGGAATGAAAATACTAAAACTTTCCAGGAGTGAATTGATAGAATGGTAGTTGTAACGCACAGTCCCTATGACTGAAACTTGAAAATTGTTTAAAGTTTCAAAAACTGTTGTGTGTCTTCAAAATTGTATCTTCTTTTAATTAATTAATTACAGAATTTAAAATGTATGTGTTGCGACATGTTTGGGTTCTTTGTCCTTTTCGGTCGACTTCTTCATGATGGTCTTGCTTGTTCCCTGTCCTTCTTTGCTGTTTCCTCATTTTTCTTTATTCAAAAAGTTGCTTGTTTCCATGATTAGACTTCTCAGTTGCCAGTGTCTTTTCATCTTCAGCCAGTTGTATCAGGAGCCTCAGAAAAATTCGCAACATTGAAGCAAAAAAAAAAAAAAAAAGGCTTGATTTAATGAAGGCTATTTTTTTCTCTTTGATGTTTATTGGGGAGTTGCTGTCCTGTTTGTTGCCATGTGCTTGGACAATCCTGCTACATTGTCTCTAGGTTGTCAGTTCTTCTGCCCGTCTTCTTTCTTTACCTTTCTTAAATTTTCTATCTAATTTAGGAACTGTACTTAACTCCATTGTTTGTCCTACAGTGGACTTGGCACTTCTTGCGAATGGAAGTTATTTTCACCTAGTGGAATAGTATCAATAATTAAAATGTGATTGTTAAATGTGCTTAAAATGTGTTGATTTTCAACATTGCAATTTTTAAATACAGATCTCTGTGAAGACTGCTTAATTGTTTTGTTGACTCAGTGGTAATGGTTTAAGTGTGTTACCCTGTAGAACTAGTGTTTCAGTAATATTTACAGTAAGTGCAACTATGTTTCATTTGTTCAATAACTATAAATTACTCCTTTCCCAGTATGGGTTTGGAAAAAGCTGTATATCTGAAAAACCATATCAAATAGCCGAGTTCATGATGCTTCCAGAGAGGTTAGGATTGGCCTTTTGATACGTTTGATTGTGTTGCTGTTTACTTTCTTAATGCCAAATTACTGCTGTTTCAGCAGACCAGAGTATTTAAAGTCTTGTTTTATCTTTGATAGGAGCTTAAACCTTAGTTTTTATGTTAAAATGTAGACTAAAGCACTGTTTTTCTTTCTGCAGCAAAATGAGAAGGAGAATTTGCTGAAGGAAAGAAACCACATTTTATCAACTCTGGGTGAGACAAAGCAGAATCTGACTGGACTTTGCCAGCAGGTGTGTAAGGAAGCAGCCTTGAGTCAAGAGCAAATACAAATACTTGCGAAATATTCTTCTTCAGATTGTCCACTCTCATTTTTGTTCCCGAAAAGAGAACAAACAACTGCATCTGATAGTGAGCTTGTGGTACCAGCATCTGTAGAATCAGCAAATGGTCTTTCAGGTGTAACACCTACAGCTGAGCAGAGTTCCTGTTATCAGTGTGTCAAAAGCATGTGTGAGGCCACATACGATCAAGTACAAGAACTGCACCCAGTTTCTGCCAGAACATTGGAGCAAATGTCGCTCGTGGAGCAGTGTGGACAGAGCAGTGGCATCACAGACTTCTGCCAGCAAATGACTGACAAATGCACTACAGATGAGTGAATCTCTCCTTCCCATTGCCAGCCTCTCAACATTGTAACTAGAAGTGGGATTGAGCATTATTGGACAGTAACTTACTAAGTGAGAGAAGATAAAAGTTTAATCTTTTGAAACTACATTGACAATTACATGGTCATCATTATTACTTGGCAAGCTTTGGGTTTGCTCTGTGTAGTTCCAGAATGTAATTTGTATGTGTCATCCTTGGAGCTTTTTCTGTGTGGTGATGCCAAGGAGGGTTCAGAAAAGCTGTTGGAAAATGTAAACTCCATGCACAGGTGCTTATTTGTGAGGAAGTTTTATTCATGTATAGAGCAGCCTGTACTCTGATTTATGCTACAGTACTTAACGCCACTCTGCATTTTAAGGAAAGCCTCCTGACAGCTGTTTATGCACGACTTCTCTACCTGGAATTCTTCTAAGACTTCTTTTTTCCGGTGGACAAACCTGTAAATGTTCATTTTGTAGATTGGTTAAGTAATGTGACAGGATGAGGAGATTCTGGCAGGTGCATTCTGGAACAGCTCCTTGCTTCCTGCTGTTCCCCTCCCCGTCCCAGAGAAGACTTTAACTGAATTAAAGTAGTAGGCTACTACTAGTAGTAGTGGAATTGATTTGTAGTGTGCTTTTATTGAATAAGTACTTTTGTCTTGTCTCTCTAGTACAGAGTTAAAAGAACTGGAACAGCAGAGGTGCTGCCACATACTGCTCTCTTCTCTAAATTTAGTGAGAGGAATAACAATGTACTGTGGAAGGCAGACATCTGAAACTGGTGCAGTTCTTGAATTAGTGTGCATTGGATCCTCTGGCATCTGAATCCCATGGGCTTATTAAAACTCACTGCTGTATTGTGACTTACTGTCCTAGCACCTTCAAGCTTGCTGCTTGTTTGTGGTAAGTTGGAATCAAAGTATTGTGAAAGTCTAAGGACAGACTTTTTCTTTTAAAGATATTCAGGCGTCACATTTTTTTCTTTCAGTGCCTAACTGCCTAAAGTAAGTTACAAATATATTTGTTCTCTGGTGACTGGGACCAGTAAAGTTCTATTTCAGAATCTTAGTCTTTGGGATACTTTATGGCTAAGCCTGCAGTACATTTTCAATGGCTTATGCTATTAGCATAGATACATAAAGAGTTTATTGAAGAAATGAGCTGGAGATATTTCCTTTATTACTTTGTGAAGGAGAAATTCAGCTGCTGAAAATAATCCCTATTTTCTAGATTTTTACATAGCAGTGGATGCATATTGTATACCAGTGATGCTTTGTTATTTAGATGTTATTCTCACACCAGAACTAAGTATTGAACCTCACCACAGAAAACTTTGGGTTTCCTGGTTTACAAAACATGAAGAATCTTGTACAAGCCAGTGGAATTCTTCATTTCCTACCTCAGAATGTATATTAGCTTCTTGTGTCTTCGTGTGCATGTGTACAGTAGGCAGCAACTGAGCAAAGGCCCTTGTAAATACTGCTTTGCCGTTTTATCTTGCAGTGAGACAAAACTTGTCCTTGGCAAGGCTCTTTTTTTTTCTCTCTCCCCACCATCCATAGGTAATATAGCATTAATAAATACGGTAAGCCACTTATTTAAAACAAAAACTTAAAAATTGACAGATTTCAACAGGACTTCTCATAACCAGCATGTAATACAAATGACTACACTACCTCACCTATGGGATTGAAAGTTGATTCAAATCTCTAGTGAATCCTTGGATCATTTATCATTGCTTTTTTAAGGGAAAAAATATGCTGATGGAGCATAGCTTGTATAAATCACAATGCTTGCAGTAATTGAAATTCAGAAATAAATACTACATGGCAGACATCATGATAATTGAATTGAAATTCTTTTAAATTACTATCATTGAGATATGTCGATCCTGTATATGTATTGCTTTGTGAAACTCTCTGGGCTTTTTCTCCAGTTTCTGTAGATTTCTAGTGAATTTAATCCTATCTCCCTCCCAGGCTGCCACCTTGGGCAGCATTTTTCTCTTATGTCTCCATTTTATTTAAAAAGCAAACCAACAAGAAACAATCAAAAACAAAATTGAAAGCCCCAAACCTCTACTGTTCATAACTGCTATCACTTTTAAAGCTGGTGATATTCTGAAATGACGTGGACAGTGGCATTAAAGCATTGTCCTAATAGTGCACATACTTGGAAATGGAATTCCTTGGGGTAAATCCTTGTTAGAATGAGGTGGAGCATCTTTGTAGGGAATAGCTGGCTAGGAGCTTACCCAGTGGCCCGAAGCCATGACATACTTGGCTGCAGATGTTGGAAAACAAGGTCAGTGATGACCAAGTGTGAGGCTGGAGTATCCCTCAGGAGTTGTGCTCCACTGCTGCAGTCTGGGATCAGCCACAACCTGAATTCCACATAGCTGATTGTGGAGGAATTCCAGGGCAGGAATCATGGCAGTTATTGACCTATGATAAAAGTAACATCGTGTTTTTAAACCTGATATGAACTTGATGAAGTTTGAGGGTAGGTTTTTGCCTGACCAGCTGCATCTAAATAATTTTTAAAATATTTATTTAATACCATAGACCTACAAGTTGCATGTTGACTTCTATAGCCTATATCATCAACTTGCAAATGTTATGAATGAATGACAATTTTATGATACAGAATTCTCAGGAAAATGTTTTTGGAGTTTGGTTTTATTTTTTTTTTCTTCCAGTAAAGAAATACTCAATTTTGAAATTGTAAATACTTTGTTAAAGCATGTTTTAAAATACTTTGGACAGACTATCTTAAAGCCATAAGGGTATGATGGCATACAGATTGTAAAATAAACAGATAATTACAACAGTTGATTTTGTATTTTTCATAATTCAGTATTTTCTAAGACTGCAATAAAAACCACTATCCTTTCTACAAAGGCTTTTCTATTTTGTGTAAGTCTTCGGCTATGAAAGTCTCTACTGTTGCATTATTCATTTATGTTGTACTGCTCAAACAGTTCTGAAAACAGTGGCAAAGTAGTCTCTATATAGTTTATAAGTTTAATAGGCCCAAACCATTAGCTTGGCATTCTTCAGACAAAGCTGAAATCTCCTAATAATCCAGAGTGGTAATTGTACCAAAGCTGGGTATCTACTAAACTGCTCACAATATTTCCTCAGTAGTGTGTATTTTGTTCTATTTATTTTCTTTTTTAATTGCATATTCTGAAATACATTAATATTCTTCTCAACCTACTGAAGATTAAATTTGCTGTTTGGAAGACCTGCTGTTTCATATGAATGGCAGAGTCAAGGTAGTCAGAATTTAAAATAAAACACCTAAAAATGGTTAAAGAATAAGTAATGAGTGAGAATAATATTGCAATACAAGTAAGTTGTGTATATTTTGTCATCTTGAGAAATAACATTTAAGGCTTTCTTGATACGTTATATGATAATAGTCTAGTAAGACTTCAGTATGATACTTTAACAAGGTTTCATAATTTTTTACAATCTATTATTTCATATTTACTGTGAAAGAGGAGATGGATGGGAGAGATGTGGGAAGAAACAAGACACTCAGTAATCAAAATAGCACCCCAGAATCTGTATTCAATTTCATTAACTTGCTGAAGGCCATAAGTCTCAAACTGTCAGGTGAGCTGGCATGATTTTGTTTAAAAGTATTTGGTGATGAGAGATACTCAAAATTCTAAGTCATATTGCAATTTTATTTCTCAGCCCAGGGGTAATAAATCAGAAGATACATTTCATGCCAGCCTGGCAACATTTGGGACTTTTTCGGGTAATGATCTAGGAAATAAGGAAGATTTTCAGTGAACAGCCTCTATTGGTTCTGAGTTTTCAACCTTCAAATCTGAATAGGTCCCAAAATTGATGCTGTACAGGAGCCCCCATGCAAACAAACTGTTACTGGCTTTTAGCTCTCCTGAGCAGCCTGTTCACTTCAACCACCACTGGGGCTATGTGCTTTCCTTCACAAGGAAAGATATGACCATTCACTTCTTGGAGGGCATATCCAAAATTTAAATACAATCTTCAAAACTAAATAAGGCTCAGGATTGCTCTCAAAAAAAAGGCCCAGGAACGAAAGGTTTTGTAGCTGTTTACCTCGCCTCGGCAGCCTACCATCTGTACAAAAAACACTGGGGCAAGGTGCTCTCCTTTCCCAGGAAGGCTGTTTTGACCCACTTTTTCTCTCCTTCCTACAAATCTGGATACCACTGCTCAATCAAATACATCCAGGGAATGATCCCACAAAAGAGGTTCCAGTGCTTGCTGGCCTTCACCTCTGTGAGGCAGCCTCTTATCTGCAGCTGCCACACTGAGACATGGTGCTTCCCTTCCCAGGTAAAAGCACTGTCATCCTTTTTCAGGAGCTTACAGCCAAAATTTGCCTACGACTCCAATATTGAATTAGTCTTAGGACTAATCTAAGAGAGAAAGGTGCCAGGACAGAAAGGTCTTTACCTCTACTGGGCAGACAGTCATCTGGAGGGTGAGCTTGCTTATATTTCCAAGAAAAGGTAATGTGATTCACATTCAGGACCCTAGCTCTGACAAATCCAAGCTGCAAAGGCAGGAAAAGTGTTGCTGGCCTTTACCTTTCCTTGGAAGCTTGTGATCTGCACCAGTGACACAGGCACTATGTTCTTTATTTCCAAAGGAACGGTATTGTCACTCCCTCCCTGGACCCCACTCTGGAAATTTCAGGCTAAGCTCAAAAATTGAGTATGTCCAAAGATTGCTCCAACACAACAGGTGCCTGGCTAGAAAGCTGTCGCTGGCCTTCACCTCCAGTGGGCAGCCTATGATCGGCACTTAAAAACACTGGATCTCCAGGTTTTCCTTCCCGTGGAACAGCAGTTTACCAGCCATAAGATGAAGGTGAATGCTGCTAGAGAGTGATGTGAACTTGCAGTACTGGCTGCGAATGGAATCTGAAGGGCAGACAGACTTTTCTGTCCTGGCACATTGCTTTTTGCCAGTGCTGACAATTTCAGCTTGGGATCTGCACACTGCGTTGCGTATAATCAGAAGACATTTACCTCTTTTGCAGCTACACTGCCGCCATCGTGTGGAGCTGAGCAACCGTGACAGGGGGAAGGTAAAAGACACCACGAGCTTTTTGTTGTGGCACTGTTAGTGTGGGAGCAGTTAGTAAACTGTTTGGGATCTTGGCTCTGTAAGAGGGAAAGAATGGGAAGGTACCTAGAGAAGGAAACTGGATAGCACCGGGGAGTGCACAGGCTGCAAGTGGAAGGTGATGCCCAGCCCTGTCTTTTTGTTCTAGGAGCTTATTTTGGGGGATTTTGGAGATTTCAAATTGGCAGGTGGACTTGATACTGTAGAGAGTATGTGACCCTACATACAGCTGGCAAGAGCAATGCATAGCCCCAGTGTTTGTGGTGCACTGATAGCCAGTGAGAAGGGGCAGTCCAGCAATTGCTTCTTTACTGGTATATTTTTCTCTGTGAGCTGTAGCTGTTTAATTTCCTGTGTCCACAGCAGCTATCCCAAAAGCCCAATTATGTCCCTTTGGGTCCTTGAAATACCCTCTCCTGAGGTAATCTATGCCCAGGATATCCAGGGCCTCTGGGCCAGTCGCAATGGGGTGATTCTGCCATTTGTTCCCAGTCAGGCTCTCTTCTGCTTCCAGCACAGTCATTTTTGGGATCCCCCTGTCACCCCAGAAATACAGATAGATTCTGGCCCTACATATCTTGATGGCATCTGGGTACATTGGGCACCGGTGTCAATTAAAGCCTTATATCCATGCCAGGCCATCGGATCCACGCAGTCCAATTGATCCAATTGTCCCTTTCCTCCACCTGGCAGGAGATGGGGCCCTTTTAGTTCTGGTCAGGGTGCCCACTGCTCGCTTCTTGTAAACATGAACTCAAAGTCCCTTCAAGAGGATCGGAAGTAATGTCAGCCCTCCTATTCTGTCTGAGGACTTGCCCACAGGAAACCAGAAACGCATTTATCCTTGAGGCATTTCCTGCAGTGGTTATTCTTCCCATCAGCTCACATACCTGTGCTGCCAGGGCAGAGGTGGGTTTTCCATCCCATTTCTTCATGTCCTTTCCATAGTCATGCAGGTAAAACCACAGGTTACTTGTGGTGTGCACCCTCTCAAGCAGGAGGTTCCTGCTCCCAACAGCAGAGACTCCGGGCTCTGCTGGTGGGGTGTGGAACACTTCTTTTTTTAATCTCTGGTAGTCCTCTTTAAATTGCTGTAGGTCCTTGGACAGTCTTTCCACGGACAAGACATGGGCCCAGGGAGGAGGGGGGGCACAGAAAAAGTACTTCATATAGCTGAAGTTTGATAATTAATCTTTGTTCTTCTTTCCATGGCATCACTGCCAGTGACTTGGGATATGACACTGTCATGGTCCCTGAGAACTTCTGCCACACAGTTTATGTACATGGGACTTAATCTGGCTTTGCAGAGCATTGCTCATTATTCAAATCCTTACAGATTATCTCTAGCACAGTTCATTCTCTACAAGATGCTGGGTACCTTGCTCCACGATGTTCCACTTGTCTCAGTGCACTACTCGATCATCCTTGAGAGAATGCCTTTCCCTCACGCTTGACAGGAGTTGCCTCCTGAGCCTGAGAGTTTCTGTCCTCTTCCCAATACCCTTGTCCATGTTCACATCCCAGGACAGGGATTCCAGTTGCTTGGCTTCACTACCATCCAGTTCCATATTGTGGGCTGAGATATCCCAGCACTGGAACAGCCTGGTCACCAGGGGCTCACCTAACTGGCGGCTGAAACCTTTTCACGCATCTTACAGCTCACCCGGGAACATGGATCAGGTGATTTTCTCTGGCCCTGCCTCCTCCTCCCGTTCCGAGGGCCCTGCTTTGTCCTCGCTCACTAACTGAACTGTTTTTGTCTCGGATTCCTTCTGTGCAAGTGTCTTGCGGATGTTCTTTCATCCCATACCCTTTTTTGGTTTTGTTTTTGTTTTGTGTCCGGGGTGGTCGCCGCCGCCACCCCTCCCACCCCTCCCCCACNCAGTGTGTTGGGCACTGGCTACTCTTTATTGGACACTGGTGGTCAGTAGACAGCACCCTCAGGGGAGGAGGAGGAAACAGATGAACAGCCACCATGGCCACACCAACTGCAGCTGAACGAGGGGAACAAGCCGTGCTGGGAGCAGTCACCCCTGCACAGAAGAAGGAATCCAAGACCAAATCAGTTCAGTTAGTGAGCGAGGACAAAGCAGGGCCCTCGGAATGGGAGGAGGAGGCAGGGCCAGAGAAAATCACCTGATCCATGTTCCCGGGTGAGCTGTAAGATGCGTGAAAAGGTTTCAGCCGCCAGTTAGGTGAGCCCCTGGTGACCTGGCTGTTCCAGTGCTGGGATATCTCAGCCCACAATATGGAACTGGATGGTAGTGAAGCCAAGCAACTGGAATCCCTGTCCTGGGATGTGAACATGGACAAGGGTATTAGGAAGATAACAGAAACTCTCAGGCTCTGGAGGCAACTCCTGTCAAGCGTGAGGGAAAGGCATTCTCTCAAGGATGATTGAGTAGTGCACCGAAACAAGTGGAACACCGTGAAGCAAGGTACCCAGTATCTTGAAGAGAATTAGCTGTGCTGGAGGTTAAATCTACTGTAGGGATTCAAATAACAAGCAGTCCCCTGTAGGCCCAGATTTCCAGTGTACACAATCCTTGTGGTGCAAGTTTGTACAGAGCATGCCATTGTCATACACCAACTCATTGTTGAATACCTTGGCAGAGGGAGCCATCTGGTATTTTCTGTTGTCAGGAGGGGGGTCTTCCATGTGAATTGTTTCTTTTCTTGTACCCCCTGTCATAAGTATTGTTGCTGGTACTGTTCGTTTTCTTATATCCAGTAAATTGTTCTTATCTCAAGGTGAGATCTTTACCTTTTGTGACTCCGATTCTCCTCTCCATCCTGCCACTGTGAGAAGAGGGAGAGGAAAGTGGGGGAGCAAGAGTGGGCATGGTTTGGAGGGCCTCAGTGGGGGCACTGAACAAGAGAGTACCATTCCTAAACCACAACAGATCCCAGTGCCCCAACACTCCACACCCCCAGTGCTCCCAATGCCCCCATGGTCCCAGGGCCCACAGTGTCCCCAGAGTCCACTGATTCTGGCTCCCAGTCCTCCCAGTGCCCACGGCTCCTGGCTCCCTGTGCTGCTGTTGCCCAGTGTTTCCAGTTCCCAGTGTTCCCAGTGCACAGTGACAGGACTCCAGCTCCAGTATCAGGACCACAGCTCCTAGTACTACACACTGGTATTGGGACCCCAGCCCCAGTACTGGTACCCCAGGCCCCAGTATCAGCACCCCAGCTCCAGTATCAGCACCCCAGCCCCAGGCCCCCTTCTGCAGCCCAGGACCACCTCCCAGCCCCAGCCTGGCCCCGCCTCCATTGCCAGCCCCACTGAGCTGGTAACTGGAGCTCTGATAGCAGCTGCAGCTGAGGTGACACCATCAATAATTGAGTGGCAGCAGGGCTCCACACAGGACTGCCTGCCTCTGCGTGCCTGGAGTGTGGGAACAGGTAGGTGTCACTCCCATTGCCCTATCCTGTCGCTGTGGCTGGGGGACCCCCAACAGCTCAGGGTGTGGGAAGCAGGGTGTGGGGAGCAGGGTGTGAGGTGCAGGATATGAGGGCTGGGAGCAGCAAAGCTGGACCAAGGGGGGGTGCTCTCAGCTCCTCTTGACACTCACCTGTCGCTTCCAGCCTTTGTCTAACATCCTTCTCCAGGTCTTACAGGCTCCCTTCAGGTCCTCTTCAAGATACTGAAATCAGTAACATTTTTAGCATAGAAAGATCAAATCTGTCACTATTAAATCATGCAACTAAAACAGTATTTCAAATATCTAAACTATGATTTATGTAGGTATATGAATTCCAATGTTTATCCTGTTGTGTTCATTCCAGAAATCCAGCTTTGAAAGATGATTTCTGACTTAGTAGAATAGCCAACCAGAGCCAGCATCCACATAATTTCCTTCACTCCCTTCCTAAAGGAACAAAGCTTACCAAGTTGCACTGCAACAACTCCTTGACAGATCAGTTTATTGAAGCAATTTTTAAAAGCAGGTATTTCTGAGCGTGATCCATCAATCCCAACTGTTAAAAAAAACAACTATCCAGTGTCCCAAAGAAGCGTGCATGTTACAAATTTATGTTTTTAATATACTCATTTATACCACATGACATAAGCATAAATATTATTCAGTATGCAAATTAATTGCCACAGTTCCCTTAAAAAAAGTTGGGCACACATGGAGAATAGCTCTCAACCCAGGGCTATTACAGCTGTGCACCTGCCTTGGACCCCAAGATCAAGTCACCAGTGTTCTGATGTGTATCAACAGATTTTGGAAGTGGTTTTTCACTTACATGTAAATTAAATGCCTTGGGTTTTTTAGGAGTATACTTAGATGATATTTAGTGGAAAGTGTAACATTTGAATATTTACTACAATATAAATATTTCAAAGGTTTTTTTCGTCTTCATTTTGCTCCATATCTTTAGCCTCACTAACCTGAAGAAATAGGTTCCATGAATGACATTACAAAACAAAACCAAAACACCAAAGCAAACAAACAAAAAACCAAACCAACCTCCCCCCCCCCAATTCCTGACACAACTCAAGCAACTTCGAAAAGGAAGGAGAGTCCAGAATTCTGAGGTAAACCATTACGCCTACAAAATGAAAGGTATTTGGAGCTTAGGAAGTGCCACCATCTACACAGGCACAATAATCACAATTTCTCAGTGTTTACCTGTATCAAAAAAAATAATTCAGCATCAATCCAGAGCTTCCTTTTGAAGAACAGTCTTACGAGCTCCATATTCTGAATGCAAATCACTTTTTAGCTACTCCACTTGGGAGTACAGCACAGCTGCTTTTTAAAGGTCAGGATCCACTTCAATGTGTCCCCACCCTTCAACTCACGTGACTTTTCACGTATTTGAATGTTTTACCAGCCCCTTTGACCAATAATACGATCATTTTATTGTTAAAATAAGTATTTTTTAGCAAATGAAAAGCTCATTGCAACTGTACAACATCTCTATATCCAGTGTGAAAGCAACATGGTGGTATAAATATATGCATACGTTGTATTACCCAGAATATATTATACACATTCCAGTTAACCACGGAACAATTAACAGGAGTAGATGACCATTGATCATGGGCACAGAGTATTTTTGTAAACAAGATTTTGAGAAACATGACAGAAAATCTGGTTTCTGGAAAGATGACAACTTTGGGATTCCATTTTTGTTTTCAATGAAGTCAATGATTTTTATTTTTAAGGATGCTGTATATAAGAATGCACTTTGTATTAAAACAAAGATCAATACTTTACAGTTTAAGAAACTTTACATATGTACATAAATTACATGTCAGGAATGGTTTTAAAGCTCAAAATGAGTTGTGGGAAAAGTCTATTTTCCTTCTATTAGAATCTTGAATTCTTTTACATTGTGATCATTTGCAACAGTAATGGCATGATCCAGGGCTCGGATACTTGCTAGAAGCTTTATGATCTGCTTGATGTGCTCCCTAAAAGAGAGGCATAAGTCAATACAGAAACAGAACAATCAATGACATGGATTAATTTTCCAACAGAAGACTACATTATGGAGCCATATATTTCATACTCCTACTGCAGATTTATTATATTTGCTTAATGAGGGTAATGGCAACAGATTTGTTAAATGCAGGGAAATAGCAGAAGGACAGAAGATAGAAATCAAATTAGAACCTGCCATGAAAATAAGGATAATTGAATGTTTCTCTTCCAATAAAAATTTTTACCAAGTTATCATTTCACTTGGTGAAGAAAGTTCTTTCAAATCTAGAAACACACCACCAAAAGAAGAGAGTAAATAAACTTATATCCAAAACTGTTACACTGAAACACAGCACTGTACCAAGACTGGAAGACTGTTTATTCCTGTGCTATTGCTGTTCCCATAGCATGTCAGTTACTTGGCCAGCAGTAACATGTCAAATGCAAACTTTTAATTAAGCTGATCATTGGATTCAAGTAAAATGACTCTGGGATCTCAGGCAAAACAGGTTCATCTAGTTGGTTGTGTAAATAGTCAGAACTTTTGACCTGTATACAAAAGACAGTTTGCAATTTAGAAGCCACTATGCAGGAATTAGCAACAGGCTCACAAGGTGAAACAATCCAAACACGGTAGCTACAAAATTTGGCAGAATCAGAGAATGCTTTGGGTTGGGAGGTACCTTAAAGCTTATCTCATTCCAACCCCCTGCCATGGACAGGGACACTTTCCAGCAGACCAGGTTGCTCAGAGCTCCATTCAGCCTAGCCCTGAGCATTTCTAGGGATGGGAAGCTTCTCTGGGCAACCTGGGCTAGGGCCTCACCACCTTCACAGCCAAGAATTCCTTCCCAATATCTAACCTAAGTATCTCCTCTTTCAGGATTAAAGCCACCCTCCTTTGTCCTGACAGTATCTGCTCATATAGTAAGGCCTTATCCCTGCTTTTTATAAACCCCCTTAAGAATCCAGGACACTAAGGAGTAGTGCAAAATACCAGTGTTTCAGTATTTCCAGCAGTTGCTGTTTTCAGGCACCTTAAAAATATCCCCATCTACCACAATGTAACATTTCTAACATGAATTCAAAGAAGTTTCCAAAGACACACAGCAGGGTGGAGAGAGTCACCCATATTTGTATGCACTGGCAAAATAAAACAAATCACAAGAACTTCAACTGCTTTAACTCAAAATAAGTTACCTTGCATTTCTTTTCTCTACATCAGAGCAACCAATGCTGTTTCTGTAAATTGTATCAGCCAGGTGAACAAGGTATCTACAGAAGTTTTCCAGCTGAGAAATAGTCTTGTCTCCTGTTAGATGAGTGAACCACTGCTTAGGGAAGCAAGCTATTACCTAGGAAAAACAGGAAAAAGGAAGTTAAACACAACGTAACAAAATTTTTAAAAGCTATGTAACATGACTTGTGAAGTCTGCCTAAGTAAGACTGCAGTGACAAGGCCGAATGGAGCGAAAAAATGAGAAAACTACAAAAAAACCCGCACTGAAGTCCAAGCAGTAAAGCACTGAAACTCACAGTGCACCTAATCCACCTACAGGCATGAGCCAAAGAAGGTTCTTTCTTTAGTCTGTATACTAAAAAAAAAACAAACAAACAAAAAAAAAACCAACTATTTTTCACTGACAGTACAACTTTTGAGGTATCAAAACCAAGACTTCATAAGGCAATGTCAAGTTTTAACTATATTTTCCTTTCAGTTGAAATCCATTTGTCCTGGTTGCAGTGTATTCTATTACCATCTTCGTAAGCTGTGAAACCAGGTGGGGCAGTGTTTCTTTGCCTCCTCCCTCCGGACTATGTTCTGTTAATGGGAGCATTTGTGCCTTGCCAAACGACTCATAGATAACGGACTCCAAACCATCTCCTGTTAATAGCCCCATCAGTGCCTCACCACCCCATTATGAGATGCTCCGCCTGGGAGGAGGAACTGAACATTTCCCACCTGGATATAATCAGAGGTTTTTCAGGCACAAGGNAAAGTTATAATAATCCGGAGGGAAGGGGGTTGCATTTTCCATTTCAAAGGGGGCTTCTGCCTCCCTTAAACAGACGCCTGTCTTTCAAACCAAGACACCATTACTTCAAGCATTGTTTGATTTTACTTACACTTTGAGCTTTCTTAATGCTGTCTTCTCCATACTCTGAGTTTTGAAAAGCCATAAGAATATATCTATTTAGCAACCCATCTATGGACAGCTCCTGGAGAGTTTTGTTTGACAGGATTCCATACCACTGGAGAAAGTTTCCCAATAACTGAAAATACAACACAGGGAAAATAACTATTCCAAAATGTACTGAAAACAGGGAGTTGATCAAAAACATCAAACATTTTAAAATATTTAATACTTTAAAATGTTTTGCAAACCTATTCTGAATACACCCTTGCTGCTGCAATTTAAAAAATTTAGAAAATTCCAGAGAAGAGTTCTGTTTGTGTGATCATGGAGAGCAGTTGTTCAATCAACATCAGTCTCTACTTTTCTGTTTAGCTGGGAGTTAATTTTCTTCACAGTCTTTTTTTGGAAATAAACTATGATAGCCATAGCTTCGAGCTCCCCCATTCCTCAAAAGCAGTATATTTTATTCTAACAAGCACAAGGACTAAAAAACATGGCGGCAAGTAAGCTAAGTGACCCTATAACATTCAAGTTGAAATGATAGTGCTTCCACTTGATAACCTTTTCACCTACAAAACCCACAAGGTTGGAAAAGACCACTGACATCAGGCCCACTCTTTGACCAAACATCACCTTGTCAACTAGACGAGAATATGGAGTGCCACCTCCATGTTTTCTTACATTCCTCCAGGGATCTGACTCCACCACCTCGCCAGGCAGTCCATTACCATGGTTCATTATCCATTCAGTGAAAAAATTCTTCCTTATGTCCATCCTGAAGCTCTCCTAGCACAGCTTGAGGACATCTCTCATCGTGTTGCTGGATGCCTGGGAGCAGAGCCCAACCCCAGTGGCCACACCCCACTGTCAGGCAGTGGTAAGGCATCCCCCCTTCGCCACCTCTTCTCCTCCAGGCTAAACAACCTCAACTCCCTCAACTGCTCCTCATAGGACTTACCCTCTAGACCCTTCCCCAACTCTGTTCCCATCTTTGGACATGCTCCAGCCCCTCAATGTCCTTCTTGAATTGAGGGGCCCAGAGCTAAACACAGCATTTGAGGTGTGGCCTCACCAGTGCCCAGCACAGAGAGACAATCAATGCCTTGGTCCTGCTGGACACACAATTGCTGGTACAGGCCAGGTGCCCTTGGCCTTCTTGCCCACCTGGGCACACCTGGCTCACATTCAACTGCTGTTGACCTGCACTCCCAGGGCCCTTCCTGCCCAGCAGCTTTCCAGCCACTCTGCCCCCAGCCTGCAGCTCTGGGGTTACTGTGCACAAAGTGTAGGGACACAGCACATGGCCTTGTTGACCCTCATCCCGCTGGTCTCATCAATCCAGGTCCCTCTGCAGAGCCTTCCTGCCCTCCAGCAGATCAACACTCCTGCTCAACTTGGTGTCGTCCACAAATTTCCTGAGGGTGCACGTGATCCCATCATCCAGATCATCAATAAGGATATAAAACAGGACTGGGCCCAAAACTGAGCCCTGGGGGACACCACTAGTGACCGGACATACCATGAAGAGGGCACAGTGTATTATCAAAGACTACAAATCTAGAAACAGAGTTTTTGCAAATGAAGTTCAAATGCAGCAGTTTTCTACAATTTTTTTACTGCTACAGTGTCTTAGACCCAAAATTTACCGGACTCATTTACTGACTTACCTTAACAGAGGACCAAAACTGACGTTGGAAAAACAAATACGGACCAGAGTTCTTGTTTTCTAAGATGCTGGAAAGTAAGAAATTTCTTTAATGAGCAACCAAGACCACACCTCTGTCTTGAATTTGCTGGCTTTTTACTTCCAACACAGTTCATTTCCATAAATATTCCCTTCCATCCTTCTTGTCTTTGCTAAATGCTCCCAGCAGGATAAAAAAAGATCTCCTGTATCCCGGCACTGAACCACACCAGGAAAAACCCCTGTTAACTATGGACAGAAGACAATGACGTGCTAAGAAAGGTCCAACACCATAGCTGAAAGCAAACTTACTTTTTTGGATACAAGGGCATGAATACATCATCATCTAGTGTTCTCCTCATTCTTAGCAACAATGCCTTTAAAAGCATCTGAAACAGATAATTTTTTTTTAAATGTCCAATGTACTGCTTAGTAGCTAAACACTCAGAAACTGATTTTTAAAGCAACGAAGAACATTTGTGACTATAACAGTAAACATACATACATGTTTGAGCACACAAATAGTCTTAAAGAAGTCTGTAATAATTAAAAGAGCTGAAATTTGACACTTTCAAACAAAACCTGAACTCCTAATATCAGTTCCTGCATTCATTGAAGGCAAGTACAACAATCCAGTTTCCAGGCAATACATTTGAAAAGGCTGCAAAGATCTTAAAAAGAAAAGCCTGAGTAGTTGTAGCCAACCCTTACAGCAAAACCGGAGACTAACAAGTCTCAGTACATCTGGTATATCTTTTTATCTCTAGTATCTATTCTGGGGAGGCTCCACTGAGTTCTTTCTTTTAATTTATCACCATACTTTACTTCCGAAAATCAGGCTGCAGAGCATCAAATAATTTAAAAATTCTTTTTCCTGCTGCATTTCCCAACATAAGGTATTAAAAATATATTCTAATTCCTCAACTTACGCAACATATCTAAGAAAAAAAACCAACAACTTACTTGTGTATTTTTGTTCTCTGCATTCACCACTGAGGGATATCCATCTATTAGTTTCTGTACAATTGCTACCATTCTAGATGTCTGTGTGGTAGAAAAGGGATCCCAGATATTTTCAGAAATTACTGCAAGAGATTAAAGAATTACTCCACTTTACAAATACTCAAATACAGGTACTGAGACAGTAATGCAATTATCTACAAAAGAGTAAAATCTGAAATCACAAACAAGCATCAGACTCCACAACCCCTTCCCTCCCATTTTCTAAGCCTATACCTGTTAATTTAGGAAGAACAACTCTCTCTACAATGGTAGGCAATAGTGAAATATCAGCGTCATCTTTGACCTGCTCCTGCTCTTCACAGCCATAAAACAGCAATGACTCAAACCACAACATCGTTTCAAAATCTCGACACTTGCCCTAATAAAAAAAGAATCGGGGTTAGATTCCTAAACAAAGATTTGAAGTCAACACATAGAAGTATCATGTATGCAAGTACGATACACTCACAAAAACAGCTTTAAAACACTCTGTCAAATGAACCAATTCGTTCTACCAGCACAGCCACCAGATGTAATGAAAAGCAAAAATGGCGGAAGTTAGATTGATTTTTTAGCAGTTGCTGCCCCACAGATTTTAACTTCTGCTTACACCTAAGCCAAACAAAAGCCTACGGATTAGGATACAAGTCATAAGTACAATTGTGCTGCATTATAAAACTACGCCTTCTGTATTTAAAACCTCTCTTTACGAGCACCTTGTAATTTTCCTAACTTAACAAAATGCTTACCAGGACCAGTAACAGAGAGCAGTGAGTACAGTTAGACTTGACAATTCTGTATCATGTCTCCACCTAACATGAGCTTTGTTTTGTCAACGTGAAAACTCAGAGAAATAGCATGGGGGGAGAATGCACAAAAACTGTTTTAAATTTAATGAGGGCATCTTTCTTAGATTTTTCCTTGTTTGATTAATGAAGTCAAACATCAAATTAATAAAATTACTTTATTCCTGTGAACTTTCTCTGAAGGAGTCATGCCTCCCCCTCCTCTGCACTCGGAGGAGAGCTGACAGAAAATCCCCTTCTGCAGACACTCTCTTGGAAGTTAAGAAAAAAAAAAAAACCACTTCCGAAAAAAAGGAGGAAGAGAGAGGGAGTTAAAAGCTACCTGAACTGTTTGTCCTGGTGGCATCTCATGAAAGCATACATATGCAGGCTGGACAACGAATGTGTGCCAGGGATACTGGGCTGCCACAGTGCTGTCCCACTTTTTCCATGTTCCCTACCTAATAACTGAGCAATGAGTACTATGAGGAAGACTTCAAAATTGCCAGCCAGTATTCTACAGGGTATGAAGGTGTAGGTGAGAGAAAGATACATAACCTAGAGACACAAGTTTAACTCCACATAAGAACAAGCCTCTTAGTTCCACTTCTGATGGAATAGCGTATCTAGAGTCACAATTTTCTCTGAAGTATTTTGAAGACTAAATATATTTTCATAGAACCATACAATGGTTTGGGTTGGAAGGGACCTTAAAGATCACCTAGTTCCAACCCACTACCATGAGCAGCTGCAGACCTTTTGGTGTACACAACTCCCTGAGAAGGAACTGGCAATGTACCAAACTGAATTTTGGCCTGCTGGGAACATAGAGGATCAATCAGTCCAGGCACTCCCCAGAAAAGCTTTACCCCAAAACAGGTGCCCATCTGAAACTTCATCCCTAGAACACACCTTTAGGAGAAGCACACATCAAAGGTGCAATTTACTGTGCTCTGTGCAAGTGTGAAAGAACCACCACGGAGCAGCTAACATAGAAGCTGCTTGCAGAGGAGCTTACCTCCAAAGGAGTCCAGGTAAG
This sequence comes from Oreocharis arfaki, assembly GCA_013398015.1. Taxonomy (NCBI): domain Eukaryota; kingdom Metazoa; phylum Chordata; class Aves; order Passeriformes; family Paramythiidae; genus Oreocharis; species Oreocharis arfaki. Next base: position 56,656 of record VZRR01013721.1, read on the forward strand.
CAGCTGAAGTCTGATTAAAGGGTTAAACAACTTTGGTAAACAGAGGCCAATATAAGCATCCTTATAAGAAGCAAAGTACTTGGAGCGCCAAGCTTCAAACTGTGACTTAATGCAATCAATCGAGTAAAAGCTTTCCAAAACATCTTCGAAAACTTTGCTGGATTCTTTCAATATACGATCTGGCACGGGAGAAAAGGAACAAGAAGGTAATCACCTACTCCCTGTAATGCCTCTTTCAAGACATGCTTCGATGCTCACTGGCACAAGTTAATTCCTACAAACAAAACCAAAAAAACCCCCATCATCTTTAGAAGTTCTGTTACTCCTGCCTCAAACCTACAAAGCTATAAAAACAGGAGCACATGAGTACTCTCCAATAGACTGTTTTATCACAGGTCTTAATTTAAACATTTCATGGAAGGATTTTAAGTAACCAGACGTAGACAGGATTGGTGACATACTGGACTGTATTCAGAGTGGATCTAACTTCAAAGCTAGCCTTGCTTTGCATGGGAGTTTCAAACAGCTGACCTCCAGGCCCCTTCTAACCCAGATTATTCTACACCTTTGATAATCCAAGTGCAAATACAGGAGAGCATCTCAGATAAGCCAACTGAACTGGCAGTTCAGACAGGGTGGGTCCTGGCAGACACCATGCAAAAATGCTGCCCAGAACACGCCTGTTAGCACTAGGCAGTGATGACAATCCTCTAGCACCTTCTTTTCTCTTTTTTTTTTTTTTTTTTTTTTTT
>VZRR01013722.1:0-18801 GCA_013398015.1 Oreocharis arfaki
ATATATATATATATCTCATAATATAACCAGAATCAGAATTATTACATGTGTTATCTTTTAAAGGAAACTGAAAATTTACTGATGAAAATAGAGCAGCAAATCTGTACTTTGAGTATAACTATGACAAGAGCCTTTACTGGTCTAAATATGACGTAAATTGAAAGGAGTGATTTGATACTTTTTTATTTCTATGTTATCTAAAAAATGCTAAGCATATGAAAAAATGCTCACATTTGTTGATTAGAGTATAAAATTTATAGTTAGCAGATCTTTACTTTTATGAGAGGCATATGAAAATGGCAAATTAAAACTTTCATAATTTATTGTACCAATCATACCTACTTGTATTTTAAAGAAAATTGTTTTAGTCAGTGCCCAGTGAAGCTTTGCCAGTTTCCTTCAACAGGACATGACAAACTAATGAGTTCATCAAATCTCACGCATTACTAAATGACAGAATTTGCATAACTTACTGTATACATAGAATACTACATTAAATGGCAAATATCACAATTGCAAGTATTCTTGAGTCTCCTACCTGTTCTAAACAAATATGTAATTTTAAGTATTTTTCACCTACTGAAAAACTTTTTGAAAAACATGTATGAGTTCCTTGAGAGAGGAAAAAGTAATGCACAAAACTTTCAACTTTTATATTTACCATTGTGCGAATAAAATCCAGGAAAAGCAGCAGTGGAAATAAAAAAATTCATTTTCCTCTTTTGTATTTCTCAAGTTTAAAAATGATAACTAGAGTGATTTGGCTCAGGTTTTCCATGAAAAGAAAGAAGCATAGATGACTATTATATGTTTCAGCTTTGCATAAGTGCTGTAAATGCATAAGTAATTGAGGTGATTAGGAAGGGAACACCTTGTTTCATTCTATTCAAGGAACATAACACACAAGTAGCATAGATTTGTAAAATGCTTAAGTCAATACCTCCATCTAAATATTCTTCTCTTTTTTTTTCCCCCTCCAAGATTCCTCTGCAGAACTAGTGGGTCAGAACATAGACTTTTACCTTTACAGGATCTATGTTGTTGTGAGAGATAGCCAAGGCAGACGCTGCGCCAGACCACATATAATTCCTGTGCAAGCTTGCCAGTGTGATAGTCGGAATTACTGCACTAGTGGGGCCACAAGAATAATTATCATCGGCGGTGGTGGCACAGGTGGTGGCACTGGTGGTGGCACTGGCGGCACTACTGGTGGTGGTGGTGGTGGTACTGGTGGAGGAGACCGGGAAGAAGGAGGACAACAAGGTGGTGGTGATTATGGTGATGAGACTAGACCTGGAGATTTTGAGGACCACACAGACTGGCAGAGTTACACTGGTGGCTACGAAGGAGGTGAGGAAGGATACACTGCCTCCACTGATGACAGTTACGCTGGAAATGAAAATTATGGCAGAGACTACCAATCAAATACCACGCTTAGCGGTGCTGCCATTGGCCTGATGTTTCTTGGTGGATTAATATTTGTTCGTAAGTATAAAATTAAGAAAACAATTTTATTACTTTTTTTAATAGTTTAAATATTTTCAGTGTAGTCTATTTTTTAATTCTTCTAAAATAAGGTTTCTTTTTCAGTTGGTTGTTAACCCATGGGCTTCCATTGGCCATTTGACAGAGAAAAAAATGTATTTTAAATGAAAAGAATCTCTATATATTTTATGTTATGCATACATACATTTTTAATTCAAAATTAACAATTTCCTTTCCACGACTTGTTATCCAGTTCTTAGACAGAGCTATCCTTTCACTTATATTTTGCAATTTGTAGTTCCATTACACTACTAGAAGAAATGTGCAAACATCAGCTCCAAGTTGGGTATGAAAGGATCGAAAGAACAAGATTCTTTTGAACTCAAAGCCAGATTTCAGTAGAGGAACAGTAGACCATCTTTGATTTTGAAACTTCTGGCTACTCCTTTCAAACATTACATCTAATAAAAAACAAGTAGCATTTATGATAACAGGATCAAAACAGAACATTAATTCATTTGTCCTAGCATTCATGAAGAATTACAAGCTTCATGGTTTCAAGTTAGAATTTATACAAGCAATTATTTCTGAGACCACCACAATCATAGGTGATCAACCGTCTTTGATGGCCTGGGCATCAAGTAACCAACATCCAAAATTTCCCATTGCAGAAATACTGACTCCAAAACCTGAGGAAACTGATTTTTTTTCCGCTGATTTTTTGAGGAGGGGGGTTTGGTTCGGGTTTTGATCTTTGTTTGGTAGGAATCAACAAACACAAAATTTTGAAGCTTCAAAAGGCTGTTCCCAGTTTGTAGTCCCCAGATGGTTTATCTTACAGGACAGACTGTCTTCCTGCCTTCGGAAATCTCTGGTAGTCTGGAGTAAGTATGTCCCAAGTCATGCAGCATGAGGCAGCACTTTGTACCTGGTATAGCCCCTTCCCGATTTCATTTCACTTTGATATTCAAGTAATCAGAGGGCTGGAGCAACTCTCCTATGAGGACAGGCTGAGAGAATTGGGACTGTTCAGCCTGGCAAAGAGAAGGCTCCAAATGAAACCTTAGGGCAGCCTTCCAGTACCTAAAGGGGGCCTGCTAAAGACCTGGAGAGGGACTTTTTACAAGGGCATGTAGGGCCAGGACAAGGAGCAATGAATCTAAACTGAAAGACAGTAGGTTTAGGAAGAAATTCTTTACTGTGAGGGTGATGAGACAGAGGCACATGCTGCCCAGAGAAGTTGTGGATGCCCCATCCCTGGAAGTGTTCAAGGCTAGGATAGATGGGTCTTTGAGCAACCTGGTAAGTGGAAAGTGTCTCTGCCCATGGCAGAGGGATGGAAACTAAATGGTATTTAAGATCCCTTCTAACCCAAGCCATTCTATGATTCTACAAATTAATATTGCATTGCCTTTATAGATATGCAGTGTTTTTGATGCTGGCCATTACAGCATTCTGCAATTTCCAGCCCTGAGTTCTTTAAACTACTAAGCATAATACAGCACTCTGGGAAACCTGACTCACTCTACATAAACATTTGGTGAAACTAGGGCTTGGGGTTTGCCCCTACTGCTTTTTCAAATCAAATATTATGTATACGTGATGTGAAAATTGCTGGATCCTTAGACAAAGATCACTGAAGTCAGGTGGATTCTCCACTGATTCTCATACGTCTATTACTAATGTGTATTTCTTTTCAATTACAATACTTGAAGAGACAAATATATGCTTATATATGAGGGAAGAATGGCACTGAATGCTATACATAGCAAGACTTGTTCTGTTTGTTTAATTTTCATATGTATGCAACTTGGTTTAGCTGAGATAGATCAAAGTCTGTTCCCAGGTGCATAAGCATAAATTTGGAGTAACAGCCCCACCCCTGTGTTGCTCCACTATAACTAAAGGTACAAATTATTCTGAATCTCTAAATACATGCATCTCCATAAACAGCTAATGATTCTGAAAGCCAGACTTACAGGCTGCTTGGTTGGAAACATTTTAAAGGCATATTTTCAAAAGTTCATGTGCACCTGCCCTCTGGGGAAAGCAGCTATTCCCGTGAGGCAGAGATGTCCTAAATCCTTGTTTCCTGTTCCTTTCCTGTTAAGTGATTCCAATCTTGATGTCAATGAGCGACTGTTGTGGCTGTGGACCTGGTGCTGCAGGTGGAGTTGGAACTGGATTTGAACCTGTACCTGAATGCACAGAAGGGGCAATTCATCCATGGGGAATAGAAGGTGCACAGCCTGAAGACAGGGTCAGTACATCCCATGTTTCTAAAATCAGAAGTAATTCATATTTAGAGAAAAGGCTGAAATTGACTATAGAAAATGATAGTAGCACTGTGTCATCTAAAACAAGTCTGGCATTGCCAACAATTGCCAGGCAGATATAACACGTGATTCTTACTTACATTCACTGGTGGAGTTCATGTGTTTAAAGTTGTGCTCAGTTAACTTGGCACAACAGCTTGGTGTTACTATTCCTTATGTTCATTTATGACGAAACAATAACTAACAAGCTTCTTCAGTGCAAGTTTAGGAGAAGGGAACACAAACCATCTTCACTGATAATTGTTTGTGTTGACAAAGAAAACCTTGTAGTCTCTTTTTTCTTGTTTTGTTTTGTTTTGTTTATTAATGGAGATGGTGATAATGAATAACTACCATTAACAGTTTGGACTGCTAATTCCTTAACATAATTCACAAAGTCTTGGTCTTCAAATGGGAATTTCAAGGTAATCATTCAAGAAGTCAAAATCTTGTTTTCCAGGATGTCTCGCACATTCTCGCCCCAACAACAGCAGCAGGAGGTGATTTTGGTGAACCTTCTGGTAAGCAGATCTTTAAATCTTTTATGTTATGCTGTCATAAAGCTATCTTTCAGAACTGCCTTCTGACCCATGAAGTCCTTTGGTTTCCCAACTATAACCCAACTCTCCCAATCTTACATCTGCAGATAGTCAAACTAATGCTGGTAGGACCTCCAGTACAAATAAAGAATCTGGGGTTTGAGCTTTTGAGCAGATTCATTTCAGCAAACTACACTTACTTTGAAATATCTGCCAAGGCTTTCCAATCCCAGACATCTTTTCATTATCAGTGCAGCTACTGAATGGAGGGTCTTTTCAAGACACCAGTTTTAGCAGAAATCAATCTTGAGCCAGAATAAGAATATTTGCTTTCATAACTTGGGTAAAAAGTTCAGTTCTTCCCAGATTCCAGGCTCTGCTTCCCACAAGGGAGCATGTCAAATAGCTAGTTAATTACTGGTAATTTGTATGTTAACCGAGACAAGCTGGTACATAGCACACTAAATTTATGCTAGATAAGGCTCCTCTAGGAATTCAGTGATCATAGTGAGTAAGTCAAGCTGTGCAGCACCACTTTTTCTTTCTCCCCCATTCCTTACTTCACAAGAGGTAGGAAGCATGCTGGCACAGATCCATTTTCACTAGCTTCTGACAGGAAAAAATGTTACTCTGTGAGACAACTTCTCTGCTCACTATTTATTATACAAAAATGTTCTCAGTTCCTCATTTGATAAAAATGAAAAAAATATATAATTTAGCCTGTTTCCCAGTGTCACCGTAGTCAAGACTACTGTGTGCAATTCTTTTATTATAATATGTGCTGATCATTAAAAAACTCTTTCCTTGTTATCACGTATTTAAAAAATCTGGAGAAGATAAAATCCTGTAAGTATTACTTTATAACTTATTGTAAAGACCGTTTTCATTCCAGATTATAAACGGGTGGTTATTATGATCCATTGTTGTCCTCCCCTAAAAAATCTCGCTACCTGAAAATTTGACAGGAGTTACAAAACTCTTTCTCTTCTAGGATTTACAAAACTCTTTATTTTCTAAGTGTGTAAGGGAAAAAAATTTCAACACTAATGTGATCATAAATATACATTTATGTATTTGCATAAATATCCATGAACATTATCTGATTTTCTGACACAAACCACGTGACAGCATATTTATACTCTAGACAAAATAATCTTTCCAGGCAATAACAGAAGTAAATCACTGATTTTTCAAAACACATGTGCACCTGCTGCCTAGCCAGGAATAAAATCAAGGGCTTAGATGTCTGTTAATATGTATTTAATTATTACTGCCGTTTCAATGTTTGGTACTTGTGCATGTACCTGTGACTGACATTGGTTTAAATGCTTTTAGAAACTCAGTAGTTTCCTTACAGCATTTGTGAAAACAACTGACAAACTGTGTGCAAATTTTCACAAAGCATAGGAAGGGTAACTTTTTCTGTTTTCAGACATATATAACAACACATATGGAGGAGGAGGAGTAGTAGCTTCTGGTGTTGAAGAAACTACAGGGGTTGGCTACGGCACTGGTACTGGCTACGGAACAGCCGGAGGAATTTCTGGAACAGGGGAAGCAAAAGGGTCAATCGGAGGAACAATAAAAGAGTATCGAGAAGGAGGAGTCAACATGGCCTTCCTGGACAGCTATTTCTCTGAGGTAATCGGTTGCTATTCTTTGAGTTACATCTGTGAGCATACTTTTTGTTAGATTCTCCACAGGTTACATGGTGGAAATCCAAATTAAATTTTTCTACTCAAATTGAAACTTCCATGATATAAGACTGCTGTGAGAGCAAAGCTGACCACACTGGTAGGAAAAGTTACAACACTAGTAGTAGTACTGTCTTTGAGCTGCTGCCATAGTAAATTGATTATTCAACAGCCTTTTTGTAAAATTTTTCAAAATTACAAATTTTGTACAATTTGTACACTGCAGGTATGGGTAGGAAGCAATTAAATTATTTCTGCTTCATAAGTACCCACCAAATTTATGTATTTTCCACCTTTTTTGTTGTATAAGTATATAATAACTTTGTGAAATTGTTTACTCCTACTTCCTGTACAGCTGACTTGTTTGATTAAGTCATTTTAATCTTTAAAGAAATTAAACATCAGTTCTTTCATAGTTTTATTGCCATTTCTGCTCCCTAAAAGACTCGTGAACTGCCAGTGACACTCAAACGCAATTTTTCAATTGTCAATGCCTTAATTAGCCTTTACATATGGGATTTAAAAAATGGTATGGAATTTACATGATTAATGGTTTCATGGGCTATATTTTTATTCATATGCATGAACTGTGAGGCATAAATGTTATAATTGCAGTCACCAAAATATCAATTAAGATATAAGGATTGCTATATTTCAAAATCTAAACAAGGTTCAGTGGAGGAGAGAACAGAGCAGTCCTGACATCCAGAGCATGGATTTCTCTCAGTCTGCAATCTTCCTGCCTTGGCCTGGAGCCCCATGTACTAACTGTCTGCTGGCCACAGGCCTCCACGTATTACTCCTGCTATCTTCCTAGACCATCTCAATCCCCAAACTCTCTGACTCTCCCATCCAGGCCCCCCTTTCCATTTTTTCCTGCTTCCTCCAACCTCATTTTAAATTCTCCTCTTTCCTGCACGATCTCTCTGTAATGACCACTCCAGGATCCCCAACATCAACACCAGTCGGCGATTTCCTTCTTGCTCAAAACGGACTCTCCTCTGGACTCACCAAGTCTCCCGCACTGTAGACAATCTTCCATCCCATCTCCTCTATCCTGGTCTCTCTATTGCTCCCCTCGCCACCCTGCTTCACTCCCCTTCCGACCACTTTGTTCAGATAGTGCTGCCCAAAGAAGGCATCTCTTTGCCTGTCCCTTTTGCCCCACAGACAGACCCACTGATGACAGACCAAATTTGAGATGCTACATGTTGGCAGAAAAAAGAATAAGTAAACACAGTAATAATAAGTAAATAATATATAAATAAGTAAAAACACAGTAATATTTAAATAAAGTTATTTCAAGGTTAAAATATGTTAACAGTATAGTCTGTCCTGTTGATATCCTATGTTTCAAGTCAGCTGGGCCCTACTGCAGTTAGGGAACCTACAGCAGTTTGAGTATTCGTGGTTAAAAACCTGATGAAATTCATTCTGTTCTTCTTTTTTTTTTTCTTTTTNAAACTACAGAAAGCATTTGTGTATGCAGATGAAGATGAAGGTCGGCCAGCAAATGACTGCCTATTAATCTATGATCATGAAGGAGTCGGTACTCCTGTTGGCTCCGTGGGTTGCTGCAGCTTTATTGGAGAAGATACAGATGAAACATATTTGGATACATTAGGACCAAAATTTAAGACCCTAGCAGAGATCTGTCTGGGAAAAGAGATTGAACCCTTCCCTGATGTCAACCCACCCTGGCCAGGCATGAACGTTGCCTTCCCTAGCCCTGAAAGTGATCTAAACCTCCCGCCACCTGGTACCACCATCGTTGTCAATGGAAGTGCACCTATGCCTCCCCCAGTTGGCACTACAACGGTTGTTACTGAAAACACCTACACGTCTGGGGCAACCATCCAGCCCCCGAGGCCGATGCCGGATCCCTTGCTCCACGGAAACATGACGGTGACCGAGACCTACACCTCTGGCTCCCCCTCTTTTCCCGTTGACCCTCTGCGTGCATCCAACGTCGTTGTGACAGAGAGGGTTGTCGGGCCTGCGTCTGCCTCTGATTTGCGTGGCATGCTAGATATCCCCGATCTCACAGAGGGCTCCAACGTTATCGTCACGGAAAGAGTAATTGCGCCTAACTCCCGACTCCCAGCATCTCTTAGCATTCCTGATTTGGTAGATGGGTCAAATGTGGTAGTGACAGAAAGGGTGTTCAGGCCTGCCTCTGGCATGCCAGGCAGCCTAATAAATATTCCCTCAGAGTTATCGAACGCCCACAATGTGGTGGTCACGGAACGAGTAGTGTCAGGGTCTGGGGTGAGCAGCCTGGGAGGAACAAGTCTAGGGGGAGCAAATCTGGGTGGCCTGAGCAGCACAGGTCAGATGCTCAGTGCTGACTGTCACCTTGGCCAGGGAATGGGCACAGCATCTCCAGGCACCTCACGGAGACGAGTGACAAAGTACAGCACAGTGCAGTACTCCAGTCAGTAAGGCCTCTGCCGGCACCCCTTCCTGCTGAAATCGCCATTTGCACCGACACTCATTAACTGCCACCCATCAAGAATATTGTTATTATTTATAACTAAGAAAATAGCGCTAAAATTTCAGGGATTCCTACTTGTGTGAGGATCTCTGAAGGGTGCCCCATTTTGAGGTCAAATGCAGGACTTTGTCAGTGAAGGGAAAACAAAACTTAGCTTTAAATTTATTTCTTTCTCTCCACCTAGCACTGCAAGTGTATAAACAGACTCTAGTATTTTTGGAGAGATATCTGATGATCGAGGAGAGCAGTGAGAGGGGATCCTTGTGTGCACACAGTACCAGCATGAATTAATGTCGTACAAAAGCGTGATAAAATACTATGCAGCTGAGTGATCTCTCGCAATAAGCAGATTTGGGTTAATAGCCCCTCACTGACAGGAGAGGAAAAGAATGTAGTAAATAATTAGTCAACTCAAGACTAAATAAGCACTTTCAAACGCATCATTTTACTTCGCATGTAATTCAAGAAGCGCTACAAAACGGCACTTTCAACCATTTCTCCAACACCAACAATAGTTATAAATAATAATTATATAAATATAATACATTTGCATTGCTTTCTGAAGTTCTCAGTAAACAAACACTCTGCCACAGCCTGCCATGCTGTTACTGTCATGGTGAGGAGCGTGACCAGCGATTCGTCGCAGCTGGTGCTGCCGTGTTGACACTGTCACCCACGAAGATGTTGGCTTCATCCTTTCTCCATTGCCATTACAGCTTTGCTTAAGTCTAAAAGGACTTCACTGACAACCAGGAACTCTTACTCACATTTTTTTGCCAAACTATGACTCCCATTTAAATTGCCAGTGTCAGGTTATATTAAGAGGGCTATAATATACAGTGCCAATCCTCATTTCAAATACTGATAAGAAAAGAAAATCTTAGAAGCTTTGTGATGTGAGGAGACAATAGCAAGTATTGTATTACTGACACTGGTAGCTGAAGTCTTCCTGAAAAGAAAAAAACACTTGGAAGCAATATAAATTTGCTAACAAGCAATGTGGAGAATTTTTATTTCATATGTCAATGTATTTTGCATTGATATTTTGAAAGTTTATTTGAATGTATTAATTGAAAAAGTCTTTATTAGTCTATAAACTTAATTAAATCTGGCTTTTATTTTCCCACAAAAACAGCTCTACTGGACTCTGTTATTCTAATAATACCTTAACATGTCTTAGAATATGATCTGAAGGAACAAAATACTGAAATACAGCTTCTATCTCATTTTACTTCTGTATCATATGTATAGTAACCATAGCATACCTAACATCGCTGCAGTGTAAATAAAATTGAGTTATAGGGAGGGACTAGCTTTTTTTGCTAGACCACCAAATCAGTAGTTTCCCAGCAGATTCTGCTTCTTTGGCTTTGACAGATAGGTTAGTGAAAGGTTTAAGAGTTGTCTGTGAATCTCCCACTCTACAAAATGGAAAAGAAACTTTCAGTTGTGTATCCAGACTAACTTACCTCGTAAGAAATGAAAGACAGGTTTCTGAGTCTGATATCGAGAAAAGGTTTTTTAAAAGATGTTTTTGGAAATGCAGCTAGATCTGCTGTCAACAACGGCCTACTGTGGCCCCAGAGTCAATGCCACAGCCATTAACATCAGTAATCCCCAGGAGGCATGATCAAATCCAAGGCTACCTCCAGAAAAGGGCCCTTCCATAGTCTCAGGTTCTTTTCTACAGCAGCTGAGCATGCTAGATGTTCTCCCCATAAAATCTGATGTATTGCTGGTTTTGCTTCTTTCTGTAGCCTTGATCATCTTAAATATCACTAAAATTGCATTGACTTCAAAGGGATTAGTCTTTCTTACAAGTTATGTACCAACTGTAATTACAGTTCCTGGAACCATTCTTTAAAGAAGAAAAATAGGTACTAATACATAAAGTTGTATCATTTCATATCTGGACAATTTGTGCAGAAATTCACTAAAATGCTGACAAACTCCCTTTCATTTTGCTAGTCAGCTGTTTACACTAAAAAAACAAATATTTAAAATATATGTGACTATCTGGATATATAAAAAGCCTATGCAATATACCCAAAGCCCACAAGAAAATATTTTAATGTAAAATAAATTTAAGTCTTGTGTAAATATTTCTATAATCATCCGAAGCAAATCAGAAATATTTTTCTGAATTGTGTTCAAAGTAATGAAACTAGTCTTCAGGGGCACATGCTGAATTCCTTGAACAGGAATGCTGTGTGAAGTGTGAGTGTCTGAACAATGGTCTCTTGCATGTCTAGAAATAGGGGAAGAATGAATAGAAAAAATTAGGGAAATAGAAAACTAATAGAAAAATAGAGAAAAAATGTTGTTTCAAAGGATGGATTTTGGTTATGTGGTGGTTGTCTACTTGTAGTACTATCTTTTACCAACTTTTTAATTATCAATTATTATGTAAACAATTTCTTTAAGTATTTCTAGCATCTTTTAATATTGGTTTCTCACATCAAACACCAATTGCATTATCTCTCAGTGCATTTCCAGTGCACTTCTAAATATTAATTTCTATTGATGTGCAATTTTTACAAACTTCCTAAAAATTGTTTTCTTAGTGAATTGAGGATTTTTTTCGTTTACTACAAATTGTGAAAGAAAAAAATGTATTTGAAGATGTGAACAAATACTTGGTTCATTAAAAATTCTGTGCAAATTCTTTTTTCAGCTTCATTGTTAAAAAAATAGCATATAGTTTAATTCTGGCCAGCAGAAATTAGGTTTTTTCCTTCTCTTTCAGTTGTAATTTAGAAGACTGTTTGCTGTGTTGCCTTTAATTGTATTGTTTAAGAATGAAGAAGGAATGGTTTTGAGGGAAGAAAAACAGTAGTGATATCAATTCTGCTCTAAACCATTCAAGAAAAATGCTCTTACTAAAGAGTCAGCAGTGTGCAACACCGAGTGTAGGGCTTTCCTTTTTTTTTTTTTTTTCCAACTCGGGTTTATTTGGGAGTTTTAAACAGGCTCTTTGAGATCTTGGCATGATGAGAAGTATACTGACATGGAAGAAAATAAAGCCACAAGCTGAGGGTCTCATTAGATTTCTGTCTTAGGAACACTGTCTCAATTTGAACTGCAAGTTTCAATACTTTTTATTTTGTCCTAATTCTGTGGTAATAAATAACACTCTTAAACTGTTATGAGCAGCATTTACCATGCAAATATGAAAATACCACCCAATTTAAGCAACAATTTTTTTAAAATATGCTGTTTTGCTTGAATTAACATAACTGCATAATTCAAATCCTCTGCACTACTGAGTCACCAAATGCATCATTTTAATTTTATTTAAAATATAAGTAATATTACTGTGGGCTTATGTTTTCATAAATAAACATATTAGAGATTTGTTTGTAATAATTTCTGAATGGCACTGAAAAAATACAATAAATGATCATTTGGAACATCATGTTTTACATAGAGTGGCTCAGGATATTTTTTTTTCCATTTATCAGTAGGAAATAGAGTTTCCTTAAAACTGATGGGTTTTTTTCAGAAAAAATCTTGTTCTTTCAGGAAAAAAAACCAAAAAGAAACAAAAGGTGTTGATTTAGAAAGTCAGGTCATCCCAAGACAAAATTATTTCATGTGTCAAATTGACTCCAACACTTTGTTTCAGGTTGTCGAGCAGCAATGTATGTCAGGTCTCACAAAAATTACAGCACAATTTCCTCAACCCATCATTCTCGGCATTGTTCTCTCTCTTTAGACAGCCTTTTCTGCGATACCTTGCTGTCCTGCAACTCTGAAACAGTGCTTCAGAGGAGCTATAAATTAATGCTGGACTACAAGACATAGAGAAGAAGGAGAGCAGAAGCCTCTAGAAACAGCAGTTGGGCAGCACAGACATCACAGGTACATTCACTGCATACTGGTCAAAATGAGTTGAACCAAGCAAAAACACTTTGGTTCTAAAATCAAATTCCTTCCTCATGTCCCAGACTGGTGTTCATGATAATAATTTTTTTTTTTTACAGAGATTTTTTTAAAAACCTTTATCCAAACTCAGTAAATGACTGCTTTTAAAAATAGTATCGTGTATTAAGCAAATGTCATCTAATCTATCATTTTATTTTGCCTTAATATTTTGACATCTTTTTTCTTCAGTGTTTCATACAGAATGATTATTGGCATTCACACATATTTCAGATAATGATTTAAGTATCTTTTCAGGAAGTTAATTTAGAAGAAAAAAATGTCCATCTTCAAATTTATAGCAACTTTGCCATCAGCCTGATGATAGTGCCAATTCCAGTGCAACAAAGATAATCTATCATTTATCTTTTGTGTATCTAGAAACTGCCTAAATGGAAATGAACCAAAATTACATTACACAACACCAGTTTTTATGCTCAAGCACCTTTAGTTGAAACCTGTGGGAGCACAGGTTCAAGCCAAAAATCGGTCAGTAGACAAAGGTATTTCATATTCCAAGTGCACTTAAATTTTACAAAAAGGAGAATAATGACAAAATTACAATTGGTGACAGTTTTGGATGCACATTTGTATAATGATGAATCTGTTATATTTTATTGTGACAAGTTGTTAAACAGCATCTTGTAATGCAGGATACAGTGCAATAAGTTATGAAATAGAACAGTCACAAAATGACTAGGAAGCAATAGCTGCTTAGTTGACATCCATCACGTACCCTGACTTCTGATGTTCAACATGCACTGTTGGGCCTACCTGCAAATTTAGATAGCTACCTGTTTAATCCTTTTATTTTTCCTACTTTTTGGGAAAGTTCTAAAAAAGGAAAAAAAAATATACTCATATTACTTACAGGCTTTCTTCCAGCTCCTTCATTAAATATTTGTTTCAAGCCAGCCAACATCTAGGTAAAATAAATAGTAATTTTTCACCTGCAGGCTTTGATTTTACAGTGATCCAGTACCAAAGATCTAGGTGAGGGTCTGTTCCTATGCCAGTCACTGCAGGCTCAGGTTGTCAGGGAGGTGAACTGTGACACCAGAAAAGGACTCAAGAGACAAAGGCTCCCCAGGACTCCTTAGAGGGTCTCGGTAAGTTGTTTAATTTTTCTGAATTTTCAATAAATTGTCTTTGAAAGGGAGAACTGCAACTTCATCTCTTCCCCTTAGGAATATAAAGACAAATTCATCAATGATTGTGAGAGGCTCAGGTGTTAAGGTGTTTTGGTAACGCACATAAATACACCATCAGCAACGTGTCTGTAGCACATATGCAGAGGACACTTCTCGAGTCTTTGGTGCTGAATTTCTATTATAATGAATGCTATTTGACTGTAAAATCCACTGTAGATCAAATGTTTGAATACAAATAGCAAAATAACAGCTATTGGACATGAAAAATTTATAAATAGTAGTAGGAAAGTAATGCTTTTCTTGTGTTGTTTCTGGGTATGTACATCTGAGTTCTATCTTCCTGACCTTCTTAGTTAATATATTACTGTATAAAAGTGACCATGGTAAGCTGTAGGTGCACCAGGAGCCTTAGAAAGGGACTGGAGAAATTCATGTGTAACAGTTCAACAAGTACAAACTAAATAGCCCCATCTGGGTGAGTACTCTGAGATGGACTGCAAACAGTGTCCAGGCTTGTACACACTTCCTAAATGGCATCTCCCATTGCCATTCTCAGAGAGAACGAAAAGAAATACACCCATTTTTATTCTAAGTCTTGTCAGTTCTGCTTCACTGTAATGTGGGGGTTGCTTTAAATTTTATTACACCTAGGTTCAGAATTTAAACTAAAAATTCAGCAGTATTGCCAGTGACTGCAAATAGCTTTCTTTATCACATTTGAAAAGCTGTCTAGTCTCAGTTCTAGGAGATTGTCTGAGATTGCACTTTTTAAAGAGGAATCATCTGAAAGCATCTGAAACAGGTAGGTCTTAATGGAAAGTTGTCAGTCAACACTGATGTTAACCAATATGGATTGCACATTCATAGCTGCGTAACCATTGGGGGAGGTGGGAAGAGAATGCAGCCCTTGGTTATTTGAGATTTTTTCTTTTTGCTATTTAAATCAGAACATATTTTGATTCAACAGAATATCAGTGGTCTTGAAGCGGTGGGATACATATCCTATTTCCACCCCACATGGAAGTGTGCATGTCCATGGCCCTCTCTGACAAAAGTCTTACCAGAGCCAGCTCTTACTTTGTCCTATCAACATTTGTGATTCACAGAGTAACTCTGTAGTTGTTTTTATCAATATAATTTTATACTTCAAAAAGAAAAATTCTGTGATTCTCAAAGGCAAGAGTGTGAAAACTACTTTGGCATCATCCTTACTATTTCATTTCTCTAAGAAAAGCCTATGCAGAAAGTTTACAATTTTAGTAGTTGCATAACCCACTGGAGAATAAAAATGACAGGGCCAGCATGACAGACTTGCAGCTCTTTACAGTACTTCATGTAAGTGCCTTTCAGTGCAATACATCACAAGTTGTGCCCTAGCACACTCCACAAATGTCACAGACCAAATCACCAGCAAAGTTTTCATCTCAGAAGTTTCAATGGCTTTATTATACACAGCATAAATGAAGAGCTTGAAGGAGGAAGCTGGCATATACAATGAAATATCTGAATACAACATACCCTGATTTCCCTCAGACTGAGGTACCAAAATTGTCAAAAATGTTGAGAGCAGATTTTTCTCCCCCACAAAGCAAGCGTTGCTGATTTTTCTAACTTTACATTCAGTTGAGCTCTCTGTTGAAATCAGCTGTGTCCAGATTGACTCGCCTGATATTTTAAGATCCTGAAACTAGTGCTTATTACCTCTTCACTTACCCTGAAAGCCTTTTGTTATTTAGTTTAGCTAAGATTGAAGTATGTTCACTTGTGACAGGCCTTTGACACCAATAGTTGGTGACAGGCATGAGTCTTCTTCACAGCATTGCTTCTTTCTACTTTTGTCATCAGTGAGTACTTTTAAACACTTTTAAAATCGGTCACAGGAAACCCCTACAGCATGAGCATAAATAAGTGAAGAGTGAATCTAGGATTCACAGTAAAGCCCACAAGCAATAGTCAAGAGAACAAGGGCTGAGGTGCAAAGTTCAAGTAAAACTAGGCAACACGGCAAATTCTTAGCAATATATATTTTTGTTTTGATTTGTAGGTGAAAAGAGAAAGAGAAGGTTAAAGAGCATCTAGACCTTTTCCTTGGGGGGTGGGGTGTGATGGGACAAAAGGGCAAAAGAAAGGAGGAAAAAAGTTTAATTCTGGGAAGTGCTTTAGACCACAGCATCTAGTCAAGTCATTACTAGAAAAATCAAGTGCACACAAAGTTATAAGGGCCGAGTTTACAGCAGTCTTCCAGTACATGAAGAGGGCCTAGAAGAGAGATGGAGAGGGACTTTTTACAAGGCATGCAGTGATAGACAATGGAGAATGGCTTTAAACTGAAAGAGGGCAGGTTTAGATCGGATATTAGTAAGAAAATCTTTACTGTGAAGAGTGCTGAGACACTATGTCCCATCCCTGGAATGGTTCAAGGCCAGGCTGGATGGGGCTTTGAGTAACCTGATCTAGTGGAAGGTGTCCCTGCCCCTTTTTGCAGGGCTGCTCTCGGGTCACTCCTCTCCCAATTTATACTTGTGCCCAGTTTTACTCTGTCCCAGGTGCAGAATCCAGCAATTTGACTGGTTAAATTTCATCCCATTAATCACTGCCCAATGCTCTAATCTATCTAGATCTCTTTGCAAGTCATCCCACCCAGGGAGGTTGAAACTAGATGATCTTTAACGTCAAAGGATTCCATGATTCTACATCCCCAATCACCAATAAACAGCACCTGACTACATCAGCAGCCCCTCTCATATCACCAGGAGATGCTTTGATGCCCGATGCTTTAAAGGACTGGAGTTCACTGTCCCATCTAACTTGTTTGTGTTTTATTCAGTCAAACTTGCCTAGTGCAAATGGGAACAGAAGAGACTCAACAGAAGATCAATTCTACCACTATCTTTCCTGACAAATGGTCATCCTAACCCTAAGAATTTCCTGTAATGAGGATTCAACATGCTCCCAATTGTCCTTTAAATCCCACTGGAAAGTTCAACTAGCAGCTTACTTAAATCTTCCTTTTTTGCAATTTGTCATCCTCTGTAAATGCAGAGAGCATATAAGTCCTTTCCAATGTACCTTTAAAAAATCATGGAATCATAGAATGGATTGGTTTGGAAGGCCTCTTAAAAGATTATCTAGTCCAATCTCCTCGGCTTGCGACTACTGAAGTTTCTTGGACTCTGTAAGGACATAGGAGCCAAGATTTCATCTTCAGATTGACCGCTTTATTAGCTTGAATCATGTGACTCCTCCTGAGCGCACTTATCACTTTATATATCAAACTCATTTTACACATCTAACAAAGACTCCAAAAATTTGAGAATATGTGTATATATTGCATCTTGAGGATCTTTTTAGTTAATTTGGAATTATGCTTATTAATACATTATGTTATTATAACCCAATCTAGTTGAAGATGTTCCTGTTCATTGCATTGGGCTAAATGACCTTTAAAAGTCCCTTTCAACCCAAACCATTCTATGACTTTATAAAAGTGTGAAGTGACTTCCTGTTGTCACCACCAGTCCACTGATAACTGGCCAACACATCATAGAATCTCATTTACGAATTGACTGAAATCTGCCCCAAAAAGCCACTGAATTCTTGTCCCTGAATTTCTAACCAAGACACTCCAAACTCCACCACTCAGAGTTCAAAATTCCTCCAATTTCCAGCCTAAACTCCAGGTCAGTTGATATTTGGTTTTGCGCCTGCATTGTTCTTCAGTTTTAAAATTGAGCCCTTTTTTTTTTTTAAGCCAACCCCTTCTCAGGCTACCTACTGACACAGAGCAGAGGCACACACAGTAATTTTATGTTTATTAGCTCATGTACTTTGGTTGTAACAGAAAAAAATAAAAGAATAATCCTCTTTTTCTTCTGAGACTGGGAATGCCACATTCCTGGATCTACAGTCCCTGAAAACTTATGCTGTACCATTGCAGCTGATAACGGACTTGACAGATTAAAATAAGATCAGCAGAGATTGTTTCTAAGGCGCAACTTTCCAAAATTATCTTCCTGCTGAATACAGTTCAGTGGTTCAGCATTGATGAAAATTCACAGACCAAAAAGAGGCTAATGTTTCTACTTATGCCAAACACAATCATAAAACGGGAAAGGAGTGGTTGCAGAGCAGCCCTGCAGAGAGGGATCTGGGAGTGTTGGCCAGCAAGAGGCTCAGCGGGAATGAGCACTGCCCTGGCAGTCCAGATGGCAAACCCCAACCTGGGATACATCAAACACAGCACACCCAGTCAGTGCTAAAAGGAAATGATCCCATTGTGTTCAGTGTTGGTGTGGCCTCACCTGGAGCACTGTGTGCAGTTCTGGGCCCCACACAAGTCAAGAAGGATGTGAACATCCTTTACCGTGTCCAGGGGAGAGCAACAAAGCTGGTGAAAGGTCTGGAAGGAATGTTCTAGGAGGAGTGACCGGGGACTTGCGGTTTGTCTAGTTTGGAGAGAAGGAGGCTGAGGGGTGACCTGGTTGCTCCCTACAGCCTCCTGAAGAGGAAAAGTGGAGAGGTGGGTGTTGATCTATTCTCCCTGGTATCCAGCTACAGGACACGTTGGAATGGCTCAAAGCTCCACCAGGAGAGTTTCAAACTGGACATGAGGAAGCATTTCTTTAATGAGAGGCTGTTCAAACACTGGAACAGGCTTCCTAGAGAGCTGGCTGACGGCTCAAGCTATCAACGATTAAGAGGCTTTTCAGCTGTGCCCTTAATGACATGCTGTAGCTTTTGGTCAGCCCTGAAGGGGTCAGGCAGTTGGACTGACTGATTATTGGAGGTCTCTTCTAGCTGAACTACTCTATTCATTTTATTCTATTGTACTAGCTGAACAGCAGAGCAATCGTTTATTTGTGTCTACCTAAATGCTGTCTATCATGTGAGTTTTCCCAGAAAGAGAGCTACACCACCTTGAAAAAAGTCTACAGGCAATTTCCCAGCGGTGCCAGTTGCTATGCAGAGGAAAACAACAAAAGGGTTACTCTGCCACGCCTTGTTTCACACACACATAAAAGACGGTGTATCACGCTGTCAGTAACCAAACGCCTGTGTTCAGGGCAAGGATCTGGCCTGGCTATTTTACAGCTCTGCCAATCCCACACCTCGCAGCTCAGCAGGCTTACTCATTTCCACGGCTGCACCTGGCACCTGAAAAGTTAAACAACCTGGCCACACCAGAAAAGAAAAAAAAAAAAA
>VZRR01013722.1:20941-88406 GCA_013398015.1 Oreocharis arfaki
TCCTTTACCGTGTCCAGGGGAGAGCAACAAAGCTGGTGAAAGGTCTGGAAGGAATGTTCTAGGAGGAGTGACCGGGGACTTGCGGTTTGTCTAGTTTGGAGAGAAGGAGGCTGAGGGGTGACCTGGTTGCTCCCTACAGCCTCCTGAAGAGGAGAGGTGGAGAGGTGGGTGTTGATCTATTCTCCCTGGTATCCAGCTACAGGACACGTTGGAATGGCTCAAAGCTCCACCAGGGGAGTTTCAAACTGGACATGAGGAAGCATTTCTTTAATGAGAGGCTGTTCAAACACTGGAACAGGCTTCCTAGAGAGCTGGCTGACGGCTCAAGCTATCAACGATTAAGAGGCTTTTCAGCTGTGCCCTTAATGACATGCTGTAGCTTTTGGTCAGCCCTGAAGGGGTCAGGCAGTTGGACTGACTGATTATTGGAGGTCTCTTCTAGCTGAACTACTCTATTCATTTTATTCTATTCTACTAGCTGAACAGCAGAGCAATCATTTATTTGTGTCTACCTAAATGCTGTCTATCATGTGAGTTTTCCCAGAAAGAGAGCTACACCACCTTGAAAAAAGTCTACAGGCAATTTCCCAGCGGTGCCAGTTGCTATGCAGAGGAAAACAACAAAAGGGTTACTCTGCCACGCCTTGTTTCACACACACATAAAAGACGGTGTATCACGCTGTCAGTAACCAAACGCCTGTGTTCAGGGCAAGGATCTGGCCTGGCTATTTTACAGCTCTGCCAATCCCACACCTCGCAGCTCAGCAGGCTTACTCATTTCCACGGCTGCACCTGGCACCTGAAAAGTTAAACAACCTGGCCACACCAGAAAAGAAAAAAAAAAAAACCCCAGGCAGGTAGCAATCAGGAGAATCCATTTAAGGGAAATGCTGAACAGAAAAGGATAAGGAGACAGCAGCTGAGTGAGAGAGAGGAGGTGAAGCAAAAGAAAGGGAGGGATTATTCCTGCTTGAATTTCTTTAAGGACCGTGACAGGAGGCATGGAGAATCAAAAACATAGTTAACAAACACAGGAACAACAATTACTCCATTTTTAGGATGCTGAGTGTTTACTTAAAATATCAAATCCTGGTGCTAATCTACTTCCCTCCTCAGTTAGAGCATTTTTGCCCACAAAAAAAATGCAGGTGCTTTGTCGTGCAAGCACTTCGAAGCTGGTGACTGTACATATTGCAACTGCTCCAGTCTCAAGAGCTGTCTGGGGGTTAGAAACCCTCCATGATGTGTATAATTTTTTACAGATTATGCATTAGCCATTACCTATTTTGAATAACGAAATGTTATTTTGATATATTTGTGCAATGCCTTCATACACTGCTTTCTACTGGGATCTTTTCCCAAAAAATTAGTGGCATCTGTGACCACAATGCAGTAAAGGATCTTTAAACAATGCAGAAAAGATTAATGACATAATCTCAAACAATGCAAAATATCTGTACAATAGCTTCATGTGAATATAAATTTATTTCAACATTTCATTACTAAGAATGTACACTAGGTTTTCCAGCTTAACACCATTTGCTAGGTACTGCACTTGTCTCATTTGGTTGAATCACCTGTCTAAAAGAAGAAACTGTATTGTTCCAGAAAAAACATAAACAAAAACCACAATTGTTGTAAAATTAACCTCACTTTTGTAAGAAGCAGAGATGGGCTCTGCTGGTGTGATCGAGCATGTCCTTGTCCTCCACCCCAGGGAAGCCAGAAGTTTCCTGGCACTGCTGTAAGGAAGATTAGTCAGCATGAATAGGGAGTGGCAGGCAGAGCTGGGGGCAAGGCAAGGTTTCGGGGGAGTCACCAAGATCCAGCCACTATGGCAAGGGTGCAATAGGAACTTGCTAGAACACTGGTGCTGACAACCATTACTCCTGAAAGCAAACACTGTCCCTCCTGAAAAAAGCTAGGTTGTTTTAGATAATAACTAATTTGCTGTTAGAAAGTTTATCAAGAGAATTTAGACAGGTGTTTGTACTTTGAGACAACAGCAACCTGGTGCATGACTCACACCTTGAAAGCCCCTCTCCTCACCAGGCACCAAGAGGGCTCAGCTGCTTTTATGGTTTGAAAAGCAAAGATTAACTTTCTCTTTGTTCTGCAGTGTCAGTGAACTCCAAATTGCTGCTGTCCCCAGCAGGAAAACAAAGATCTAATGCTCAATGGATCCTCTTGTGCAAACTGATTGTAGGGATAGAACTGCGGCCTGGTTGTGCGAGGAGTGTTTAACTGCTGCTAGGTTAAAGTGAAGGAAAGGCAGAAAGAAATTCAGCTTCAGTGCTTGTTGACACACTTACTGGCTGTTTTAAAACAAAATTGATACTGTTTGACATTCTTTTCATAACAGCAGGCAAATCATTTTTGTAAAATATGGATAACAGAAGTTTTTCATACAAGGGAGCCAAGTTAAAGAAAATAAAAAAACAACAAACAACTATTTAATGATAGCTGAGGTTCTTGTAGGATGTCCAAGACATGTAGCTGGCTCACACTTAAGCTATAAGCAACTTAAGAATAGACATCCAAGCTCTGGCAAGATAATTTGCAGAAGAGCTTCTGTATCCTGTGCTATTGAGTTCTGGGAAAAGATTATTCTATTCATTTCTCCTGTACGCACATACGACTTCAAAAACAAATCAATGCTAAGGATTTTTCAAAAGAAATTCATTTAGCCTTTTACTCCATTACATCAGCATTTAAAGTTGGCAAACAGTTGTAAATACATATATATATATATATATATACACACTATAACCTCATTAACAGTGCACTGGATTGGCAACCAAAAACTGTTTCAGAATTCCACAAAGCAACCTGCAGATTAAGAAGAAAGTTTCAAATCTAGGTTCTTCTCCTACAGCCTTTTGATGTAAAAAAAACTTAACCGTCTAGGAAACATAACACATCTGAAAGCAGAATCTACTTCTAAATGACCAAATTAAAAGGGTTGTAATATGAATGCTCTCTGAGACATACTCGGCCCCATTTATCCCAAACGGGAATAACTAAAAGAAAACTTCACAGTACTTCTACTGCCATTAGCTGCAGTAGCTACAACGGCTGTTAAACCTAGGCCAAAATACTCTCCTGTCCTCCAGACCCTGAAGAAGATCCTCACAGGATCTCAGTGTGTACTGCTGTGTGGATGTACACAGTTCTGTTTGGTTACAAAGTGATCAGTCCAGAGCAGTGACTCAGCGACAGAACAAAGAAAGAATACAAAACCCCTTAATACTGTGCATTTCACATATATTAGCTTGTTTATGCCTTTTGTTTTCTTTAAATTAAGGCAACTATTTTTATGCAAGGGTATCAGCAAACTCCATAAATCGGGATATTCTAAGTAAGTAACACAGATATATGTCGCTTCAGAAAAACTTGAGGTAAAGCTCTTCCCCTCATGATGGCCATGGAAATTACAATTGTTGCAACTGACATTGAATTATCTATTGCGTATTGTTACAACGTGCAATAAGGGGTTATAATGCGATTGGACAGACTCCCAAAAGGCTGGTTCCCCTCTCCAAGCCCCAACAGTATCATAAGTAGTATCATAACCAGCAGGTTCGGAAGTTACTTACCACGACTGAGTGTGAGCCTGGAAAATTAACTAGGTAACTGCCTCAAAGAAGAGAGGATGTACAGAAAGCACGTTTAATTGTTTTGCCATCATGAAGAATCAGTTATGCCTTCGTAAGCATCAATTAATCAGGTGTAGCCAAGAAAGATCTCTGCCAGATAAGAATAGGAAGAATATGGCTCGGAGCGTACAAAAATGAGGGTTACAGGAAAGGTTATCCTAAAAAACGCCCACAAATTTATTTTCCCGAGAGACTGCGCTCCTCCCATCAATTACTCGTTAATATCTCAGTTTGTTGTCGCAGCTGCTCTGCCCATCCCCTGTGCGCTCCGGCTCGCCTTCCTTCGCGGAAGCGGGGGAAACAACCCGCAAACTTTGGGAGCCCTCGGGAAGCTGGGGCCCGGCGCTCCGAGGGCTGCCCTCTGCAGGCTCCGCGGGCGGAGCTCGGCGGGCGCGGACGGGACTCGCCGCCGCAGGCTGCTCTCCCCGAGGGTGGGACGGGCTGGGACGGGACGGGCGGGGCTCGGGGCCGGGCACCTCTTACCCCCTCCCGGCGCGGCTCCCGCCCGGCACACTCCACCCACCCGCGGCTACTTGTGCCCCCCTCTACGGGCTGCTGGCATTCCCGTGGTGGGCGGCAGGAGGAGCTGAGCTGAGCTCGTCCCGGCAGGGCGGTCATGTCGCGGGGCCCTGTGGCGGCAGTGCGGCTGCTGGCGCTGCTGGTGAGTGCGGGGCGCTGCTTGGCCGCGGGGGTGCCTCGGTACTGGGACGCTGCTTTGCCGCAGGGGTCCGTCGGTACCGCGGCACTGCTTTGCGGGAAGGGAGGGCCCTGGATGGAGCCGCGGGGGTCCCCAGTGCCGCCGCCGGGGAGAGGTGTTCCCGTTGGGGCTTGGCAGCCCTCCCAACGCCGGCTGCATGTGGCTGGGAGCGAGTTTTCTCTCTTTGGGAGTTAGATACAAGCCATTGCCTTTTGCTGCCTGAAAGCAGGTGGAGGTAGGAAATCCCAACAGGAACGGTATCTGGGATGGGTGGGGTTGCTGCGGCGCTGGCAGGAACAGGGACGCGGTGAGGAGTTCACATTGTTGCCGTCTTCATGTTCAGCATAGTATCTATACTAGTAGATTTCATTTCCCTTTTGAGGGAACAGTGCCAGGAGGGAAGATGAATCAAAATGTTTGGGAGTCTTTGTCGTCTTAGAAAAGTTACAGCAAATTCTTAACAATCCAAGACACTTCAGGCTTTTTCCTGCCCTGCCCTCACTATTTTTCAGCCATCGGCCTTTAGACCTTCTATTCTATGAAATACTTTCTCGGGCTAACCGCAACGACTGTCTCATAACAAACTGACACCGAAATGCTTGGTTTGTTGGATTTGAAGTGATGCTTTCTAGCTGGCTTACAGCAAACTCTTTGTTGTATCTGTGGCCTTTCCTTTTGCTTTTCACCTTTCCAGGCTGGCAGAATGCCTGCGGAAGTCGGGCTGCCGCCACTCAGACAAAGGTGAGGGTGGAGGCCAGGCCCTGGGCTGTGCCGGGAGCTGCCGAGCAGCTGGGCAGGGATCAGTAAGGGCTTGTTGCTTAGACAGAATGGAAGGTTTTGGAGGTCGGGACCTTGTTCCCTGAACTTGGAATCCTGCAAAATCATATTTGTTACCTAGAGACCTGTTGCCTGATAACTTAAATACAGACATACGGTTGTGCACAAGTTGGCCAGCAACAGTTAAACCTGTTCTTTACAGCAAGCTGGTAGTTGGGGTTTGGTTAGAAAATACTTTATCCTCGTTTTTTCCAGAAGAACGATGGGAAACATGCAGTGCCACTTGTACAAAAGTTTTTACGTATTCTCTCTTCAATACCTGAAGCCACGCCATCGTCCATTTTGGTGGGCTTGCACTGGCTCAGGATACTGTTAGTTTTGACTGAAGAACATTGTTTTTCTCAATCCTCATCATCCTCAGTTTCAGGTAAAGCTGAGGCAGGATATGATGTACTGAGAGTCAACTCAGTTTGGTGCCTAAAAGCCTCATTGTCAGATAGAATATGAGAGGAAATAAAGCTGCCTTAGTTGGCTGATGTCAGAATAGAAAGAGAGGCACTACTGGGTGTTTTTCGTAATCTGGACATTCATGTGGCAAAAAGTCAAGTTTCTTATTTGAGAGTATTGGATTAGGGTCATTTATTTCTTATTAATCTGAAGAAACTACTGAAAAAAAAACCAGTCTAAAAGTAGTGTCTTCTCAAAGCCTCTTCTACCTTAGAAGCATCAAGAATGGTAGGTTCTTCCTCTCCCAGTTTTTCCTGGAAGTATCTCTTAGTGCTCCCTCCCTGCCTGCAGGCTGCATCCCTGTATCATCATCCTTGGGTACCTCGCAGAGGTTGTGGCAGATTTCCCCAGGCCCCTGCCTCTGTCCCTTTTCCAGGAATGTTCAGCTGTGCTGAATGGTGGTGCACCCAAAGGGTTGGGCTTGACTTGGAGCATGTCCAGAGCACACACCCAGAGCCACGGGCCTGCCAGGCGGGCACGGCTATCGAGGATTATTGGACTGGGAGGTTTCTCAGTCATTTCTGAAGCGGGTGGGCATCATGCCTTCAAGAGAAGAAGTCTTAGAACACTTCCTGCATTTGAGTGAAAGAATAGTTGACAGAGATATATGAATCTTACTATGGGAGTAGCACAATTTACTTTTTCTCTGATTGTCTTCCTCAGACTGTACTTCGTTGATGTTTGACTTAGGCTGGGTATGATGAAATTCAGGCCTGAATATATAAGATCACTACTGTAATGTCAGAGCCATTAGCAGGTAGTTTTCAGAAGTCATATAAACAAGTTAAATAAAAACCATCAAAAAATGATGCTTGGTTTTACGAAGAGCAGAGGTGAGCTAATTCAAAGCAACATAGCTTCTGTTGCCAGTAACATGTTGGAACGTGGTAAAAGTATTTACAAGCATCTGTGGATTGGTTCAACATTTTAATATTGTGCCAAAAAGGAGGGAAAACCCAGGTATGGTGAGGTCTGAAAGCAACTGAGAAATATATAAGGTCTATTATTTTATCCATCCAATTGAACAGAAGTGGTATGATACTTTTGATACCAGACTTCAGAAAAAAAAAGTGAATTTGTCCAGGAAAGACTACAGAACAGCAAAAACAAAATGCAATCTAAAGTTACAAAAACCTGTTTTACGATATTTTAAGGGAAATTAAAGAACTGGTATGTGAGAAAAGACAACAAGTAAGATGTTTGATAAGTTTGCAGATACATGAAGGGTAGAAGAAAAGGGAATTGCACCATACAATGAGAGCATTGTCAACATGACAAAGGAGGAGATTGGGTTTGAGGTTAAGACATCTCAATATAGGTGTTTAAGTTTCTGTTATGGTAAATGGAGATGCAGTGGATGCTGAGTGCACCTGTTTGGTTGGATCAAATCCTACTTTTGGAGCAAGTCTCAAGAGTATGTGAATCGTATCCCTCCTGGGTGAAACCACGTTGGGACATGTATCCATCTGCTTGTAGATGTTTGATTTGTGGGACCAAGCTAATTCTAGTCTGAAGGATCCATCAAAACGGATTTTGTGGTGTTGGGTTCTCCGCATCAAATGCTTTGCTCCGCAAATCCTCCTGTGTTGGGTTTTCAAACTGAAAATAATTAAAATCAGTAGAGCCCAGAGAGAAATAGATATGGACTGGTTGTAACCATAGTTGAACAGTGCTCTGGTCTCTTGTTATTGGCTATATTTCTGCTGATTATAATGAAAGTTTAGGCACTTAGCTTTCATTTAGATGTGTAAATTTGTGTGCCTTGCCCTGAATCCCATGCAAGCAGCAATATGGTCAACTTGCAAGGAGCTAAAAGTTAGGATAGTAAAATGAAGATAAAAGTTAACAGACTTTTAATCTGTAAGACTATCTAGAAGCCCCCTTAGGTTAGTGAGACTGAGAAACCTCCATCCCACATTTTTAAGAATAGGATAAACCGTTGTCAGGAAGCACTTGGGTGTAGTTTGTCTTTCCCCAGGGCCAGGAGATGTACTAGTAGGTGACCTTGGATGGTCCCCCCTGCTTGCTTCCCAAAGGTCTTCACCTGTTGTCTTCAACACCAAACTGACTCACAGGAGGTGCAAGCTCCAAGTCTCCTAACACACAGCACACAGAAAAGACCACATTTGTAGGCGTTATTGTTTTGTGGTGTAGTAAATACAGACACGTACCTTCTTGGTTACTCAGTCTTTATAGTTTTACAGCTTAAATCTGAGCTCTGTGTTGGAAATCTGTCCTTTAGTCACTTCCTGACTGTAGATGAACAGGAATTTGGGCAAGAGCAGCCTTGCAGTTGCTATACATGGTAGTCACTCCCTTCTTTCCCAGCCCTCTTGCCTATTACTGCCTCTTTCCTGTAGTATTTCATTCCAATTTCATTACTTCAGGCCTCAGACCTTTTTTTTTTTGTAACCATCCAGTTTTCTTCTGGCAATGTGTTCTCAGCTCTGTCATCAACAGGTGTCATCAGTAGATATCTGGTTTTTGAGCCAAGGCTATGATCAACAGCAAGTGACAGAGCTTTCCTACTCTGAGCCATTTAACAGGAAGAGAGTTGTAAGATATTAAAGAAAAAAAAAAGAGGGGGGGGGATTGACATGTTCAACTGTTGCTAAATTCTGACATTTCACTTGCCCTTGAAGAAAATGTCACTGAAAAGTGCTTTTCCCCCTATTTAAAATTTTTTGGAACCTTTAAAAATTTTCAATAAAAAGGCAGGACCCCTTTATATATTTGTTCCCTTTGTATTTATGCATCTTGTGAATAAAATTGTCATTCTTAAAAATTTTTTGTAGATCTCTTCTATGTCCCTTGTGTGGCTATCCGTGGATTGTAGATTGAACAATACAAGAGCAGAAGTATTTTTTAGTATCTTAGCCTTAACCCAGAATGTTTTGAGGGACATTTGCTACTGTGCAAATAAATTGATTTTTACTTTTACTTATCTTAATGAAAGATTTTGTTTATAATGACTGGTGGAATTTTTTACACATTTTTGATATACATCTCAGTGGAAGATCTGCTTATTCTTGGTCTTCAGACACTTTTGTTTATGCTGGGTTCTCAGTTTTCCAATACAAGGAAACTTCTCACCACGTGCCCCTTGTCTCCATTCAGTATTGAGGCAGAAACGCTTTTCCCTCCCGTTTACCAGTTAGAACAACCAAGGATGTTTCTGATGACATCTTGGCAATTATTCACCTTCCAAGAGAGTTGCAGCTTCTGTTGGAAAACTTTGACTATAAAGAAAAATTCTCTTGCTGGTGTAATCTCATTAGTCATGAAAATAAATTTTGAAAATCTATACAATTAATAAAATCAAGTAAGACTGAGAACATCCATGAAAATAGCTTGGTGTGAGATCTTCTACCCTTCATGATGCATATCCATTAGGACACTTACTGCTTGATCATTTTTGTCGTCAGAATATATACATTGGGGAAAATACCATTTGAAAAACAGTTTTGTTGAACAAGTTGGAACAGAAATCTGCTGAATTGCTCAACATGGTCTGCTGGATTGTGTGGGGAAGAGATAACATCTTTTAAAAAAAAAAAAGGCTGTCATCAATTCAGTAATCAAGGCTGAGTCAGAGTGAGGAATAGGGAGAGCCCAGTCAACAGACTAGAAACCAGTCAAAGACTGACTTATTTCGGTAGAAAACCATCTTTTCTGAGCCTATTTTGCCTTAGGCAGTAGTATGCCTAAAAAAATAATCACCTAAGTTGCAAAATATAAGTAGTAATAGTTTTCAGAATGATAACGGTATTTGCTACCTGTACAAAGCTCAAAAGCTTGATTTGTAGGTTTCTCATGTTGTAATAGCCTACTTTTTATTGTTGCTGTTTCCCAATACTTACATTTTTTGCAGTTTGAGGGGTGTTACTTGCAGAGTCTTTGGTGCTTGGAGAATGGACATGAACATGGGGTCTCTGATAAGCTGGCTACTTCCAGCCAGGATTTGTCACCTAACTGAGTCATTCAAGGATGTGCACAGCTGTCCTGGCCTGTCCTGGTGCGTGAAGAGATGGGCAGTCCCAATACTGAACCTTGGCCTGTAAGGTTCTGTCAGAGCAAGCGCCTCTGCCTTGTTTAAATAAGTGATGCCGTTTATCCTCCCAGCAAGGTGCTGGGTCAGAGAGCTGCTTCTGTCATGTACATTTCAGCAGATGTTTGGGTTAGTCCTTGCCTCTAAACACTATTTGTCCGATTTTCTTCTCTGATGCGATTGGTAACCCACCACAGCCACCCATCCAAGGTTTGCCCAGAAGAGGGAGCTTCTCCAAAATGCTGCTGGCAGCCAACACTTGCTTCCATCAGTGGCACATCCTCATCTTTTTGGAATAGTGAAGCATTATGCAGGACTAAGAAAAGGTTGTTTAAAAATTACTGTAAAGTCTGAATTTATTAGAAAAAATATTAATTGCTTATGATCTGTTTCCTGCTAGGAAAAAGGTGCCAGACTTAATTGTTATATAGTTAGAGTGTATGTTTTTAATGTCAATGGTTATGGGTGAATTTTTCAGAAGCCGTTATGGGTAAATAATAAATACTAATTTATAGAGTTCAGAAGGCTTCTTCCTTATGGCTTTGCTGCTCTTGCGAAGGAGGTCACAAAAGTTTTAGTACTGCTAAAGCGACATAGAATTAATAATGATTATCGTAATTTCCATTGCAGATCTGTTTGAATTATGGAAATGGACTCTACGTGAAGGTAGGATATAATGGAAAACTTTTATCAGTGTCTAGAGAAGGGTTCTCTGAGCAGAGTGTCAAAGCCATTCCTTACTTCAGTTGATAAATGTCTTGAATTCTACCATTTTATGAAATCTGAAGGCTGCATAATGTGTAGAGAAATGAAAGCTGAAAAGTAAGTGAATAGATTCCTACATCCATCACACAGAGTGGCTTTATACTTCGAGAAACTTCCCCTAACACAGTAAAAATGTAGATTGCTTTTTTGAACTTGGTAGATGAAAACAACCACTGTTTTATTGAATATGTTAATCTGGGAGTCACCAGAGACAGTAGAAACTAAGGTGGACAGAAGGATGAGGGGTGTCATGTGGAGTGAGAATGCGGTGTAGTCAAACAAGGATAGCAGAGACATTGGGTGCGTTGAGTAGAGGCCTGCTCTTCCATGTATTCTGTTTCGGAGAGAAGGTTGAATATGCAAGGCAGTATTGGTGGGAACATAAACATGGTGGTAAGGCAGAAGTGGTGGTTCAAAACAGCCTTAGTGCCAAACTTCTTCCCACGTCTGATGACAACCATTTAAATCTTCCAGAGCAGGTGTATTTTCACCAAGGAAACTTGCACCTATATTTAAAGCCTGTCTTACGTAATTCTGCCTCGATGAAAAGACCAGTGTAGTTTTCCTCTTCAACCAGCTTGAGGACTGCATAGCTCTTAGATTGTGACTCGGGAGGCTGATGCTGCTCCATGATTCTGAAGTTACCAGCTGTTGAAAGAGCAAAAGCAATTCAGACGTCTTGGCTGCAGCAGCAATAAAGCATTTTTCACAAATGACTAAATGTAATGCTGGCATTCCATCTTGTCTTTTCACAGGTTTATAGTCGAAACGACAGGAGTGGCGTGTTGTCTCGTCCCAACAGCCTAGTCAGACAGAAGCGAGAATGGACAGTCCCTCCAGCTTTCATACGGGAGGAGGAGGACAATTCCTATAAGAATCCAATTGCTAGAGTAAGCCCAGAAAAGAGTTAAATATGCAATACACATAAAAATAGAGATGAAAATGTAAAATGGGGGGTGGCTGCTCTAAACACATGCACAATTTTTTTTTTAATTTTAAAGGACTCTTGAATGGCAGTTGGAGATTGACATGTTTCCTTTACTTTTAAAGCCTGGTTTGGCTCAGTCTCTCATCTTTTTGTAGCCCCATTTTTCATTAAGCTTTTAAGAATGCAGTATCTTTGAGTTTTTTCCCCCTACTACCCATACTCAGCTGAGATTGAACTTGGCAAGTGGGTCCCAAGTCTGCTGGTGGTGATTGGGCAGAAGGGTATCCATAGAGCATGATTATGTATGCCTAGTCTTTCACGAAACAGAGTTAAAAATAACAAAGGTGTTATCCTTTGTGAAAGAGTGATATGCAACCGGGGCAGCACCAGCGTTGAAACCTAAATTCACCACTCCTGCCACTTCAGCATATAAAGTTACCGCAGGTGGTAGCAAGCTATTACCCTCTGCTTGGGCTGCCCCTTGATGGTGATGCTGGCACCATGCACACTTTTCCAGATGTTTTGTGTATCTGCTGACAGCAGAGAAAGGGTGTAATCTCTAGTGTCTGCAGCCTCTTCTCCAGGTCTGACCTTTTTTCCTCCACTCTATCCCTTCTCCAGTCCTGCTGTCTTTGCTAGCTTAGGTCTGGTGTCCTAGGTAAACTCCCTACTCTGGATGTTTCTAATCTCTCTGCACCAGGTTCTCAAACAGAGCATGCAGCCCTTCCTGCATTCATCTCAATGTGTGCACAGTCAAAGGAGGGCAGTGAAATGTGTTAAATATTTATTGTTGTTTGTTCATTACAAGAAAGTAGAAATATTTTGTTGCCTTTAAAATGTGATTTTGTTTACTGAGTGCTATTTAATTTGTTATATTCCTACCAGATACATTCAGATCTTGAAGATACAGGGATAGTAGTAACTTACACTATATCTGGTCAAGGAGTAACAGAACCCCCTTATGGATTATTTGTTATCAATGGAAAGACTGGTGACTTGAACATAACAGGAAGGGTGGACAGAGAAAAGACTCCATTTCTGCTTGTAAGTTGAAAATTAGTTCTTTTCTTTATAGGTCCCCTCCTGTCCATTTTTAATTTATTTTCTTTAAATGTGTTTGCTTGAAATAATATATAATATATTTCTGGATATAAGTGTGTGTATACCTGTTTGTATTTATGAGAATATATAATAAACTTTTATAATTTTTAGATTGTTTTATGTAATAGATGTATTTCTGTTTTGCATATGCATTTATATATGTTACTGTCATTCATTGGATTTGCTTATTGTTTCTGTCTGTATTGTCAGGTCCGAGGCCACGCACTAGATAAGAATGGGGCAAAACTGGAAGAGCCAATAGACCTCCCAATTAAAGTAGTGGACATAAATGACAATTTCCCGGTGTTTTCACATGAAGTTTTTGTTGGTTCAATTGAAGAATTAAGTGAAACAGGTAACATTTTTTTTTCTTTTAGTTTTTCCCAAGATATGCAAGAGGACAAGTGAATATGCACTTTGCAGCAGTATATCTGCAGTAACAAGGGCACATTCTCTCGCTGACATAAGCCAGGTTATCCAAGTGTGAATGAAACTTTTTATTAGGCTAGGCTGTGTTTTGTGATTAAGGGAGAGCATCCCCCTAGGGACAGGAGAGAACAATATTTCCTCTTGTGGCACCTTTGGTTTG
Organism: Oreocharis arfaki; assembly: GCA_013398015.1. Taxonomy (NCBI): domain Eukaryota; kingdom Metazoa; phylum Chordata; class Aves; order Passeriformes; family Paramythiidae; genus Oreocharis; species Oreocharis arfaki. The sequence goes on from VZRR01013722.1 coordinate 34,010, forward strand.
TTGTCAGAGCTACCACAAATCCAGGAGCCAGAGTTCTTCAGCAGGAATTGTACAGGAAATGCAGTCTGTCTTCTGGCCTGGGAGTCACAGCCTATTTGGGAGGGACTTTACTCTGCCATCTTCATCGAAAGCCCTGCTTTGTGTGTGGGCTGGAGAGGTGCTTTGCTGGTAAGCACATGTGGCTGTGCCATGACCATTGAAGAACAAGTTAATGGCCAGTTTCCTATTGACATCAGTAAAAATAAGAGCAACAAGAAGTTTAGAAAAGCTGGAATAAAACAACATAATAGATACCTGGCAGTGTGTCCACTTCAATGTCACTATAATCTGAAGAAACAAATTCTTGCCCATCCACTTGGGTGAGGTACTGGGTAACCTCAGCAATCTTTCAGGTCAATAGCAGTCGTATGTATTGACTCTTGGCATGAATTCCAGCTAATGCTAATGTTTAATAATGTTCAGGTAGAGAAATTAACAGTGCTCTTATGAGAATAATGTGTGGGGGAAATGTTGCTCATTGTTCAAAAGCTTGTACTTACTGCTCTGTGTGGTATTTACATTTTTCTGTCAGAATTGTTGAGAGAGTTTTACCTGTTGTTTAATTTGTGCATTGAATTCTATGCGTTAGAGATGTGCAGATACAATCTTTTTGTTGGCTAGAACATATACTTTTAATGTGTACCTTTTGGGTTTAGGAACGCTTCTCCAACTTTATGCATTAAATAAATAAAGTCAAGAGCATCAGAAAATTGTGCAGTGCATCTAACAAAATGCTCTTGTCTTTGACATTACAATAAAGATGTTTGCCAGTGCGCGGTGGTGTAAACAAGTGCCGTATTTTGTTTGCGTTTTCCAGGTACAATTGTAATGAGGATAAATGCAACAGATGCTGATGAACCGAATAACCTTAATTCCAAAATTGCTTTCAGGATTGTTTCCCAAAGCCCTAGTGCTGCATTCAGCATGGATAAGAATACTGGCGAGGTTCGAGTAGCAAAAATAAACCTTGACAGAGAGGTAAAAAAACCTTCCCATTTTGATGTTTGTTTAGTAGTGGTTTTCTTGTGCCTGCTGTGTCACCCTCAGCCCTGCCTGCAGGGTGAAGAGCTGGCCCTCTTACCTTTCTTAACTTCCCTTAGGATTAAAGCCTTGTCTGGCTGATGCATGCTTTTCTGGGATTGCGGGAGGAGGCGATGAGATTAAGGCTGTGTTCCCCCCATCACCTCCCTAGCACAGCCCCAGCCCGATGTCTGCTGCTTTCTGTGCAGCCAGGGCAGCAGTTACACAAAACAAGGGGTCATTTCTTTCTGCTGGGGGGCGTATGGCAAAGATAACCTAGATCACCACCTGCAAAGCTGCTGATTGCATCTGGATTTTTGTAGCCTGCTATGCAAATTGCAGTGCAAAGAGTTAGGACAGGTGCTGCTGTGAAACTGCATTGAAAGCCTCATATTACCGGTGACACAACCTGGGCTTGCAGAGTTTTCCCTAGCTGGTAGATGGTGATGGGAGTGTTAGCTCTGGGCCTGAGGGACATGGTTCTGCCTCTAGCCAGGTCCTGACGTGCAGGTGTCACTGATCCTGTCCCTGTTCATGGCCACTGGATTTTTTTCCTTTGCTATGTAAGTACAGTCTGACTCTGTGTGGAAGATGTGAAAGTCCCTTATCATTTTCAAAGCCTCAGTTCTACTCCAGCAGAATCTGTCAAGGTACTTATGTGTCAGATTTACTTCTGGCTAGAGAGGAGATATAATCAACCATAACAGATATTACCAAAATTTAATAGAGATAATCTAGCAAAGGAATAATTTTTAGCCTGAATTAAACACGTTTTTCCTACCATGACAGACACAAAGTAGCTATTCTTTGGTGGTGGAAGCAAAGGACCGTGGTGGTGAAGTAGGTGGGAATGCTGCAACATGTTCTTTAGAAATCAAGATTTTGGATGTCAATGACAATCTGCCTGTTGTTGAAAGTCATGCAGTAAGTACAATTATCACAATTTTTAGCATGTTCCTACACCTGCCAGTATCCCATAATAAGACATTGTGCAAAATCCATTGCACTGGTGGAATGAGGTAAACCGTGACATCTTTTTAATGAGTGGATTTTTTTTTGGATTGCAGTTTGAAGGAAGCATTGAAGAAAACAGAGCAAATGTGGAAATTATGCGAATAAAAGTATTTGACAAAGATGAAGAATTTTCTGATAACTGGCTGGCAAACTTTACATTTGTTTCTGGCAATGAAGGTGGTTTTTTCCAAATTGTAACAGATACCCAAACAAATGAAGGAATTTTGACTGTTGTGAAAGTAAGTATAGATTTTAGAGATTCTACTTTAAATATTAGAATAACTTCTCCATCTGCGTTGACAAATTGTGTTTATTCAATCAATACGTAAAATATGTGGATACTCCTCCTTTGCCATATTTTTAATGCATTCAGTAATTCCATGCAAAATAATAATTTTGTCAAGGTTTTCCATTTGCATTCTGTGTTATCTCAGATATATCTAGTAGGGCAGAAGTCCCCAAACTCTCCTTGCCCTTTGGGCAGCAGTATTAACATGCTGTAAGCTTTGATGTTTCTGCTGTCCTTGATAATCTCAGTATAAATTTCTTTATTTCCCCTGGCCATGGATAATGTTGCAGGCAACACCTATTCCGTGAGCCATGGGCTACAGACTATTTAATGAATTTTCGTTAGTTGAAATGGTGATGAAATTATTTTCCTCTAATGGAAATGTCTGTTTTATAATTTTCACTTTTCTTTAGTCTGCAATAACTGAAGATGTGTAGTGCCCTAAGTAGCTTTTTTTTTTTCCTGCTCAGGTTTCCTTATCTGAAAACTGTTAATTAATTTTAAAAAAAAAGATAATTTTTTAAGTTTTTTTTAAAAAAAAAAAACCATCATAAATTTGGAAGAGCCGAGTAATTGAGCACTGATTCACTGAAAGCACAGGCAGCATATATGAGTAGGACTCCTTTCACATACCTTAAAATAGTTTATTCGATAATATAAAGCCATAGCTATGGTGTCATCCATTAAAATTGAGTGAGAGTAACAGGTTAACAAACTTCCTCGCGCCATAGCATCCTTATTGCTTAAATATTACTTAAATATTTACATCCTTATTACTTAAATAAGAATGCTGCAGTATTATTTAAATATTAAGTGCATGCATGTTGTCTAGATATCAGATTCTGACAAATTCTGAGTATTTTTTTATTATTTTCTTTATTGCTCTAGGAGCTGGATTATGAAAAAATGCAAAGCCTAAACTTGGGCATTGTTGTTACAAACAAAGCTGAGTTCCACAAGTCAATTAAACCCAGTTACAAAGCAGAAACAATTCCAATCAAAATTAAGGTGATCAATGTGAAGGAAGGCCCCGTGTTCCCTGGTGGCACAAAAATTATTGAAGCAAGTGAGAAACTGCAGATAATGCAGGTTATTGGACAGTATCAAGCCTATGATGAAGACACTGGAAAAATAGCAGAGCACATTACGTAAGAATTTTTTTATAACCGTCATAGCTGAGTATGTCAGAAGTCATACCTTATTGTAAAAATTTCCGTGTTGAACTGAAATAATTTCAAAGGCAATAATTTTCTGCTAAGGATAATTCACCTTAAACATCATCATCATCTTTAATATTCTATCATGCAGAAAACGGGTGATATGAAAATCCTCCTTCTTTTGTTGTATATGGCGAGACGTGTTTGGGCTGAAGTTACCTATGTTTGCATGATGTATTTGTTATACCTGTCTACTTTTGAGAGTAGATTTACCAATCTGATTTCACTGTCTCCAGTAAAATTAGGAAGAAATATGCAGAAACACTTACCAGTCAGACAGAAAGGGTGTAGCACAGATCCCTCTGCATATGTGTGCTTGGGTTTTGAATCATAGCTTTTCAGATAGAATGCTATTTAACCACCACCATGGCCTTCACAAATGGTGCACAGCAGATTTGCACTCCCAGGATTGGACCCCTTTCCCCTATGCCTGTAATACAGTTTTTCATGGGTGTCTAATGCTCAGCTTTTGCTGGGAGCCAGGATGGAGAAGAGCATGGTGACCAGTAGTGCAGCTCTGTCTCTTGTTCCAGTCTTACTCCCTGGTTGTATTTTCTATAATGCATCCCTACCTAAATCTTTAATTTAGAGAGAAAAGCAGCTCTCAACATTCAGGGTAGGTTTATAGTTGTAACCAATTACAGTGGCAGAAGCATCAGACCTCAGATTTAGGGATTTGATCTCTGTTTTGAATTATGAGTAAACGTACTGTGAAGCTGCTTTTTCTACTGATGGTTGTTTTCCTCATTATAAATGTGTCCATCTTTGTGTGATTTTCATCAGATACATGAAAGGAAAAGATGCAGCAAACTGGATCACTGTAGACTCAGTCACAGGTGAAATCCGACTTGCTAAAAATCTTGATTACGAATCACCTCATGTAGTAAATGGTACCTACACTATCACCATGTTGGGTGTAACTACTGGTAAGTTGAGAGGGTTTTGTTTTCACACAAATTGGTTTGTTTACCTGTCTACAAGGGTAGTTGGTTTAACCTGCCTATCTCTAAAGTTAGGCACCAAGTGCAGTCTCGGTCGTCAAAGGAGAGACACGGGCAGCTCATTTTTTGGAATGGGTTCCCAAGGTGTCTGTTTTTCCCCTTTGACTAGATGGAGGTGAACTTTCTATAAAAGTTTTCAAAGATAGGTCTGATAGGAAAATCTGTTGTCAAGGTGGGAATTGCCAATATTTCATTATGCCTATCATCAGACTTCGTAGTCCTAAATTGTCTTGAATTCTGAGGAAGAAAGACTCCCTGCATTTCTTGTGTGTCTAAGTAGAATTCTTCATTTATACTCTGCATGTTACTGTGTAACCATGCAGGTTTTTGTTTTTTTTTCAAGTTAAAGTAATAAAACAGCTTGCCTTCAGAAGAACTTTGTCAATATATTTATTAATATTGGGAATGAAGCACTGCTCTCATAAGCTCCAGGGAGATCTCTTTCAACTTACTTCAGCAATGTTGGTGTTTTGGAAAATATTAAGTTTTTTTTAAATTTAAGATAAATTTTTGTGCACAAATAAATTCAATTTTTCGTATTTAAAATCTTAGATTCCCCGAAGAAAACAGTCACTGGTACAGTCGTGATTCAAGTTAAAGATGAGAATGATAACTGCCCAGTTATCGTGAACCCTGTGCAGACTGTGTGTTCAGATACAAAATTAGTTGATGTTACAGCTCGTGATCTGGATAGTTACCCAAACAGTTATCCCTTCAGCTTTACTGTCATTGATGAGCCAGAAGGGACAGCAGAAAAATGGATAATTGCATCTGGAAATGGTAAGAAAGTGTATTTTTAATTACTTTCACTCGAAAGAAGTCCTAAAATTGTAATTTATTAAGTCTGGTGAAACTGACAGTTTGGCTGAGTTGGACCAAAAAGACAAGCCTATATATAGAGTCGGGCGTTAAGACCATCATTTTCATTCTGCTCCCTTCTCTCTAAAAGTTATACAAGCCCAGTCATGTCCTCTGGGCTATGTTGCTTCCCTCAATTGGACCATCTTTGCCTGGCTTGATACCCCATGTATGGTGACCAGGATTTCATGAATAACGCTGAGATCAAGCTATCCCCATCTTCTCACAAAAAAACATGCAGTGATGCTTTATCTGGGCGTAGATGACAAGCTGTCCATGAGTCAGCAGTGTGTCCTTGTGGCCAGAAAGGCCAATGGTGTCCTGGGGTGCATTAGGAAGAGCATTGCCAGCAGGTCAAGGGAGGTGATCCTGCCCCTCTGCTCAGCCCTTAGTGAGGCCACGTCTGGAGTGCTGTGTCCAGTTCTCTGGCTCCTTGGTACAAGAGAGACACAGAGCTCCTGGAGCATCCAGCAAGGGCAACAAAGATGATTAAGGGGCTGGAGCATCTCTCTTATGAGGACAGGCTGAGGGAGCTGGGCCTGCTCAGCCTTGAGATGAGAAAACTGAGAGGAGACCTAATCAATGTCTGTAAGTACCTGGTGAAGGGAAGGTGTCAAGAGGATGGAGTCAGGCTCTTCTCGGTGATGCCAAGCAATAGGACAAGAGGCAACAGGCAGAAACTGAGGCATGGGAAGTTCCACCTGAATACGAGGAGGAACTTTACTGTGTAGTGACCGGGCACTGGAACAGTTTGCCCAGAGAGCTTGTGGAGTCTCCCTCACTGGAGATACTCAAGAACTGTCTGGATGCAATCCTGTGCCATGTGCTGTAGGATGACCTTGCTTGAGCATGGAGGTTGGACCAGATGCCCCACTCTGGTCCCTCCCAACCTTAATCATTCTGTGTTCTTCTGCCTAGTTAGTCCTTGACATGACACAACCACAGGAGCAGGTGTTTTGTTGCCTCCTGATCTCTATCTGTGGCCTAGAACACATTAATCTCCTCAAGACTGAAGCTGGTTTTTTGGAAGTTCAGCCTTTATCTATCCAGATGACATGCTTGATGCTGTACAAGTGATTGGGCTATCTTCCATGCTGAGTCTCTGGTTGTGTGAAACATCACAATTATCCGTGGCTGTAGGGTGAGCATGGCTGCTCACTTACCAGCATAAATTACTTGATAAAAATAGAAGCACATATACTGTAGCAGCAGCTGATTAGACTTAATTCCATTGCATTGGCTGGGTGTAACTGGACGGGGTTTGTTTGGAAGACTGTAAAAGTTGTATTTTAGTTAGTTTACAGGAGTCAGTTTTCTCTCTGCTGAATTCTTGTCTGTTTTTTTTTTTCTTTAACCTCTCCCCACTTCTGCCTCAGACACCAGTGTACAGCTGATACCACAAAACCTGAAGCCTGGCAGAACTGAAGTTCCCATGCTAATAAAGGATTTCCAAGGGGTCAGCTGTGCAGTGCCACAGTCTCTGCAGCTGACTGTTTGTGAGTGTGCAGATGACGGCGTGTGCCAGGAGAAGTTTATTGGTGCAAAGTCGGTGGGTCTGGGACCAGCAGCAGTTGCACTAATCATCTTGGCATTTTTACTTTTGCTGCGTGAGTAATTGTTTCGTGTTATCTCAGAAGCACTGTAAATGTGGTCTGCAAAGCATCAGGAAAGAAACAGTCCAGCTCCCAAGTTTTATCATCTTGATACATTCTGTGTAAACTCCTAGTCTTGTGTGAAGTCATGGCAGATCCCCAACTAATTTTGGTAATATCAGCATTTCACCCTCAAAGGATTTCAAGCTGTGCATTTTAAAATTGTGAACAACTTTTATTATTCGTTCATGGTGCTGTAAATAACAGGTGGGGAAGCAGTGAGGAATGCTTTTGGTATTCCCACATGTCCCCAGGTGAACCCTGATTCTTCCTACTCAAACCGCAGCACATTCTCCACTCTCTTTTCTGTCACTGTAGGTTCACTGCCTTGCTCAGAGCAGCATGTGACGTTCTTTGGTGAGATAAAATAGAAGAGAAATAAGAGAAGAATATTGGTAGTTATTGTATGGCCAGGTGCAGCCGTGCTGCATTTAAACTTGCAATAGTTTATTGCTTGTGCTGGCAGCAATCTAACTGTGATAAAACAAAGTTCATGCCACAGGAATAATGTTCTCTGCTTCTGAAACTGGGTTATTTTGAGTTCTCCAAGCAACGCTCTAGGCATGTCAAAGGAGTGGTGAGATAGAATTTACATGATGCCATGTAGTTATCTAGTAGTAAAGGAAGAGCAGGAGTTAGAAATGCTGAGGTTGTACAGTTATAGCCAGGGCTTGGATTTGGTATATGAGATCTTTGATAGAAGCATAGCTACATACATGTGTGGTCATCTGCAAGATTCAAGCCCTGACGTGTTAGTTGTCAGTTTACCCTCTAGGAAACTAGCCTGGCGTATGCTTTTAGGGAATGCCTTCACTATTTGGGAACCTGTTTTCAGTCCTTGTCAGCCCTCGTGCTGATCACTAGCTCATTGAAAATACATTTGGATATGGGGGCTGACCAAACTTACAGTGGCTGTTAGTATGCTTAGGCCTAATAATCACATAGATAATGGCAACCTTCTGCTTCCCTATAGTTGTTCCATTGTTACTGCTGCTGTGTCCTGGTGGCTTGGGAGCAAAGGGATTTGGTGGAGCAAAGACGTTTGCTGAAATACCAGACCAGAGTGAAGCGATGTTGCGTCAGTGGAACAGCGAAGGAGCAGCTCCGGAGGAGAAGGCATGTATCCCTGATAGCCCTTCTCTTTGATTTCTGTCCCAGTGTTCAGCTTGGCACTTGGGGCTTCTTCCGCACTACAGGTCGATATTTCAAAGCTCTCAACGGATTTTAACAACGCGTGAACATTAATTAAAATTAACCCTGTGAGGCTCAGCGAGGGATGTGTGGGTGACTTCCACCAGTAGCTGTAGAAAAAAGCAACCATTGCACTTAAATCCCAAAGTATAGGGAAAGCAATCAAGCAAATGTTGATCATATCTGAGCAGAAGATAGGACTGTGGGAAAAGCATTGAACCAATAGAGAGTGAAACATTTGCATTTGCAAGCCTGGAATGCTCTGCACCCCTTTGGGAGCAAGATAAAGCAGCAAAATAATGGGTTATAGTGCTGAGCTTCCCTTCATTGGTTTAAAGTTTCAGACTATTTTAAATCACTTCCCTATGTATTTTCTTTTTTAAACAGAGGAAATTCCTTATTAAAAAAGAAAAAGGCAGAAAAAGGTGCAAATCTGCAGAGGGAACAGTAAATGCCAAGGGAAGTTTTCCCTTTGTTGTTACGCTACAAAACAAGGTTTGCAAAAAAAGGGCATGACACTGACGTGCTTTTGCACAATAACAGAAACAGAAGGTAAAAGACTTTGATTTAGGGCCAATGCTCACACCAAATTCTTGTTAAAAGATAATTAACAGGGAAGCCAAACTGCTAGAATAAAAGAAAGGGCCAGGCAGTGCGTACTTCTGCACTTGGTGTCTGAGGAAAACTGGGCGGAGTTTTTCTGGGAACAGCTGAGCTCCTTAGTTTTGCAAGGCTTTTTTTGGTGGTTTTTTTTGTTGGGTTTTTTCATTTTCAATCCTCTTGAGTTCCAAGTGAACAATGATCTATAGAAACATTTCTATGAAGCTTCTTGGCAATATATTTGTGGAAGCTGCACCCTGTTTTAGGAGGCCTATTACTCTTTGCAGCAACATGTAGAAGTGCAAATTCAAACAAGTCGTAAGACAGCACCCTCCCTGTTCCCACCCATCCCCACTGCTGGTTTGGTGAGTTCCATGTGCTACACAGCGAAGCTTTCATGTCACATCTTAATTTATCTTATTTATGTAGCCAGTGCTAAGCTTCATTCCACCCACTGCACCTGGGAACTTGAGAGGAGCAACAACAGCAGCGGCAGCAGGAGCAGCCGGAGCAGCAGCAGGAATGAGTGGAGAAGAAGCTGTAATAGGAGCAGGTAGCTCTGCCTCTCACATAGGAGAGCATCACAGCACTATTACCAGGGAAAGATGGGAAGAGCAAAGGCGTCTTCTTTCTGGTGCCAACTACGGAGCCATGGCAGCTGGAGCGGCTGAAGGCATGACAAGTATAGACGGCAAGACAGTTGTGTCTGGAGGAGGAGTTGCTGTGGGAGCGGCAGGAGCCATGAATGAAGAATTCTTGAGAGACTACTTCAATGATGTAAGCTTGTGACCCAAAAATAACAGTATTTCGGTGTTTACACTTAACATTGTGAAATATCGTTCACATTATGACAGAGATGAGTAGATATGTAGATGTAAACAGTCCTGATATTGTGCATGTGGAGTTGGGGGCATTAAGGTTTTTTGGATTAGCCACACATGCGGGACTTGGAGTGTGACAATGCTCAGTCTTGTAGCACTGAGTGCTTGCAGGGTGTCACAAATAGACCTTTCTCTCAAGGAAGGTATTTGGGGATGGGATCCAGAATATTCAGCAATAGCAAAGGAGTGCCTTGCCCAGGAAAAAGCCCTGAGAAAGGCTGTGTGATCTAAATCTCAGGGACTAAAGCACATTAACCTGGTCTCTAGGGAGGCACCTGTGACTCATCATGAGTCACAGCTACACGGAGCAAGTTTTACTATGGAGCAAGTTTTTGAAAGATAAGCTGAAGATGTCATATGCCGGTGGGTGGGGCTGTATTTTCAAAGTAGCTGATGCAGTAAGTAGTGCTGACTTGTCTGTTTGCCCAGCAGCCTAGGTAAAGGGTAATTCATCAAAAGTGTATGAGGCACATGTTGCAATCCCCTTTCTTTTTTTTTTTTTAACTGACCTAACCATTGGCCAGTAGGTTGTTCCTACTTGTAGCGATTTCTCTTTGCGTTATGCACACCATTAGTCCTTTGGCTGGTGAGCTCCTTGTAGTGAAAGTTTGACTTCCATGTGCCATCACCTGTACAAACACAACATCTTCACACCCTACAGCTGGCAGCTGATGTGGTTTTGCGGGGGAGTAGCTGTGCATGTTTGAATCACCACCTCAGGCCAGGGAAGGATTTGAGCTTTAGGTACTTGTATGTCTCAGAGTGCTCTAGCTACCGGTCTTCTGCATGAGCAGATGCACCAGTAGCAATCTATTTTTCTTCCAGTCTTTGTGTCATACCTTAAGCATAACTACCTGATGAAGTCTGCAGGGGGGAAATCATACTCAGTATCCATACAACTTCTGGGAGGCTAAAATATCTCAGATTATAGGGGTGGGGAAACAGACAAGTAACCAAACCAAATCGTTTCAGATGCTGATTTTTGTGGCAGAATCTTGGGTTATGTGCCTACTTCCAGGATCAGATGCAGATAAACATGCAGAGTCAATTTGGGTCTGGATATATACCACATTACACGGATTCCCAAGCTAATTTGCAGTCCAGAGCTTCAAATGCGGCAGGAAAGTGGTTCTGAGCACAAGCCAGGAGCCATATTAGATAAAGCTGGTTCAGCAGGCCCAGAGGACTTGGCCGTCTTCCCTTCTGGAACTGGAGCTGATGCAAGCACATACACAGATATTTGTGACAGCACTGCAACAACTCCATGGCAGATGCTGCTTTCAGATTGAGCTGACCTGTAAGCACTGTAGCCAGAACTTGTGAGCCCTCCGTGTTGCCAGGTGGCCTGCAACCAATAGAGCCTAAGAATTTATATGATGGACTATGCATCCGTACTTTACCAATCCATTTAATTTTTTGATTTGTTTGCTATTGGGCATCTTTGATGTGATCTGTAGGCTACACTAGTGAAAATGGCCACAGTAGATGATAACATGTCAGCATGTGCTCATTAAATGTCTGTTTAAATGTTAGGATACTCTCAGAAATGGTCTTGGCATTCTCCCACAAAAACCTCGTTAGAGGTGAAGTTCTTTCTTTGTGAATATGGAGCAGCATCATAAATGGCACATTTACTGTAAGGAACAACAACATGTGGTGGTGGTATCAAAGGTTTTAAATTTAATCTCAGATTTTTCTTCTCATCAAGTGTACTGTCAAGTTCAGACTAATTTCAAAAAAGAAAACATGTTAGATACAGCCTTCACTTGGTTGACAGTTTCTGTGGGTTCAGTTAAATTTTTTATTTCAACCTTTTTGACCAAGCATTTCTAATATTTGAAAATTACTAAGTCTAGAGCTGGCATTAATGAACTTTTGCTTGCTTTTGTTTTCTGTCTGCAGAAAGCTGTCTCTTTTGCGGATGAAGATGAAGAGCAAGCTGCAAAAGACTGTCTCCTTGTTTATTCCCAGGGAGAATCAGGCTCCCCTCACGGCTCCGTCGGCTGCTGCAGCTTCATTGAGGGGGACCTTGATGACCATTTTCTTGATGATTTAGGAGACAAGTTTAAGACTCTAGCAGAAATATGTATAGGGAGACAGATCAACATGAAAGATGGTGGCTCCAAGAATGAATCAGGTTTTGGTCTTAGTGAAGCAAAGTCACAGCTCTTAGATCAGCAAAATGCTTCCAGCTCTGAACAAGCCTTTACCTCAGGCAGTCATTTCCAGTCCATCCCACCAGTGCACACAGGCAGTGGCGCAGGAGAAAGCACCCTGTCCAACGAGGTAGTCACAGAAACAACCTTTGCATCATCCCGTTCTGGGCAGCACAATGCCCGGCACCTTCCCGCAGGCCACGCAGAGAGCAATGTCACCATGACGGAAACATCCTATTCTGTGGGGGCTCCTGCCCACTCAGCCGCCATCTTTTTAGACCCCCAGTTTAAGGAGAATGTGGTGGTGACAGAGAGAGTGCTGGCACCTGCATCGAGCATTCAGGGGATGGTAAAAATCCCTGATTTGCCACACGGAAGTAATGTGGTGGTTACAGAGAGGATGGTGAATTCGGCAGGTGCAGGGCCAGGAGCCCTGACAGTTCAGGATCTTCCTGACTCCCAGTACGTCGTGGTGAGGGAGCGGGAGAGGGTGCTTGTGCCCGCTGCAGAGCAGGGCTCTCTCAGCTTCCCCGCTTCAACAGAGGAACGCAGCACAGTGCTAAATGGAAGGGTGGTGGCAGCCTCAGGGGTGCAGAGCAGAGCTGAACAGGCTACAGGTGCCAGCTCAGGAAGGCAAGAGCATGTGCTGATCACAGACTCCCCGCTTAACCTGATGGGCTCTGACTTACAAGGGCCACCTCCTGCCAGTGCCACACTGAGCAAGTCTTCCAGGGTCACCAAATACAGCACAGTGCAGTACACTCGCTCATAGCCTGGCTCCTTGTGGGGGTGGCAGTGTCCAGCACCCTTCTGTCAGCATGCATCCTGCCTTGGGCTTTTCCATGATACCCAAATTTGCTGGAGCTTCCAGAATGGCATGTACTCATTTGGACTAGTTTGTATAAATATGGATTATATGACTAGGAAGCAAGTAAGGAGATCTGGTTTTATGTTACATTGGCAGGGATGCTTTTGGAGTGGAAAGATGTGGGAAATATATATTTTTTTTTTCCTGGTTTGCTATTTTTGTTATTGCTTTTTATTGTACAGATAGTATAACAATGCTACATAACCAGAGCTGCATAATTATGAGAAAACAGGCAAAAAGTCACAAATCTAGTGATAGATAGTAGCGTGCAAAGCACAAGTTAGGTTTTTGAACTGCTATTGAGTGTATCTGAAGTCCCCCTGTAAGGGGAATCAGTTCCTCATTGTGTGTTTGCTATTGTGTTGTGGGTCATGGTAACCCCTCCTGAGCCTTGCTAGGAAATCTTCCTGCAAAGCCAAGACCACCAAAGCTAGTATGTCTTCAGGGCAGTGGTGTGTTGATCTCCTGAAGGATATCACAATTTCAGGTTATCAGAATTTTGTAACTTGTAGAAGCAATCAATACTTGCACATTACCACAGCAGTTAAAGAGAGCAAGTAGCAAAAAATCTGAGAACTGCAATTTTTTGTCACCTCAGTGTAAAAATTACATTATTTGGTGTGGGTCTACACTGACACAGACAAGTAAGCATTTGCATCGTGTACATTTTCCACTTTATTTAACTTATGAGAAACAGCCAAGACTTACCTTAGCTTTAGAGCCAGAGATTTAGTCAATGGCTTTGCCAGCAAGGCTTATGGCCCTTAGACATCTGTAGGATCTGATTTACAGGTGCAATTAAGTATTTGCAGTTGTGTCTGTGAACTGACAGATGCAGGAATCTGCCTGGTGTGTGTGAGGTTCCACTAGTTTCAGTGCCAGAGCTCGAGTGGCTGGTACAGTGCTGTGCAATGGCAGCTTTCCTTGTCTGTGACAAGTCAAGAGGAAGCTCCCTCTAGCTCTGCAACATTTGATTTTACTTTGCTTTCCTTGAAGTTTATGTGGTAAAAGCAGGAGACACTGCACTGTTTGGCAGTATGTATATATGCACATGTAAATATTTGTATGCCATTTGGAAGATTCTGAAGTTAATTTTATACAGGAAAAACTGTTGTACATGCCTTCTGTTTTCTCAGAGTAGAAGTGTTTTAGATGAGGTATTGGTACCATGTTTATCTCATACCTGTGAAATCAGCAAGTTGGTTTTAAGGTACTACAAAGCCTGTGGACCTGCAGAGCTTTCAGGTTGTCTCCATCTCCTGGAGTTTTCCTGCAGCTGCAGTGTTATGTTTTCCACTGCTGTGTTCTGCCTTTGACTAGAAATGCTCGCAGTGTGTTTAGTTTTGCTAATAGTAAAAGTTGCTTCAAAAATGTAAATGTACACGCTAGGAACCATGGCTGTTCTCAGCCATGACAGATGGGCCATTACATTAAGTGGAGTAGTATTTCTAAACATACCAGACTACCCGCTTGCGTGGGCCTATTGGTTATTTGTCTTTTACTCTACATTTTTGTAATACGTGTATTTAGTTCTAAGCAGGCCTGCAATTCTAAGTGGTCACCACTTTTCGGACTTTCTAATAGAGTGTCTTTGTGGGTTTATGAAATCTTAAAGTAAAGAACTCTACTGTATTTTTCAATTCTTCATTCAAACAGCTAGCCCAGTGAAAACACTGACTTTCCTGCTGCAAATAAAGAGTTTAAAGATAGAATGAGGACTGGGATTTCCCAAACAGCTTCAAGGAATATCTGAAAGATGCAGATGTAAGAAAAGTTGGTGTTCTGCTCTAACTTCTGACAAAAATGTGAATTCTGCCTTGGGGTTAAGTGCACCAAATTCTGTAGTAACTTGATGCAAGAGAACAGCATCCCCTCCGCAGATTCACTGGGCTTTGGGTCAAACCCTTCTAATCAGTTTTTGCTTCCAGACAACATGGCATAAAATAGTCTCTGTTTTATAACGTGTTAAAACATGCGGTTGCTAACAGCCAGAAGAAGATGTAAGAGTCAGGATAGTGGCACAGAAATCCTGACTTCCCTGTGTAATGTTTGTATATAAACTTCTTTCGCGGATCTGCTTGTGCTGTAAAGAGTCTGTTTGAATAGATTCATTATGAGTGAGTCTCCATTATTTGACTTAATCTTGTACCAAGGCTTCAGCTGCTGTCAGCATATCAGCATGTGTTAATGCTGGCAGAACATCCATCAGATTAAGTCAGTCACTTCTAATGGAGCTGTGTTTTGTAAACGATAGTGACTGGTGGGAGGAATGTACAGACCCAAATTAATGGAAGTTCCTGGTTAGCATCTGACTACTAGATAAATCTGAGAGGGGGACTAACCCCAGACACTTATCTTTGTGAGAGATGCCTTGTTGTGACTTCAAAAGGAAAAGCAAAGTCTGTAATTTTCTTATCTAAGAGTAATAGAGCAGTTATGCTGAAATGCCAGCATGACAGGGATTATACTCAGGCTGCTCTTCTGTGATTTATGTTACCTGTGAATCCTTGCTGGGTATGTTTGACTCCATGAATATGAACCAGCCTGCCACAACAAGGATGCAGCCTATGTCCTGCATACCCACATGTAGGTATTTGTGTGTCATCACTCAGTGTATACTTGGAGCTAGGTTAGACTTCACAAGACAGTATGATCTTTTCCAGGCTCCATTCTTTCCTGGGAATTTGACCATAGTCCACCATCAAAGGTTTAAGGCTTGTCAAGGTTATCAGCAGTAAATCAGTTTTAAAAAGTTAAGTAAATCAGCTGCCATCCCTAGGAGAGTGACTGTAAGTGTTTACGGTCTTGAGGCATCCCAAAAATGCATCACTCCTTCAGCATGCGCTGCAACAGCAGAGCTAGTGGTGCTAGCTGTCTCCTCTGCTGGCCCCTTCTCCTTCCTGGTGGCCTTTGAGTTCCAGTGAGCTCAGAGTGCATTGACAGCCATCTGTTTTTCTCACGGGCAGGAAGGTTGGCCTCTGCCTGCTGCTGGTGCAGGCTATCAAACACACAAAGCTTGCACGGTTTCAAGGTAGCTTTTCAAAGCCCAAGTGCAGGGAGAAACAAGGCATTGGGGGCTAGTGAACACACAGAAATGGCTTCCAGACATGGGAAAAGATGAGAGCCCTGGTATGAAAGCCTTCCACAGGCATCTTTGTGTGGCTGCTGCCTATGGGATGCAGGGTGACAAAGACTTTTGGCATGATCCAGGAGAGGCTTGATATATGTGGGGGAAAACCACATGGCAAAGTTTGTTCTGCTGGGTGCTGGGGAAGCAGGAGGGTTTATAGCCTCCCCATCTTAGCTCCAAGCTGATTTCTGACCTACGTTTCAAATGTTTCATCAAACTATTTCTCTTAGATCTGTTATCTGTTATTTTCTAGAACAAATATAACTCATAGATATCACCTCACAATGATTACGCAACAGACAGCATTGCTTCCCTGGCTAATGATTATCCAAGATCTTTGGAGCGTGGCTAAAGTTTAAACCCCGGGGGAGAGCAGGAGTTTGAGAGGACAGTGCTGGTACCAGCTGATGGGTCTCCCTCAGGCCTTGAATCCAGCCTCCCAAAGTGGATGGGACATGGGATGGTGGCAGACACTGAGCTGCTGGGAGTAGCTGAATGGCAGTGACTTGGCACTGTGCAGCAGGAGGGCACAGACTCCGGGCTCTGTACCAGGGGCAGAGCTGTGATAGCCCAGGACAGCCTCCATCCCAGCTGGGTGCCTTTGCCACCTTCTCTTGCCACCCGCTCTGGTCAAGCTGGCACCTTCCTTGCTTCCCTAGATTTCTTCCCCTCATAAAAAGCTCCCAGCACTGTCTCTCTAATGCAAGGCAGATTTACTTCTTTAATATTATCATTATTATTATTCCCTAAGTATTACCAATTACTTTTTTCTTAAAAATAAGAATAAAAGCAGAGCTTCCAAGTAGAAGGCATTATGTAGTTACGGTGTCAGCTTTTAGATGGAGCCCAATTGCATCTCCCCAGTGATGCATCTCACCTGATCTATCACACACCTGTCAGTGACACAGCTAGTACTGATGGGCAGATTTGCCCTGTGTGCTCGGTTTTGTTATTTATCATCCTGTGTTACACTTCTGTAACCAGCAAGCTTGCTTTTTGCAACAGCAGAAAAGACAGAAGGCCTCTCACACCCTTTTTGAATCAGAACCCCAGGAGAGGTACTTTCAAAATAATAGATCTGTTAAAGAAAAGTTTCCTTGTTATCCATCCTTCCTTGGTTTTGTGGAAAGATGTGGGAGAGATGAAATACAGATTCGTACAAGTATTTGGTTTTTCATAGTCCTGGTAACTTGGACCTCCCTATACTCTGCCTTACTGGAATAAAATATTTCTCCCTACCACAAACAAAACAAACCATATCAGTCAGGGTTCTATTTGGGGTTTTTCAGGCATCTCTGCAAGCAAGCAAGCAAATAACACTTAGTATCAGATGGGTAAAAAAATGCTTCAATACCCTTTTCTGGGTGGTGCTAGTGGAGTTCATTAGTAGTTGAGCTTCCTGCATTTTGGATAAATGGCTGTCACCTGGGGCAGATGAAGTCCAGACTACAGCAGGTAAACAAGCTGGAACTGATCTCAAGGACATATCCTGAAAAAGGAGCATAGGGTCATTCTCACAGCCCTCTTCTTCGAATTAATGAGCATTTAAATATTTGATACCCTGTGAAGAAAGTCCAAACAGAGTGACCTTACAGCACCCTTGATGTTAGTTAGGATGCTCTTATCGAAGAAAGGGAAGATAGAATAGAACTGAACATGGTCTTCTCTCACATGAAAATTCCCCTTACAGCTTGAATAGAGTCAACTGTTATTATAAACGCTGATAAATTTCCTAGCTCACTCTGCTTTTGTTACTTCAAGAGATTAGTTCAAAATACTTGTAAGACGCACAGGGTAGGTTTTTTGTTTTTTTTTTTTTTTTTGAAAGGTAAGGTTAAAAGAAGAAAAGACTTAGCTGCCTTTAAATCCTCACCTTTTTCCATTGTGTTCTTGTCCTTTCACATTCAAGAAAAGTCCTGCAAAGCAGTGTCAAATTAAAAGAAGATACAAGTACCTTGGACCTGTTGACAAAAACACTGTAACAGGAGCTGGGAAGGCAACCACAGTGAAATTTGACTTGTGAATTGATCCAGGTCGGTATAGAAGTATAGTTGGCTGTTTAAGGATTAAGGAAGTCTTTTGAAGGAGATGTTTAAACAAACATTCTGCTAAAAAACCATAAACTTTCAAGACACCCACTAACACACTTACTAGAGGTATTTCAGTTTATCATTTACCAAAGATCTCACCCCTTTATTGTGATCTCCTTTCTACAAATCACACTGATAACTTGTAGTGCAGTCTGACATCCCACTGTACTGGTTTTGGCTGGGATAGAACTAATCTTCTTCATAGAGCTCCTGTGGTGCTGCTTTTCATTTATGACCAGAACATTGTTGCTAGCACAGGGATGTGTTAGTTATTGTTTAACAGCACTTGCAAAGTGTCGAGGCCTTTCTGCTGCTCACATTGTCATGTCAGCAAGTAGGCTGGGGATGGGCAAGGAAGGGACTGAGCTGGGACACTATATCCACAGTGCAAAATCCAAAGGGAAGGGCAGAACATGATGCTATCCCAGAGTGTCTTTACACAGATATCTTATTCAGGTGTTTCACTGAGAACAAGTATTCTGACCTAGGACAAAAGAAGAAGACTTTTGAAGCCCATGAATGGAACAAAAGCATTCTTGATGTGATGTGGTTTGAGGAGCAATAAAATGATTTGAGGTAGAAAGCCTCCAAGCAGTCAGGTTCTGCTGTAAACACGATTTGAGGCTCTCTTACTGCATCAGCTGAAGTTTGAGATTAGCAGAAAAGGACAATGTGACACAATATGTGTCACAATATCATGTGGAAGAAGGAGAGAAGCTGTTATTTCTTCAAGAGAGAATGTGCTGAGCATACTTCTCAGTCTGAGTTTACAAAATTATCTGCTGTGTGTCAGGGAGAAATACTCTGTGAGGAATGTTTACTGCACTGGAAGGAATTTGTACCACAAATAAATCAGCAGTTAGTACCACCAGGGTTCATTTCAGAGACAGCCTCCTTCGGAAGGCCCTGCCCCTCAGATAACCCCTCTTTGTTTCTCTCCCACGTCTACCTTTTCCTGCTGTGCTCTACAGCCAGATTAAAGGATCAACAGGAATTGAAATACCCAACAGTGCCGCCCACTCATTCAGCAGACTGCGTGGTTTTTTGTTTAGAGGAGCTGAAGTTTGACGATATCTATCTAAGTGCATTAAGTTTGTCTGCAGAGCATTAGAAAAGAAACATAGGCTTTCAAAGGGAAGGGAAATCTGCCTTCAGCATGTATTTTTTTGTTTACTTTGGTAACAGAATTATTTTTGGGAGGGATTTTTTTATGTCTGGCTCTGTCTGCCACCACAGATAAGCTTCTGAATCACAGTGGCAGAGGAATGGCTGACATTTTTCCTGGTGTCAGTGAAAAGAAAATAAGAGAATTGGTTTGTTATCTTTATTACCAACGGATGACCAGCTGCTTCCCAGGAGGCACCAAAGGCACAACAGATTTCACAAAGCAGAACCATTAAATCTTTCCTTCACAGAATTACAGAATTGTTAGGGTTGTAAAGGATCTCTGGAGGTCATCTACTCCAGCCCCCCGGCCAAGGCAGAGTCACCTAGAGTAGGTTACACAAGAATGTGTCCAGGTGGGTTTTGAATGCCTCCAGAGAGGGAGACTTCATGACCTCCCTGGCCACCAGGTTCCAGTGCTCTGCTCCCCTCAACGGAAAGAAGTTCCTCCTTATGTTGAGGTGAAACATCTTGAGTGTTATTTTATGGCCATTGTTCCTTGTACTGTGTCTGGGCACTGAAAAGGGTCTGGCACCATCGTCTTGACACCCGTCTTTAAGATATTTATAGGCAGTAATGAGATTCCTTCTCAGTCTTCTCTAGACTGAACAGGCTCAGCTCCTGCAGTGTCTCTTCATAAGAGAGATGCTCCAGACTCAAATCATCTTTGTGGCCCTCACTGGACCCTGTCCAGTATCTCCTTGTCTCTCTTGGACTGAAGAGCCCAGAACTGGGCGCAGCACTTCAGATGTGGCCCCACCAGGGCCGACTTGAGGGGGAAGATCACCTCCCCCAGCCTGCTGGCCACACTCTTCCCGATGCACCCCAGGATACCGCTGGCCCTCCTTCTCTGCAGGAAAGCTCCTGCCCCACTGCCTCGGGACCGAAAGTAAAGCAACAAAAACCAGTATTTTTCCTAGAATTGGAGGAAAACGCCCAGGGGTGTGAGGAGGAGGCGAGCAGCGCCTGAGGCCACCAGGTGGCAGCCGGTGACCGCATGTGCCCTGCGTGCCGGGGCTGCGGGAGGGTCCCACGGCGACACGAGGTGCCGCGGACACCTGTGCAAGGGACAGGCAGCGGAGCGGCGTCGGGACAGCCCTCGCACGGCACGCGACTGTCGGAGACCGCTCCAGCCTCGTCACGTCTGAAAGGTTTTGGGTTCGGTTACAAACACATCGTTAGTGGCATTAAAACCTAACCAGCTGGGCTCAGTAAATCCCATGAGAGCAAAGGACTAGGTCCTGGACTGCAATACAGCCTCTCTTTTTTAGTGCTTCCTTTCGCATAGGTAACAAATCCCTTCCAAATAATAACGGTTTTTTCCAGCTTGGTCATTGATCTCTTAAATACCATGTTCTCTGGTGACATACCAACATGTTCCTGCTCTCAGAAGATGAATCCCGTAGGACTCTCTTACAGCATTTTTCTTTCAGAAGTTTTGATGCATGTCATAATGAAAAAGAAACAATACTCAACCTGATTATTAGAACTGCAGCTGACAAACAGTGCCCTGAGGGATCAGCACTCTAATCATCAATTAATGCCAGAGCAACGTCTCCATCGCCATTTCCATCCCTTTTCTTCTTCTCAGCTTTGCATAGTTTTAACCTGAGATAGCTCTACCCGTGCGCTGGGCTGATACAGGTGATGAGTCAAGCTACAGGAGGAGACAAAAAGGCATCCCAGCACAGCAGTTCACTCCGTGGTGGTTTCTATATGGCTGCCGCCCTAAGTCAAAAGGAGCAACCTATCAATGACATCTCTAGAAAAGGACCTATTATGGAGGTTGACTGGTTTTTTTAATCAGCAAAAATTAAGAAGAGATTGTGAAAAATATTGCACAAAACAGCACAGGATGTCCCCTCGGAAAGAGGAGAGTCTTGTTTTGTGCTATGTAAACAGTGTGGTTTCGACCCCTTTTCTCTGTCCATGCTTCATAGTTTTTCCACAGAAAGCAGATTTTCTTTTATTGGTGCTTCTTTCTTTTTCCATCTCACTATTCTGGAAGATTTGTAAGAGGAGACTAAACTTGACCTAGGGTAAAGACTGGACCCTTTTTGCCATGAAGGTGCTGTTGTGTTTGCTTCATCAGGGTCCTTTCAGGAGTTTCCTCAATATCTTGGCAAGGACACCATGAGAGAGTCCAGAAATTTCTTCTCCTTGTGGGCAGAGCCCAGCCTGGGATGAAAGGCAAGTGTCATTCAAATGGGAGTTTCTGTAAATCACATCAGTCGTATAGAGGAACATGCATAATTACAAGGTGAGGGATAAATTAGTCATTCTGTCATAACTGAATACTCTGGCAAGCAGCAAGGCTGCCATTGTCCTAGTAATTTATTTTTCATGGGTACAAGCAATTTAGATTTTGATAACTCTGGTCAAAGTTGGAATTTAGACTGCAAATGACTAACCACAAAAACAGCAGGGTGTCTGTAGGAATGAAAAGAGAATGCTCTCTATTTTTGAAGAGTATTTAGTATTTTTCTTCCTTCCAGAATGACTTCAGAAGAAGGGGCCCTACCTGATATTAGGCAAAACCTTTTTTTTTTTTCCCCAAAAGCAGTCCGCTCATGTGGTCGGCCATCGCAAGCTGTATATCACTGCTCAGAAGTACAAGCTGGTTCATCTGCCTGCTCACGTCTCTGGTTTCCACCATCTCCACATGGCAAGCTCTCCCAGGCCATTACTTCTGGAGTGATCCCTGGGTACTGTCACAATAAAGTCAATTCAGCTCTCAGACTAAAATTCATAAAAACCCTGTGTCTCAGATCCAAATCGATTTGGATGGTGAGGAAAGAAAGGGAGAAACATCCTGTCCTCATCCAGAGTGCTGTGCCCAAACCTCACAGGCAGCAAACACCTCCTGCAGTTTGCTAATTCTCATGTTTGAGTCTGAAGGAGACCCATAACACACACAGAAAAATCTGTTTTGGTGTAGGAGCCACAAAGTGAATGTTTACCTTGTGTTTGAACAGCTGATTCACCCCAGCAAGAGGAGTTTCATTTGTGGACCCACTGCCCTAGGCAGTAGTTACCCTGCTGCAGCCACTGCGTTAAAAATGGTCCTAGCAAGCATGGTGTCCTGTTTGGAAACAGCACAGTTACCTCCAAAGAGAAATTGCATGCAAAGCTACAGCAGAGTGGGCTGACAGGAGAATTACACACACTCTTCAGAAAGAAGGACAGTGTGTATTCATGCCTTCTAAAACTTGAAACCAAAGAAGCCCAGTGTCTCCTTTGCAAAGAGTTCTGTAAAACAGGATGTCCAGGAAACAGTCTTGAGTAGGCACAGGGGCAGCATGTTTGATGTCAGCTACAGTTTAAAACATGGAGACTGACTCAGAAAATATTATTCAGCCTTGTTTGCTCTTGAGTTACTGCTTCCCTTAGAGACTTAATCATAAGACATTGAAAATACCAGTCACCTTTAAAGCAGGTATATCGAACTCCCAACAGATTTGCTTTTCTATACTTTTCTGCTTTCTGTTTCTGTGTTTGATTTACATGGCAGTCTGTGTCCATGACCTCCTGAAAGTGTATCCTCTCTCCCTTCACACAGCCTTCCCTTCTGTTGTTTTTGCAGCTCCTGTTTCTCACCATCCTTCCACGCCTTTTCTTTTACTTACATTTTCACCAGGCGATGCCTCCAACCACCCCACTTCCCTGCTCCTGTTAAATGCTCAGCTCGTGCTCTTTCCTCCCCCTCAGTCACAGAGATGGGTCCCCATACAGCTCTGCCCTTCTTCTGTGTCCTGCTCCTTGCATGGTTCTCTCCCTGGTGCAGCTTTTCTATTTAAAATAATCAAAACATTTTTCATACATAAGGAAGTCTTTGATCTTCACGCTTCTATGAATGTACACGCTGTGTATTACCACCTTCTCCTCCCTGCTAACAAACTACATCTCCTTCCCAGACTTTTCCTTCCCTTTCTGTCTGCATTCCCAACACTACCCAGATATGCTATTTCCTGGTTTTTCTGTGCCCTTTCCACTGTGTTCCTCTCAAACCCCACTCTATGCAATTTCTTCCAGAGGTTCACCCTTAACATTTAATCATTGCCTTGGCCACTCAGGCTTGTGTCTTCCTCCACTTTCTGATGCTGCTTGACCACTTTTGCCTGAGAGAGTGGAACATATTAGCTTGGAAAGAGAGAAAGAAATAGGGAATTTATCAGTGGGGGAAGAAAATGGGTGACCTCTGAAGGGTCTGAACTCCTTAAACCATTTTATATACTCTTCGGGCTTTCTCCCGAAATAAATCATTCCAAAAAATTAGGGTAGGGCTTCAGTTTCTGAGACCCCCTAAGCGCAGAGATCCTCAGGGTGCTCTCGTAAGGAGAGTCACCCCAGGGTGCAGAGACTGAGTGTGGAAAGGAAAGGCCAGTTTATCAGGACCATGATCAGACCCCGAATATAAAAATTTCGAGAGGGGTGAGGCGGAGGTAGGAGCACAGAAACTGAAGTTCAGTTCTCAAATAAGTAACTGAAATGTATAATTACACAAGAGCACTGAATAGACGTTTCTGTTAATCTGTGATCCGATAATCTTCTTTCATTGCCACTTAGCAACAGAATTACAAACTGAGGATGGAAAGCCAGGTTGACTTAAAATTCCTCTCTTTGCTGGGCGGAGATGGAAAAAGGTCCCTCTCCTGTTGTGCAGGCACAACAGGTTTCCCAGGTACTGGGAATTGTGCCTTTCAGCATGATATAAGTACAGACACCTGAATTTCAAGTTGCCCGAAGTACAGCTCAGTTGGGCAAATAACATTGTTCAGTAATTAGTAAGAATTAGTAAATTTTACCCACAGAAACACAAGATTAATCCAGACACACGTGTCCACACACTCCGTTAAAATCATACATCATCAGAAGCGGGAATGTGGAAGAAGGGACCATTGGGCCAAAACTGCTGCCCTGGAAATTATTCTTAACTGGTGGGTCAAACAGCAGTCTTTGGGGGGATCCACAATGTCACAGAGATGCTCAGGAGAGGTGCAGGAGGGTGCAACCATCCCTACCCAGAGCCACTGGCCTTCTCTGTCCTGTCTTTGAGAGACATTCTTCACCCAACAGAGTGCCAGCATACCTGCGGCCTCTCTTAGGTACTGCTATTTTCATAAACATCACAAAAGAGGTAGATTTAGGTGCCTGACACCATGCTCTTTATATCTGAGCCCCTTCTTTCCATCTCCTTCTTACCTTTTTTTCCTTCTTTTTCTCACATTTTTCCTTTTCCTGTGCTTCTTGACTACAGAGTTGAGCAGTCAGGTAAGGCATCATCTTTTGCAGTGCTGCTCTGAGTCTGGGGCAGAGAGGCAGCTCAAAGACATGCTAAAAGCTGCTCAACATCCAGACTCAACCACATCTTGGAGTGCCAGGTGAGACTGCACGGCCTGCTTGGCATTCAGCAGATTCTTCCCCATAGTCCAGCTTGGATGCCTTTTCCTTTGCATGTGTCATGATCCCCAGATACAAGGCTCCTACTACGACAGCTTCCCCCCACCTTGACCAACTTGTTCCCCATACTGTGGAAAGGATGGGCTTCCATCCCAGTAGTGCTGCCCAGCAGCAGAGAAGAAAGGGGAGGTATTCCAGCCAAAGGGCAACAGACCCAAGGGTCCTGTTAAAATGAAACTTTAAATTAATATTTACATTTTAAAAGGATAGAATTTGCTTTGCTGGGTTTATCTTCAGCCAAGGACATGGCTTTTTTTTTGTTTGTTTTGTTTTTACAGTAATGTTTTGCTCTGAAGCTGAGCAGCCAAGACCTGCCGATGCAGACCCATGTGCCCTGTTTAAGAGAGGCTCTTTGTAGCACAACATGCCTCTGCTCCAGATTGCTGGAGTTCTTTATTCCTAGGCCAAACAAAACACGGTGGCAGGGGTCTGTCCAAGGGGCCTGCAGAATTCCATGGCTGCTGGGGGCCCTGCCATGCACCACGAGACAGTGCCCCTCCAGGAAGGAGCTGATGGGCAGGCAAAGAGAAAGAGCAGAACAGGGCACTCTGTTACCTCTTCTCTGCTGTTTCGGGCAGCTGTATGCAAGGAACAGCCACAGGAGTTCTGCCTTTCAAAAGCACCCAGGGGGTGGTTTCTCAAAGCAATTACACCTGTGCTGCTGGATGTTACTGGAGCACTTAGGGACTCGTGCAGGAAATAAATCCACCATCCACAAACCAGCTGGATGTATGCAGCACACAGATGCGCTTGCACTTCAGGCAGAGAGGGTAAAAAGACTCATAAGCCATGTATAACTCAGTGCTTTCCTGCACTGAGATCTCCCCAACTTCTGCATGGCAACCCTGGGTGTAAAAAAAAGACAAATTGCTCAACAGAAAGGAGTGTGACTAGCAATTACACATTTCTTCTATTTACAGCCTTCCTCACATAATGGCACAAAGAAAGAGTGAAATTAGTATGTGTTCCTCTTTCCATGTGACTTTTTGTACTTTGCGGAGGAACTTCAATAGACTCATCAAGCTGATACTAATAAAAGATCTACAGTTCTGTCTATAGTCAAATATTCCCCAGATAATAGTCGTGGGCTGGAGTTATTTGCTGTTTTTTCCCACCTCAGTCTATGCTTCTTTCATCATTTTTCAGAGACTAAATGACCTATTTGCTGAGTGTCATCTTTAAAGAAAAAGCTAAAATTCACTTTTTCCTTGCCACCAGGAGCTCAATAGCTAATGATGTCAAGCTCGTTGGAAATCATCAGTACAAAGCAGTAGCCAGCAGTGTAGTGAAGTCCAATACTGAGGACAGAGGGAATCTTTTAAATCGCAAGTAGGAGAGCAGAATAAAAAAAAGTCATTCAGAGTGCATGAGTCTTTTGTCCTCTATTGAGGGAGAATACTAGTTAGCAAGAGTGGGTAAGGATTTTGATCAGGCGTTTCAAAGCCTTTTGACGCATCCAAGCAATTCTAAGGACTTGTCTATTTGGCCATGTTTGAGACATGCATTTTGTTAAGGCAGAAAGTGAACATAAAATGTCTCAAGTGTTCTGCTAGGTGTGGACAAGCTGCTGGCCTCAGTGCCTTCTCTGGCCTACATGAGAGGGATTAAAATTCTTTTGAATCATGCTTAGAGGAGAAAATCACAGAGATGAAGAGGATTAAACACATTTAGTTTACCACTACATATTTCCCTGAGCTGGTTTCCAGTGGCTCCAATATTATGGGCTATGATGGACGTTCAGGAAGACATGGGATGCTGTGCACTGGATTGTGTAGTAGTGAAGGGACCATAATGCTGCCCTACAAACAGGCAAGGCATTTCCTGGCCTCCTTAGGGCAGCAGGCCTCGTGTTCAGCCCAGATCAGCTCTGCATAAAGGCTGGGGTGACAAAGAGCAGGAGCGATCTGGTCTGGGAACTGCCGTTAGAAGAGCAGTACAGCAATCTCAGCTCGTACTTGACCTCCACACCTCATGAGAGTGAGCAGTGGGAATAATTCTCCAATAGCTCCATGCTCATCCAGCACTGTGGATCACTCCACTTGCAGAGTGGTTTTTTTTATAAAATACTTTAAATCACTTTGTGGACTCCAGGTTTGTAAAGCAAGCTGTTGGGAGTCAGGAACTCAAACCTCCTACATCCTTGACCTGAGTATGGGCAATAATCATTTTTCTTAGCTCTAGCAGAGACCTAACTGGCTGCTGTAAGCCAGCTACTGTTTCACCCCCCAGACCCCACACACTGCATGTCACATAGAGGGCCTGTTGGATAGGATGGTTGTTGTTCTGCTTGAGTTTGTCTCAAAGACACAACAGCCCCTGCTTTGCTACCATTATTGATAAAGTATACCTGGATGAGGAAAAAGTCCTGAACAGTCCAGAGACTGAGAAGTTTCTCAGAAATGGTATGTGGGAGCCTATATACTATGCAGGCCAAAAAAGAGAAGCTAAAATCTCCCCAGAAAAAATATACAGAAACACTTGGCAGGGATAAAATATACCTCAGCAGCAAAAAACAGATTCTCCAATCGCTGTGATTGTAAATCTAGAACAATGGCACAACAGTCATAGATACAGCTAGGTTGTAGGCTCAGCTGATATTTATTTTATTTTTGTGGTACAGGAGGTGTTCTGAACCTAGTTCAGAGATAGTGAGAAAAGAAATTGCTATTTTTATCTGCAGCCAGTGTTGCATTGAACTATTCACAAGCTTGCACTCTATAAACCTGAGCACGTATCTGTTACGTGATTGGAATTCAGTCTCCCGGCTTGACTGGCAGTAGATAAAGGGGGATATAACCATAGAGGCTTAATCATGGAAAAGTATGCACATGTTGCCTTTGTCCATCCATTTAAAGCAGCAATCTGTGTTTGCCGCTGTGTAATGCACGCAGCAGTTCATGCGGAGAGGACACTGGAGAGTTTGCGTATTTACATACTTAAGTAAGGTTTTCCTTTACAATATACCAAGGGATAACAGCCAGTTAATCTCCTGTTGACTCATGTACCCCACTGCATTTCAAAGTGTACAAATTATTTTTGTCCGTATGAAACTAGCTCAGTGTAGGGGTAACATGCTGAGAAGCACTACCTCTAAGCCACTCTTATTTTTCTAGTACGCCTTCACTGAGTATTTCCTACCTGGATCACAGACTGAGCTTTCACATCTGCTACAGGCAGAACTAGCAAGAGCTTTTGGCTCAGGGAAGCTAAAAAAATCTAAGACCAGTGGCTTGTCTACAATAGCTGTTAACACTTTTCTTCTGCTAGTTCCACATCACAAAAGTATCTAGTCCTCCAGTTTTTCTCTCTGAAATGTTGTATACTGTATTCTTGTCTTTAAAATTTGAGGAAGAACAAAAAGAAAAAAAAAAAAGAAAAAAAGGAGATACAGAGGCTATTAATGTATTGTACATAGGGTCGTGATCTGTTCTGTCACTTTCCTTTTGAAATACTTTTTTTTCTTTTTATCCCTTGCAAGATACAAGACTATTTCCTCTCAAATCTGTTTTCATGAGGAATTCATTTGGTTTTGTCAGGTCAGTGACACTGGTAAATGTGCTTGGAAGCTGATGCCAAAGTTCAGTGAAGCCCGTAGTGGATGCAGAAACTCTGTTTATGAGATAAAATGGTTAGTATAGCATTTTCTCAGAGCTCTTGGCAGGAAGCAAGCACCAGTTCAATTAATAAAAAGAAAGGCATAAATGTTTGACTGTCACTGTCACTTGGTAGCTTCCCACTCAATAGCATGCCCAGGGGATTTTATTGCAGGGCAGATGGGGATCTTATTACAAGGTGGGACAGATGGACAGGAGGGAGATGTGGTCTAAGTGGCCCAGGACACATGAGAGAGTGCAAAGGCACTCATGGGCACACTAGCCACAGTTCACATGGAAGCTGCATCCCTGTGAGTCCATGTGGTGATCTCTCTGTATCTACAACGACCTCCACTAAACAGAGACTTGAGCAATCCAAATGACATTATAGGATGATTAGCCATTAACCAATGGCTAATTTGGCCCTGTGCAAATTTGCAGAAGCTTTTCAAGATCCTACCCAGGTGGCCCTGCATGGTGGAAAAACAGGCATTTCCTCACACCTATTTGTAGTCAGGTACCAGAATGAAGTGCCCTAGACTCAGCACTTTACAATCTTAAACAGCAAGATGAAGAACAAAGTACATAGCTGCAATAGCTTAGCAAATATATATAACCTAAGAAAAGAACATAATTTAACCCTACAGAACCTCTTTTGGTCACTATAGCTGGAGGAAGATTTTCATTGTCATGTCTGCTCTTAATTAACTATTTGACGTATGCAGTCCACTGAGAACAAATTGATAATTGATGGAAATCCACTTAAAAATACCATACACTCCCAGAAGACCCTAGCCAAGACCCTAGGAAAATAATGACCTCTGTTAAGTTTGTTTGTTTTTTTTTAAATCAGAAACATTTGCATCATGTTGTAGATTTATTATGTATGTCTTACTGTAAGAATGTCACAAAAAATAAATTTAAATTATAAACCACCTAATCGTTTTACTAATAAATAGATCGACCTTTAGAAACATTTATCTCATGGCAAGTTCCAGCACCTTTCAGACACAGGAAATATTTAGGCTGGCACAAGGATATTAAGTTAGCTTTGTGCATAAACTGAATTAGAGGGGTTTTTTTAAATCACTTGTCTAGACTGATAGATTAGTGTGTAGACATGAATACATATCAAAGCTGAATAGCAGAAGTTTGTTTTTGAGCAATCACGAGACATATATGGGTAGCTTATGAAGTAGTAATGGTCAGTGCCCAGTGACCTTGGAGTTTAAATGCTTCAGAGCAAAAGCCTGCTGAGATGAGCAGGTGCCAGGTGAATTCATACGTTACAAATGTCCTAAAGCAAGAATCATCTATTTATATGTTTCATTGTTTGGACTTTGAGCTATGTCCCAGGATGCTCCTTGGACACAATCTCGGAAATGATAAAAAAACCCGTGTTATTTTATACCTCAAGACCAACCTAACCCATCTGTCTTCAAAATTGTTTGCTAGCAGTATCCACTTCCACATTTTTGAATTAACTGGATTTGATTTAAGATACAAAATAAGGATGTTTTTCTTATTTTTCTGCATAAGATCAGTAGTTTCCTTACTACCAATTAGAATAGGTAGTGTTAGTCCTATGAACAAAAAAATTTGAGAAAGCTCATTAGAACTCAAAACACAGACATACTCCTCAGTGAAAATGAAAATTAAAAAGGCCAATAAGCATGCAAACACCAGTCAGTCCTGAAATGCCACCATTTTAAATGCCATTCTTTACAAATTGAAATTCAAGCTCAAACATGAACCTCCCTGAGTACATTTATTAATTAGAAAAGCATTATGCCTGGCTTTGCAGAGAGAGGAAATGTTATATAATTAGCAAAGAGTGAAAGCAACAGAAAATTTCTCACTGGCTTCAAGCAGTTACTGCATTGAGCACTCTCCTCATGTGCCAGAGCTCTGCCACAGCAACTCAGCTGGCAGACACCTGAAGTAAAACTCATGGAATTCTTGACTCTAGTTCAGAAAATTCGGGCAAACTCCTTTGAGAGGTAAATCTTACATCTTTTCCTCTAAGTCCCTATGGAATGTTACTCCAGAGAAGTGAAAAAAAGGTGTCACATTCAGGTCTCCATATTATAGAAAGAATTTTTTCTGAGCCCGAGAATTCATTAATTCTTTGAACCATACTTGGGAATTCTATCCAGATTACTGGATGGCTTACCATCTCTCAGGCCCTTTCATTCCAATGTCACAGGAGAAGCTTACAGGTTTTTATGGTGAATGTCAGGTATTCCAGGCTGTCTGAGCATTTTGTCGTGTTGAAGCAGTTGGCTTTCTAAATAAAGCCAAATAGAAGGGAATGCAGTTGAGAATAAGGAGCTTATCTATGTAAAACAAGCCTAAGTGTGTGAGAATACACAGAAGAGAGAAAAATACTGCAGCACAGTGGGGAAAATCCTTGACATAAACAAGAGTATTAGCAGGACAGGTTTGCTCTTGACCTGAACACTGTAATGCTTCCAAGCAGGGAATATGCTTCATTAGAAATAGGCATTAATCCTAATTCTTCAGAGATGAACTTCAATTGATTTGGAATTCAGATAAGCCTTTAAGCATTCACATATTTGAAGATTATCTAAATTTTTCCATAACTGGGGGTCTCACACTTGTTGGCTTCCATAAAGCTGAGTTTACTGGGCACACGAGGGGGTCTTGGCCATTCTCTTCTCCGGCACCCTAATCACCCTGTATGCTGGGTGACCACCCCTTCTCCTGGGTTTCATGTGCCCCCTAGATCCCAGATACTTGCACTACATAGCCTTATACTATCTCTGTTTTAGCTACATAACCCTACAGCTTCTTTCACAACAGGGTTCCTAAAAACCTCTTTCTATTGAGTTTTCAGTAACTCTGTTTACTCTTTTCTTACAAAGGGGCATTTATGCTACTGCTCTGTGCTAAGGCTCTGCGTTGCACCACTTTCTTGTGGCATGTATCCTGCTAGCAGTCTCTGGGGACTGCCCTCTTTCCTGTTCTTCATAGCAGCTTCCCTGCTCCTTCAGAAAACCTAGAGCTTCCCAGCCCCACTTACATCTCAGAGCTCAGCCCCTTTTAATTTCACCTTCTCTTATTCTTTATCCAAGGTAAGTTACTCAGTTTATAAGCTTCAGAATCCCATTGCACGGAAAAGGTTTAGCAACAACAGACAGAAAACAGTCAGCTAGCACCTGTTGGATGCTCAGCAGTTACCCACCCTCTTTCTGCTTTTCCCTCCCACAATCAAGTTTTGATTCTCTACCAAGGGAGAATAATCTTTCTTAGCTGTTGTTCCAAATCCCTGAGCCTTCACATACATTTTATAGAAAAGATTACCATGTTGTGGTACTAGGTTGAGGCTGATGATGGAAGGAGCAAGATCTACCTAGCATTGCTTTCACTAGGCTTCAGTAATTTTAAATTAGGTTCACATGGGATTTTAATAGAATTCTATATAAATTCTAGATGCTTCATGATCAGTGATGCAGTAGATACCTTTTTTTACCTTCTTACCAAGTCCACCTGTATCTCAGAACTTACAGAAATAACCTAGTTGTGTGCAAAATGCGTGAATGGAGATTCACAACCACACAAATTCTAATTTCCACTCAGACTGATGTCCCTGCTAGTAGTCAAAGAATCCCTGTCTGGGTTATGTATGGGATGTTGAGAGTTGAAAAAAACAGCAAATGAAGGACAAAGAAAAAAAATGATGCTGGGGTTAGAATTTTTCATGCTCATAATCTGCTCTAAATGACAGCTGCCAAAGGTCAATATTATAAAAGAGGGAAGCAAAATAGATAATATGGACAGCTGAAATGTACTATCCCTGTAGACCTGATTTTTCAGAAACTGCTACTTTGCAAAAAAACCTATCAGAAAAAAATCATTATTTTTAAAGTAATTTTCCTATAGGAGGGCAATTTGTCATGCAGACAAGTGCCAATATAATTAACTCCTTGGCATTATTTCCTTGCAGAACAGCTGAAAGCAAAACACAGGACAGCCTACTTGCCCTAGAATACAGATAATTTCTCTTCCAGGCATACAAAGCTGCATTGCTTCAGAGAAATATTCACGAATAATGAGAACAAAATAATGAAGTAGTGTTTTGGTGCACATAAACAGGAGCAGTGTTTAACTTTCCAAGATCTGAGTACAATGCACAAGCTCTGAATTGCAGCATGGTTTGTCACCGGTGAGCAGCTTGCACTGACTTTTACGTGCAGGCAAAGTGTGTGTAGAATGTTACCTACGTATCAGCCAGCTTTGCTGTAAGGACAAAGGGCACTTTGATCCCAGTACAGGAGATTACTGTATTATAGACTTTTTCTCAAAAATCAACTTTACCTAGAGAGTAAAACTGCATAAAGCAGTCTGAAGGCATGAAAGTCTACAGAGAATAAGAGAGAAGTCTGTGATTTCTGTCTAAGACCTTCATCATAATCTTATTCGAGTTAAGGGGAAAAAATGCTTTCCTGTGAAATCAGCAAAAAATGAGTGCCAGCTCCTGTGAAGTGTGGGCTCAGGGTTGTTTAGGATGTGGGGAAAAGGAACTGCTAAACAGTGGTTTCTTTGACTCTCAGCTAGCACGAGGTACGGTATGGACAATTTATGTGGTGCAGCTGAAGAAAGCCAGCTATACCTTGCCATCTCCACCAGATGACTTCTCCCAGCTTAGGCTGGGGCTGACTTCACCTCTGAAAAACCTCTGAAATGTACATTTGTGCTTACAAACGAAGAAATGTAGAAATGTAGAAATGTACATGTAACACTAACATTCCCAGAATAATAAAGGTTTGGCAACTAGAACCTCAGCCAGATGTTAACAACAGCTACCAGTCTTTGCTGGCTGCCTTGGCTCCTTCTAGGGTACATGGCGCGAAAGAGGACTCATTTCACTTTTCTGAGACCTTTAGCTCTGCAGGGGGACAGATCTCTACAGGTCTTTTCCCAGTGACTTCAGTGTCTACCTGAAGGTCGGGCAAGATGAATCATTAGGAACTTGCGATGAGTGGCAGATTGTATCAGAGCTCATCTAAATTGTGTCTCAAAACAGAGACATTGCTCCTTTCCAACAAGCAGGGAGACTGACTGGGAATCCAGCACTGCTTGAGCCAGACAATTAAAAAACTCCATCACCTATATACTGAGTCTGCATCCGTATGTGGGCTCTGATCCTCAGAAAGCACTGAATATATTGAGCAGAAACATGGGGCAGGTGCAGAGAAAGCATTGGGGCATTATCATGCACAACCTGAGGGCAAGGTAAAGGAGTTCTCCTAGAACTGGTTGGATTTCTGAGTAAACAAAGGTCATTTGTGTTATTTTGTGGAGGGCTTTCTATGAGTGTAATCTCCCCAGGCAAGGGTCATGTTTGTGTCCGTTACTTATTTTCTTTGCTCTAGTGATCCTGCAGTCCTTCCATTGACTTCAATGGCAGTGCTATTCATGGACTGACTCTAGGATTGGGCTATTTACTAAGCAAATAATCAGAATCAGCAGTTTTGGAGTCATATGGGCACCCAATAATCAGCCTGTTTTGTTGTTGGATTGGCTATAAAATCCCAAATCCCCTCAGCTCCTGGCTGCTGGCACCAAGGCTCACTAACAGCAACCAGAATGGCCTTTCAGTCTGCACTCTTTGTTTTCTTAGCTGGACTGGTATGTTTCTCTGAAGCTGCACCACTGGTGAGTCTCTTTGTATTCAAACTCAATCATTACAAGAATGATAATCTAGATTTTTTAAATGGCTAGCATCCTCCTCATCCATGAAATTCTGTAACCATTAGGCTTTGCCAGAATGTTATTTCTGGGAGTTTTTTTATAGTAGCATCTTCAGAATTCTTAAAACTTTTTCTTTTCTTGTCATTTACCCACCTATTTTAAGGTACTATGGAAGGGTCAGGGATCTAGGTGGTGTGACCTTTTTTCTCTTTGTTTCTATCTGCTCATGACTCACATCCCATATCCTCAATAAAGAGGCACCTTTGCCAAACTAGTGCTTCTCTAAAGCACTAAAAATTATTTCTGAAGTATGGCTAAGGATTCCTGACAGCATAATGAAGCCTAAGAGAGATATTCTTTCAGCCTTAGGATGTCATGTGTATTTCTTTTTTGATTTCCCTAGCTAACATACTTCGTCTGCACTTACAAGAATTTACTATTTTCTTATTTGCGATCTCATTATAAAGGTATAACACTATAACATTTTCCTAGAGCCATATGCTACTCTAAATATTGATCAAGCAGTCTGTGTGTGTGCAATAAAGTTATCAGTATAAAGCTCGAAGATACTCTGCTTAGGAAATAGATGTTTGCAAATTAGGTTTGAATTGCATTTGTTGAAGAACTTACTTTTAAGTGAAAGGTAATTCTGCAATTAGAATCCATCTTTTCTTTGGGAGAAGGTTTTTGCAGGCTTGGTGAACAGTTCCTATACAACTTCTCCTCCTTTCCCCAAGGTCTCCCATGGCTCTGTTGATTCCAAATGCCCTCTTATGGTGAAAGTGCTGGATGCAGTCAGAGGAAGTCCTGCATCTGATGTAGCTGTTAAAGTTTTTAAGCAGGCTGAAGATGGAAGCTGGCAGGACTTTGCTGCTGGGTAAGTTGTGTGGTCTTCTGGAGCCATATTCAAGGTGCCTTGGGCAAACAACTGAGGAGTTACGGAATGGAGCTCTGATCAAAACAGTATTTTGTTTTCTGACACGTTACACTATCGGTGTTAACAGCACACGAATTCTGATCTAAAATCCATCAGATTTAAGTGGAGCTTATCCATGACCGAAATGCTAATTGCAAAAATATGTTCAGATGCTCATCTTATCTTTGTAAGGGAGTAGTTTTAATACCTAATTTTTCTCCTAGCTTCAGTATTATCTTTCCTTTCTATAGAAGAAAAAAAAAAAAGCCTATTTACCAGCATTTTGTAGGTAATCCAGACTAACTTATCTTCATATGCAATGGATATAGAGCTTTATTTGCAGCAGTCACGTACAAAATCCTCTCTGTAAGCTTTGTCTGCACACATGAAAATAATAAGTGCATTATTCATCTTCTGCTGTGTACCAAATGTGCTGTTTGGAAGAAACTCCTTGACCAGAAAGTTTTAGAGAATCCTTTTGTAACACAGCACAGAGGCAAAATCTCAGCATTTTTTGGTGGCCATTTCTATAGCTCTGAATGTCTTTTGCCAAAATGACAGTCCAATACCTACAAATACCCAGCATCCTCAGGACATCACAGAGGGTCAGACAATAATACCTTCCATCTGTGAAAAAGAACACAGTTTACTGAAATTCAAAGCTGAGATATTCAGACATATAACTTTCATTGCAACAACTTGTTGAATCAGATTTTTAAATAACTTAAGAGAAGCCTCCAGTAGCAGCAGAACATTCAAGCATTGCATGATAAGCACAAGAATGGACAGGAGTCAATAGTACATTTAACTATCTTTCACTAGGACTTTCTATAGCATGATTTACATAAAGCTGCAAAAAAAAAATTAAAGAAAACTCTAGAGGAGAAGACTACAAGGATAGATACTTTTCTCTCCAACTGAATGGTTTCTTTTTATATAATGAAAAACAAAATACACTTTTCCCCATGGAAAAGTAACAAGAAAGTTTACCAGATCGAAAGAGAAACAAACAACTCCACTCCCAAATGCTGAGTGTTAACCTAGGAACAAATGCATCTTAAAATGGATTTATATACTTTAATGAACAGAGAAACTCCATGAAAAATGACACATTTTATTAAAGGAAAGCAGAGACAAGGATAACGCCTTATCCCTAGTGAGTATTTCTTTCATTATTAGGAAACCAAATTATTTCAAATGTTTCATCAAGTGCTGTTTAACATCTAATACCAAATACAATTTACAGAGGAGTAAGATAAATGTAATGTCATTGTTAAATCCCCTTTACTTTTGGGACATAACCGTGTTTTCTTGTTTAGTTTGCAATGCTGCTTTCAACAAGCCCAAGGAGACATATCCTGTAGTTGTCAGGCAACTTCTGTTGACACTTTAGGTTAGTATACTCAAGAAAATAAAATCACTTCTTAAATATAAATTTAGAAGATTAACCCTAAGCAAATGAGAACCATTTTGCGGGGGGATGGCAGTGAAGGAACATTAAATCACAATTTTTGTTCCAGGTAAGGATTTTGACCTTTTTCTTGACTTGCATCTTAATCAAGGCTGCTTTCCTTTCAAGTGATGCCATTGACTTCAGCTGATGACTCTTGTTTGAACCAGGTTTTCATATGAGATTACAATTTTATTCTTTTGGGGAACCCAGAATTTCCCTGTATTAAAACATCTGAAAATATGAATGCAGTCCAGGAACCCGATATGTAAATACTCCTGTCAGGTGCATAATACTTTGAAGTTACAGTACCTAGCAGATACAAATGGGAAAGTTATATTTTGTACAAATGTCTGTTGTAGTTATTTTTTTACCTTTTCGTTTGCTTGTTTTTACTTCACAAGCACACTTTATGGAATTAAGAAAATGTACCTAGCAATTGTTGAATTTGAGTAATGGTATTTAAGGGGCACTGGGGGAGAGAGAATAGTAGCAGACGACTTTATTAAGAGGCTTATTTCAAAATGGCTCTAGCTAAAAATGTGCAAGAAGAGATGACTTGAGCTGAGACACATACTGAGGAAGGTTTTAGGGCACAGACCATGTGATTTGGATTCTATATGCTCTCCTCCCATGACTAGCTTTTACCTTCTCCCTCCTCACAAGTTTTTGGAAATCTAGGTCTTATCATGTGGTTCAAGAGTTGCAGTGACCAAACACAGTTTTCATGTCACCTAGGTTAGAAGTCACGAGAAAGACTTCTGTGTATTTGAAGTGGTTCCCCAACCCTCTTTTTTTTTTTTTTTTGACTCCAAAATAAGAGTTTGTGTTCCTGAGATATTTCCTCATGGTTCTGCATCTGAGAACACAGTTTATCTCACTGCACTATGCGTCCTAAGAATTCATAAACATCGTTGTACAGACAGTGTAGATTTAACCTGGCCACCATATACAGCTAATATACCTGATAGTCAAAAAGAGGGTCAGGATTGCAGCTTAGGCTGGCACTGGAGTAACTTAACCAGAAACGTACAGCTATTTTAGCTTAACTGTCCATCTTACAGCAGATGCTGGCAGGCGACATCCTGTTAAGAATAAGGAACCATGTTATATTTACTCCCGCACTCAGACAGAAATACAAGTGCTGTTCAGAAGCAATAACAGCGTTTTGCTACCAGTGCTGAATGCTGAGCGTCCTCTGCCTTGTGCTAATCCCCTCCAGGCTCTGAATTACACACTGTCCTGTTGGCTGTCAGTGCAGCAGTAATGCTGAAAGATTCCCTTGTGAGACCACTTGCATTGAATGGCTACCACTTAATCATCAAAATAAAGAAAGTGCCACTAACTTCTGGCAGTGGGCATGCCTTTTCAAGTAAGCCCTTTTTTCCAGTTTCCCAGCTGTTCTGGATGGTTAACAGCTGCCACTCAGGGGCAGCACCCTTCAGGGAAAGCATCATTCCAGGGGCATCCACGCTTTCCTCAAACTAAAACTAATTTGTTTGTCTGAATAAAGATTTTGAGGCAGATACCATTTTTCCTTTTAATTGGTTTGTGTCTGGACTGGTTTGTGTCTGGAATATCCAGTTAAGAAAATTAGTGTCATGGATTGCTAACTTCTTTTCTTCTGCAGGATCTCAGTAATTCTGTTTCACAGCTTCAAGGACACTCAAAAATGAATTCTTTCTCCTTTTATTAAAGCAATATAGATTAAAACAGGAATTACTAATTAACCTGAAAGAAAACAGATGCATATACTTTACAAATTGACTGTGATACAGGTTTCAAATATGACTTGGATTCTCTTCAGGTTTGATCTGCCCTGGATACAGTTGATTATATTTGTACAGGACCAGTGAGATTTTGTCAGTCTTGACAAATAAAAAAAAAAAGAAAATTAGTGTGGAATTTTCAATCCTGTTACCTCTTAATTTAGGCAAAACCTCTGTCATTCAGTCTTTTTTATTTACCACCATTAACCAAACATAACAAATACGGTGAAGGAGGAGAAAGAGACTGGAAAAGAAAAGCCCAACAACACA
Organism: Oreocharis arfaki; assembly: GCA_013398015.1. Lineage (NCBI taxonomy): Eukaryota > Metazoa > Chordata > Aves > Passeriformes > Paramythiidae > Oreocharis > Oreocharis arfaki. The sequence continues at coordinate 72,353 of VZRR01013722.1, forward strand.
ACTGATTCTGTCTCAGATAAGCAGCATGTCACTGCTTTCTCCACTTCCTCTCCTCCTCCTCAAGTTTGTTTTCTGCCTAGGCAGTTACTCCTTGCCATGAGACAGGAACGTTCCACTAGTTCTTCCAGTCAAGGCTTTCTTCATTTTTCCTTCGACTACATCGTGTGGTTATGAAGTACTATAAATGTCAAATAAACATTTTCAGCAGAAAAAGACCCAAACAAAAACAAACAAACGAACAAGATTAAAAAATCAGAAATCTAATAAATGGAGGGAAAAGAGATAAATGGGATTTAGGAGCTAAGTAAGTAAATATTTAAACAGCTGTCATACAAAGTTTGAAAAGCTTCCTTTTCAACCAAATAGGGTGCAACGCCAGTTATATTTCCTTCTTGCTGCTGGAGTTCCTTCATCCACAGTTTTTTGTTATGAGCTGAGCACAGAATCTCTGAGCTGGGAATTCCTATTTCTCATTTATATGGTACCCAGTGGGAGAGGCCTCTGCTCTTTGACCAAGGCATTGTAATCCAAATTATTAAAATCTTGTGATGCTAAATTGTTCTTCCAAGACGTTACCACTCAGGGTCACATAAAATCACATCAGTGTATAGGAATAAAGCTCAGAGCCTCACTGCTAATAACTAGAGAACAAAATAATTTTCTGATAAAATTTCTCTTCTCTCTTCTCCTTAGTTTTCCCTCGAGATTCTGCATCTTGCCTGTCATCACAACAGTCCTTCTCCTAAGACAGCAACCTTTGGTTCCAGAGGGCATTGGTAGAAGTTAAAAATGACAATAAAAGAGGGATCTTAAACCAGCCAGCTTTGATTTGCTATGTATGTGGGTTAGTTGGTAGCGAGGACAGACTCTGCAATAGGGAAACATACACTACATAGAGAGAAGGAACTACTTCAGATTATTAGAAACTGCTCAATGAAGAGTTTGGCACCTCTGCTATTTAATATCCCATGCTGACTGTTTGTGTTTAGCATGTAAATGACGGTATAAAATATTTACATAGGTGTTTAATCATTACAGGAAAACCACAGAGTATGGGGAGATTCATGAGCTCACGACAGAAGAACAGTTTGTAGAGGGAAAATACATGGTCAAGTTCGATACCAGCTCTTACTGGAAGGCGCTTGGGCTTTCTGCGTTCCATGAATACGCTGATGTAAGTAGTGGCAAATATCCTTAATAACCTGTACACATCGCCTGTGTGGTGGCATCAGCTGGAAAGAACAAACACAGCCCTTTAATACTGCAGGAGCGGCATCACTCAGTGAAGTGGTTCACTGCCACGCGACATTGGGCAAACAAAGGCAGTAAACAGCCAGCCAAGCCAAAGGAAGGAGCCAACTTCCCTGCAAATGCTGACACAGCTCTTGCAAAGCGTAGCTGTGCCCGTTCAACCACTCATACCAGTAGGGAATCTTGTTTGAAAAGAGCTATATTATTCAAAAGTAGACAGTGTTTATAAAAACAAACAAGAAAAAAATGTACTGAGAAGAATAGACTTCTTTTACTGTTGCTGAAGGAATTGAGAGATTTGGAAAGCCTAATTTTATAGGAAATAAGCTATGCTTGAATCAGAGGTATTTCCCCCATATCAGTCACATGAAAACCCCTGAATACTAGTATGTCATGTAATTACGTGAAAAAAGCAATTCTTTCTGGCATGTCTTTTTAAAAATGATATTCAGTACCAAAATAAGCAATTAAAATAAAAGAAGGTATAAAAATGTAAAGAAATAACCGTAGTGGGAAAGTTGACTATTTCAGTCATACTCAGATTTCATAACCAGGCCAGCAATATAATCACGTCCTGTGTCTCCCTTTGCTTTCAGCCCTACACTGATTTATTGTGTGCTCTATTCTACTACATTTACTTAGCCCATCCAAAAATCTGTTTAAATTCTTCAGGCTTAATCTGTCATTAAAGTTTCAGAGCTTAGTTAGTCTGGAACAGCTACTGGTAGAGTTGTAGAGCATTTTAAACCACAAGTTCACAGAGCTCTGTAGAAGACTACAACAAGTGACTGAGTCCCAGGTCCATAAAAGTCTGAAGCGCAGTTTGGGTGATTTAGGTCAAAAAAAAAAACCCTCAAAAATATTCCCTAACCATTTGGATGTTTGAAAGTTGTAAGCGCTACACCTCAAAAAGGGCTTAAAATTGCCTGAGTGAGACTGTTCCGACTAGGTTGAAGAAATTTTCCTTGACATAATAGACTACAGATCAACAAGATAGCCTGGGGAGTGGGTGGAATTCAGTGACTGACTGCGTACAAGGGAACTGAAGCCTAGAGTCGTCATGTCCCAGCACCTTTGATTTTGGTTGTAGGAGAGAACTCTCTAGTCCACTTGGAGAAAGTGCATCACGGTTTAGAAAATAGATCAAACAGCAGGCTAAAGAAAGCTGGAGCTTAACCCAGGTGATGACACTTTCCTGGCAACTGGGTGTCCCAAGTCTCATTCAACTGATTTGGAGGGCAGCAGATTTGAATTGTCACAGGGCAAGGGTCTCTCCTTGTTCTGGCAAGTCTAGCCACGCAGTTCTTAGTGCAAAAACTGACCCACCACCAGTGGTGTTAAAAACAGGAGGGGGCACTGAAGTACAGAAAGCAGCTTTGGGCTCCAACTGCCTGCCTTGTTTGGACACCTCACACAGGGGTTGTATTTAAATTCACCAGGTGGAATTTCACTCCTATCTTTCTCATTGATCATCTGAGATACCTCCCCCATGCCCTGACATTCCACATCACAAAGAACTTTGCCTGGTTCAAGTGTGGGTACCTCCATCCAGCTTCATCACAGCTGAGGCTCTTTGTGGACCTCGGTCCAAATCTCACAAATATCTCAGTCCTTGGCAAGCATCACAAAGTAGTGTGAAGCATTACCCTTCAGGAGGGTAAAAGCATTGAGGAGAACCAGCAAAGTGCTCTGCAGATGAAGTGGGGTGTGCTTCTTAGTTGTTAATAAGGTAGCTTCGGCCATATGTTGTTGATCATGACCACAAGTTTTCTCTTTTCCAGGTGGTGTTCACTGCTAATGATTCTGGTCACCGCCACTACACCATTGCCGCTCTCCTCAGCCCTTTCTCCTACTCAACCACTGCTGTCGTCACTGATCCCAAGGAATAAACATGTTTATTTTCATGTTTGTTTCATGAACACTTTCCTCCACTAGAACTACCATAGGCTTTTAGGAGGAGGGTTTTCCTACTGCTAATGCATAACTTTTTGCTACATTAGTTGTTTTTTTTTTCCATTTTGTAACCTGGCAAACTTCCGACAAGTCAATAAAATATTACTTCTTTAAAACAATTTGGACTTCCTTAGTGAAATGTTATTCTTTTCTAAAGTATTATGATTTGCACTGAAGTGTAAAGGACATCTGAAAAACACGTGTGAGATGAAATTTGACTTTTGTTATCTTCCTCCACTACCTTAAAGAAATCTCACCAAACACATTGGCTCAAAACAGGAAATTCGTATAGTTGTGTTACCTTGAAAAAAATTACCAAATATAGGTACTCAAAATAAGAAATTCATCTGTGCTTCTCCAAGTTTACACACAGAAAAGGTGGTCCCACTATCAGACAGGTCACAGGGTGAATTGGTGAAATTCTGAATACCTAGCAGCAGAAGAAACAATGGAGAAATCACGGAAATCAGTATGTCCAGAGAGCTGAAAAAGTTAAAATCTGTGTACCTTTACTTTAAACTTCATGTAAACCTCAACACTTAGATGTTTCAGGAAGAAAGTTGCTGCTTAATCAATCTAGGAAGAACTGAAGTAATTTCAATTAGCACTTTTTCAAACATCTTTGATATTAAAGTAATTATTTGACATCACGCAGCTGGCTACCCTACACAGGTGGAATCGAGTTAAATCTCTAACGAGTTAAATCTCTAACAAGTCAAATCTGTAGCCAACATTAAAAAGAGTTCCTAAAATAGAAGCGTCATCTTAATATTCTCTTCGTATTTTTAGAAATAGGAAAATATAAACTGTAGAGTGACTGTGATTCAAATAAAGTTGCTGATGAACTGACTAAAGACTCTGAGGGCTTTAGCAGTGATTTCTGTAAACCCATGGCCTATTGTATCTAAAATATCCTGAAGCAGAGGAATTGGTTTTTAACTGGATTACATAAACTACAGAGAAAGACACTGAAATCATGCCAGTCAGAAACCTTCAGCACTCATTTGCCGCTGACCTTGGAGTTTATACCCAGAGTCTGATGGGCTGACAGCATAGCAAGTGAATTCACAAGTTACAAAAGCTTGCCTTCAACATTTCACTATTTGGTTACTTTTTCATGGATTTCTAGGCGGTATCGTAGTTACGCAACTCTTGTAAGCAGTGCAAACAGTTTCAAAACAGCACGCATCACAGCGTATGGTGATTTCATGGGATCCTGCTGCTCCTGGAGCTTGAAAACCAGTAGGTTTCATTTGAAGTGTGTTATGCTAAGCCCTCAAAATAGGACATAAATTTGCTCATATAGATATACTCAGCAAAAACCAAAAAAACAACCAAACCAAGCAAAAAACCAAAACCAAACAAACCAAAAAACAACAACAACAAAAAACCCACCAAACAAACAAACAAACAAACCTACTCTGCTTGTAGTCATCCATCTGATGAGAAGATAAACCTAGTAAAACAGTGAATGTACATATGTCTAAGCAAAAAACAGGAAGACGAATTTTCATTGCAAGAAGCAACATTTCCCTACAACAAACCAGATGCTTCCGGTAGGAGCTGACTTGCAGTTGTATGGGGAAAGCCCTGAGCTTGTACTGAATCTAAGGGACAAGTGATCCAACTTAAAATACTGTTTAACTGTGCCTCAGAAGTGGGTGCGTGGGTATCTTGATGTCGCACTGAAAACCAGAAGTAATGTATTTTTCCTCCTAGGAAATGTGTAAGATAACTGAACACCCCACAGATTATCCACCTACCTTTTACTAGAGGTGGGAAGGAGATCAACACAGAGAGAAATCTCTTAATATATAAGCATGGGTGACTCAATTAAACCACACCATTACCACCGAGAATTTCTCACTGAAATTGCTGAGTTGACATAAAATTTGTATTTCTCTCAATTATATGAGGTCAATACAGCACTATTCCTCAATAAAAAGAGAAAAATAAAACAGAATAGGCATTGTTTCCGAGAAAATTGACACTGTAGTTGAACTAGGCATTTTAGTTGAACTAAAATGTTCACAATATTTCCACAGAGAAGGATGGAAAAGACTTATTTTCGCAGACAAGGTTCATGTTTGTATGGGTTACTTATTTTCTCATTGTTTACTAAGCAAACAGTATGAATCTGCGTGTTGAAAGTCATAGGGGTTTTCTGATAAGTAGCTTCATTTCAGAGGCCTTGATATAAAAATCACCGCTCCCACCATTTTCTGCTTGCTGACACAGACTTCCTAGTGGTAGGCAAAATGGCTTTCCATTCTGTATTTCTGGTTTTCTTAGCTGGCCTGGCACTTTGTTCCGAAGCTGCACCATCGGTAAGTGTCTCAGGATTGAAGTCCTTCTACTGATGTAGTCTCAATTTTCTTTTCTTTTATTATTTTTTAGTTAGTGTAAGCAAAAAAAAAAAAGTAATATTCTATTTTGTTTTGGTTATTTTGATTTTACAGTATGTAATGACTGTAGCTCTCTGCTGCTGCTCTTTTCTGGTCCTTCTTTCTCCTTCTCTAGTGATTAATGAGAAGACTATATGGGTAGAGAAGAAGCACTTGTCATTAGGCACAGGAACTTCAGGAAAAGCAACATGAGATGAGAAAGGAAAAACTATCATATTCACTAGTCAAAAAACCCTGAGCATTCATAACATAATGAACAAGCTGTGTCACGATGAATTTCATCTCCTGTTGCAAAATCCATGCTGGAAAAAGGCCTTCTCTAGACTTCTGCCTTACTGCTCTACCCACTACAGCTTAATCCCATGTACAAAAAGAACAGAGCCAAAGTCAGGATCCTTCTTCTAAAGGGCTCATTTATCCCAGGAAAGCAAGCTAAAGACACAGATGCTTCAGCCTGAACTTCTCCTGCAACAGCTTGTCTCTCTCTCCTCAACTACTCATTTTTCCTCTCAACTCTGATCTTTGGGAAAATAGTACCTGACTTACCTTGTTGAATTAGACTTTCATTGAGCTACCAGGGTGTAAAAGCAAGGAAAAATCAGTGGTGGTCTTCTTGCAAGGCCTCACAAGTAACACTAGTGAGGAGTCCCTGCACTGCAGAAAGGGAGCGTGAGGAATCTGGGCATACAGGCAGTATAGATACCTGCTGATACATTGGTATGCTACCAGACAAGGTTCCTGACCCACGGGACATCCCAGACGGCATGAAAGAGAGGGCTCTTAGTTTTTAACCATCTACATCATGATTCATTTTACAATGATTAAATGGATATTAGTGACTGCTATTTCAAGATCATCACCTTCTGCAAAGCTCTATTTTCTCACTCTTCATCTGCAGAATTAGGTAAGGTCAAAGCCCTGATTCAACTCTATTTTTGAAAAAGTAAAACATCAGGCCATAACCACTACTTGTGACGAATATATTGAGATGAAACCATAGCCATCCTGTATTTGAAAGAAGGTATTCCTCTCCTGTCCTTGTGTAGCCGCCAGCGTTGACAAATCTGATTGAATGTGCTGTTAGGAGAGAGTCTGTATGTGGGGCTTATCGTGTTTACTGCAGAACTGTAACTCTGTGGCAAAAGAGATAACTCTCTGGCAACAAGGTATCAGAGGCTCGCAAATCCAGAAAGCTGTGCTCAAGTCGTCAGTCCAAAATACAGAGGAAGAGTTGGCAGATTTTTAAACATTCCTACTACCTTTGAGGATGTAATTATTTCCTGTTGAGGCCACAATTTAGTTACAGCTTCATGCTGGAGATGATGTGTAGCTAAGCCATGCCAAAGAAAAAATAGAAATGTGGTCTCACATCTGCAGTGTCTCCCTGGTGTACATGGCTACATGCCCAACAACTCCCGAAACCTCCCTTCCTGGCCCAACCATATCCAGCCCCTAGAAAGCTTCAGATCATGATTCTTCAGCACACAGCAATCTTCTCATGGAAAATACGGTCTCTGCTGTAGATCTAAGGAATAATATTCCTTACCGCTTTATGATGTACTGTCACCCATCCTTCTTGCAACTTAAACATTCTCTCTTCCTACTGAAGGACCCTCTTGATGCCAAGCATCCTCTTTTCGTAAAAGTTGTGGATTCAGTCAGAGGAAGCCCAGCTCCAAATGTTCCAGTCAAGTTATATAAAGAAGATGCAGATGGATCTTGGGCACTGTTAAATTCAAAGTAAGTCACACTAAAACGAGGAGTGAAAGATGGGAAAGGCAATGGGAAGAGGCCAAATAGTTGAAAGACCAGTTCTACATTCTCTAACATGAGGTGTCTTTTTTGCTCAGAGGAAAGATAACATGCAATTGAATTAACTTGCTGCAGACAGTCTTTCAAATGTGCTAGAGTTTCAACTACCAAAATGGTTTTACAATGCTTTACAATTCCTATGAGCACAAGAAAGTATTTTAAGCTATCCTTCAATTCAGTCGTCGCTTCTCTTTAATTTCACTGCAAAGGTCTGTACTACCTTTCAGTACTCAGCAATGAACAGCTGCATTGTTGCCAGAAGAATCAAAACAGACTCTTACATTTTGAAACCAAGTCTCAGGTTGAGAATACTACATTTATTGGCCATTTTTCATCTTTCTAAATGGATTTAATTTCTTATAATACCACAGTGTTGACAAGAAACTGTTTTGAACATATACCACGACATATTTGATAGCCTTCTTTACTTCAAGATAAAGGACTTACCCAAAAGGAGAAAATTTAGGGATAAAGATTTGTCACCTCCTCCCCCCACAGAGTAGCAATCACACCTCAAATAGCAAAAAGAATCTCCAGATACTTAAATACTGCCATGACTTTTAAAAAATGTAGTTGTAGAATTTCAAATGTGGATGAATTTTTTATTGCCCTCTATTTTAGTAGATATTAGCACTTAATAAAAATTAAAAGTAATTTTTACCTAAAGTGTAGTCTGAAATGAAATTGAAAACATTCTTAGGGGATACACAGAATAGGCACTCTTTATTCAACAAGCAATATTCCACTTCCACACTCAGCTCCTCATGACAGTTGCAAAGTCTCACCTGAGACCTTTCCATGTATGTTAACATTCTATTCCACCTAAAAAACCAAAAAAAGTGAAGAAGGGCTCCCAAGGGCTAAGGCTGGCATAGCCCATGAACTTCAACAGTGGAATCCCAGACTCAGATGCAATTCTAGAAATTCCAGTAGAAACTGTTCATACGGCTCTTTGGTGTTGTGGAGCAGTGGGCTGGCACAAGCAATGCTGGTCTCATGTGTCCTTGATAAATATAGCTACGGTGAAGGCCACACATTATTGTACAATGTGGGGAAAACAACCTATTCATGTCGTGCTACTTGAATTGCTTCACACCCTGAAGTGAGAAGACAATTTCACACATATTCTGTCACTGGAAATGCGTGAAATTTTCCAGTAAGACTGTTCAGTTTACTCATCTTCATTTCTGAGCTTAGAGACTCTATATAAAGATACTCATCTAAACAGCTGGATGTTGACTGAAGCCTTAAAAATACAATTAACACTTTGTGGAGGAAAGTAACATCAAGATAAGGTAAGCAGGAGTCATGCTAATACCAAATCAACCTCCTCAGCCTTGATGATTTGTAAATAATTGAATGCTAGCAAGAGATCCTGTAATATTCTCAATTGAAGATGCATTTGGTATTATCTGAAAAAGCTTATTAGAGAAGTGCCCAGCTATCTACCAATGATCAATCTATGACAAAGAAAAATAGAGACAATCGAATGGATATAAAACTTCTGATAACTGACTACAGAGCATCTTTTAAGGTATAAATTGTGTTCTCTACTTAATTTTCTAAGCTATGTGAAAAAACAAATCCTAAGTAATGTGCTGGACAATGACATTATTTTTCTCTGCTCGCAATTTGAGTAAAATACGTTCTGAAAAAAATTGGCAGCTAGAACACAAGACAGTGGATTTTAGATAACAAAATCAGGCACTGGTAGCTCTGTGATTTGCAGATAACCTACCTAATAAAAAAAACCCCAGTAATATTAAACCAATTTCACAGAAATATGTTTCAAAAAAGGGACATGTTTGAGAGAAAGCATTCAACATTGCTTCTGGATCCCTGAATGGGTTGGTGTTCAAAGATGTATGGTTTCGAACCAGTACTAGGGCTTTAGATAACACTGATAGTATCTTCAAATCAAATAAAACCACCTGTTTGTTCAGGCCAATACAAACCACAAGGAATTCCATGAGGCTACACTGCCAGTTGACCTATGGTCATTTCAAATAGTAGATGTCAAATTTCCAATAGCCAACAACAAAAAATATTTACACTGATAAAACAACTCAATACATTTAAATAAGAAAGAAAAGCATGGAAAAATCAGGACTGTTGACCCTACTTAGCTGCACAGTAAGTGAGTGCATCACAGAGCTTCCACATTGCTTACAGCAGTGGTGAAGTTTTCCCTCTGAGTGGGTTCATTTAATTAACTCCAAGATTCTACCAAGAGGCTATGAACAATGCCAGTTTTTGGCCCACCCCCAAGCCATGCACAGTTAGTGAGGTGGCAGGCAGCCATCTGCTGTGGTCACTGTGGAAGTAGCGAATGCCAAGATAAGCTCTGAAGCATCCATAATACAGATGGACGTAAGCCATTCCAGATCAATAGAAGTATTCATCATATGGCTGAAGGCACACAGCACTCAAGTTCAGTTGCTGAAAACTGCATCTTTCTCAGGCTTTTAGCCAGACTATAAAAGCGTGTTCTTCTACCGTTACACAGACAAACCAATGAGAAAGGAGTGCTCCCGGAGCTTACAACTAAAGAACAATTTGTAGCAGGGGTGTACAAGCTTGAGCTTGACACAGCCTCTTACTGGAAGAGTATGGGCTTGAATCCCTTCCACCACCATGCTGATGTGAGTATTCATTTTTTCCTCTACTTCAGTTGCAAACAATAAAGATACTTTATATGCGTAGGCTTCAATTACTAACTGCATATGCTGAACTTTATTTTCACTTTAAAATATTTTCACATTAACACTTTAAATCCACAGTCTCAAAGCTTTGTAGCAACATAGTGATGACAGAACCTAGTTACTATCTCCCCCACAACTTCCAAAGCTCTGAGATGTGTTACCTATGGAGAGGTTTTCCATCCTTCCACCTCTACCTAAGCCCATGATTGTTTCTGTGCTTATTCTAAGTGTTTGAGGGACAGCAAGTAAGGTACTCTTTGAAGTCTCCTGGGAAAAGCATTCACCTGCCTTTTTGAGCCAGTATTTGTATGGCTAAAGGCAGAGTTTACAATTCAGATTTTTAAAGATAACAAAAGTATATACTATGTTCTGGATGCTTGAAGCCCCAGTGTACAACAGGAAAAAAAAGGTACAACATGCCTCTTTAATTTGCATGGGTCAAATAAACAGGTTAGAGGAAGGTGTTCCAAACCAGGTACCAAGTGAGGCCCGCTGAAGGATCTGGGACTCCCTTGGAACTGTCTCCTTCTCCTCCAGAGCATCAGTGCTTTCCTATGACCTTTCAGTAGTAGCAGTTCTATATTAGTTGTTTGTTGGACTGTGACAGATCAGCTCAGCGGTTCCTTAACTCCTTGGAGAAAAGGTGGCAAACACCTGGATTAAATTCTCTCCCTGCCTTCCAGAAACAAATGAAAGATTACATTCTTATACTAGCCAATAATGAAGGTTAATGCTGGATAGCCTTGCCTTCTGGGAGAACTGAAATAAAAAAGGGAGGATGACAGATTTACAGCATGCAAGTAAATTGATTGTATATCAAGATAATGTTTGACTGGAAATTAATTTAATCTACAGTGCAAGAGCCTGCTTTCTTAATAATAAGCCTCAGCAGGGAACATATTTTGCTTGGTTCACTGGTTGTTTCATATGCATCTTTTTTATTAATGTTGAAAGGAGCACAAGCTGTGCATCACAGAACGCTATTAAACTCTCTATTTTAAAAGTTGACACCTCTCATTTCACAACACAAAATAATGTACTACGTGGAGTGAGAAATGACAAGACAGGATATGCTGGTCAGGGAGATGTTATAGGGCTGTGGTAAATCATTCATATGTAGGGTTATTATGCTCTGGCCAGATAACTAATGCAGTCTTTCTCTAACTACTACATTTTGAAGTAGAACTAAAGAAACTCAATGTTTTGTACTCTGGCCTAATGACAGTTAGTGTAGCACTATTTAACTCTCTTCTTTGAAGTAAAGAACATAATAAGGGCAACAAAAACATTCCAACACTTGAAAGAATGGGCTGGCTTTTTTTTTTTTTAAATAAAGAAAATCAATGGGGTTCACACTAGACTTTCATAAGGGAGCAATAAGGAAATAAGAAAAAAAGTCTTGTTGCCATTTATGAGTACCAAAAAGGAAATGCCAATTTGCATGATAAATAAATTGTATAAAGTCTTAAATAATGTGGTATTTATACTTTTAACAAATTATATTTAACCATTAGAAAAACCGTGTGTTACAGGCAGTCACAGTTCAGAGTGAGAATATTTCTGAAGTTTCATGTGAAATTACATAAGATGATCTAGGCTTTTATCTGGAGATCACTTCTCATTTGCCTCGTATTTTTCTTTTTCCAGGTGGTTTTCCCAGCTAACGATGCTGGTCATCGGCATTACACCATTGCTGTTGTCCTCAGTCCCTTCTCTTACTCAACTACAGCAGTAGTTAGTGAGCCAGTGGAATAGATAGCTGACATTAAGCATGAAAATCCAGTTGTGTAAATTAAAATTTCCATAAATGATAAGAACTTAGTATCTGACTGTATCAACAGCTTTAAATTTCATAGTAAATTGTTGCAGATAGGTAAAACCTTATAAAAGGAGGGCCTTGTTACCCTTGTAAAATCGTGGTTCACTACTGTTCCTTGGGCTAAGTAGAAAAGGGTTCTGGGTAATGGCTCAGCTGAAATAGAGGTGGAAAGCAAGTTATGTAACCATAGAAAACAAGTTATATAACCATCACGTGTTCCCATCGTGGTTTATGGTGGTTGGTTGAATTATGGTTGTTGTGCTTTATTGGAATGTTACTGATAAAAGCCTAATTGCTTAAAAAGGCCTGGTTTTTGGAATAAACGAGCTCCCTTCTGCACCTGCCTGAGGACTCTGTGTTGCTTTTTACTGCAACAGTAAATCTCTAAGTTTTTTATTCACTCTGTTAACTTGAGGAAGAACATGTATTGACTTTGTTTTCAAATACTCTTCCGAATAAAAGTATTCTGCATTTCTGTATTGTCATATTGCCCTTCTAGGCAAAAGTTTGGGGGTTGAAAAAAACACATTAACCTTAGGAAAAAACGTATTGAAATTCCATTACAGGGACTCTGAGAATAAATCAAAGTCTTCTGTGAAGTTGATAAACTAAATTTCTTCTTGCAAAGAAATTGAACAAAACACATCTGTGAAAGGTGTCTCATGAAAAGTAAGCACACAGAAAATACAATCCATCACTACCATCTCCTGTTTTATTAATGAAGCCCCCAACAGATGAAGTCACATGGGATTACTTACTCAGAGCTCCACATAATTATCAGATAAATTCACCTCTCAATTCTGATTTTGGAGACATAGAAGTGGAAGCAGGTAAAGGCGACAGCATGGTAGAACAGCATTTAAAGATGCTAAGCAGGCTACACATACTTAAAATGCCTCCTTTCCTATTTTCCAATATGACATAACTTGTGACACTTTCAAGGACAGACCAGAAGCCTTTGTTTCAGAAAAGTATATTGCTCAAACATACCTGAAGAAGCTTATTCAGGTATTTGCAGAAAATTCTGCAAATAAATTTGTCCCCAGTTAAAGCACTCTCCAGAAATTCTTGCGTACCTCAAATCATCAGACACTTTTGTAATAGATGTAAAATGCAAATAAAAATAAGGATAACTGAGCAATCCTGAGAAAATCAGTTTCCTATGTAATGCCAGGAGAAACGTGGACGAATCCTTCTATTCCCATTCTAGTAATCCCTATATAGGGAAGAACCATCAGGAGATTCAACAGAATAGCAACCCTGTCTTGGAAAAGTATGCAAAAAGGTTGAGTCACTCACCCTAATAAAACCAAAAGCTGAAAGCCTATAAATATGAAGAAAGGGAAATCTCCCTGCTAGCCTAAGGCTTGATCCCATCACAGCCTAACCTGATGTATTTGGACAACCGTGTCATTTCCTTTTGCTGTTACTTTAGGGTACTGAGCACTAGAAAAATGAGCATTTTGTCTAGAAACAACACACAAAGATGATATCTTTTTCACAAAATCTCAGAATAAACAAACCAACACAATCTTTAGAACATTATATTTCATAAAAGACAATGATAAAAAAGTACAAACATTTTCATGAACAACAAAAAAACCCAAAACTATGATAGTACACAGGAAATTCCCAGCATTTGTTTCAGTGCATTTTTCATTAAGCCTATCTTACATACCTCTACAAATAAAATAATCTTAAGTACACTTCCACTTGCTGATATGCAATGGATCCTTTTAATTTTTTTAAACAGCTGGCTCATTAGTAACCCACTACAGCACAGTCATTAGTAAACATAACAATAGAAAAATAGAGTGCCAAGATCCAAGAAAAAGGACATTTTGCACTTGCTTTTCAATACACTGCGTATTTGCAAAATGGACTTTTTATTTTATATTCTCCTACTTAAATTTGAAATATAGAAAATGGGCTTGAGAGTATCTTAGTATATTAACCAGATTCTACTCTTAATATTTCTGTAATGTTTTTACTTGCTAATTTGCAAGACCTTCAGAATCTTGTAAAATACTCCCTTCTTCATGTCCCTCCATGTTCACTCCTTGAAGACGTCCTTTGTCAGCAATGCAAAAGCCAATGTGATTGGCTTCTCTCTACATTTTACAAGAACCAAGAAATTATCAAAAGGAATGTGCACAACTTTTACTTCTGCATCGTATTTATTTCGTTTGAAGGCACTGTCTATGTTAAAATCCACTACAGAAGAGTACTGAGTTCAAGCAGGTAGTATACAAATACTATTTTGATGTAATTTAAGATGGCAACTTCTAAAACTTCCCAACAAAGTGATAAAAGGTATTTAGAGAAGAGTGTTGGTCAACGATTCATAATTTAACATCCATCATTTTGGGGCACCAAAATGTAAACTTTGTAAGAACTCAGCTATATGTCACAATCCATTCACATACTGGTTTAAATCACATTTTTCTAGGACCATACATGATCAATCACTTAAAGCTGTAAAGTTATATTAGTTCAGCCACAGCATTTGTGTAATGTAGTATGTATATATGTAAGAATATATACATATATATGCATTCAATTTTTCTTTTTTAATTGCACATAAATTTCACAGAATGCCTAAGAAATGGGCACAAAAGCATGCTTCAGAAAACAGTACAGACCTACAGTACCAAAGGATGTTTCACAATCGTAGGTGTGAAATTGTAGGTGAACTTGTACTGAAAACCAGAAATCACTTCAAAATTACATGAGGGACTAGATTTGCCAGAAAACTGTTCTTAAAGAACTGTATTTGTCTGCTATGAAATAAGACTATCTTTATTTTGAAGATATAATTAATTGTTCATACAGTGTATTATCTCCCCTTTCTTCATATACTTTCAGATGTTCTATACACTCAGTTGTAGAAAAATCTATCAGGAGGTGATCAAACCACTTAAGCATGCTTTTGAAGGATGTTTTCTTCAGTTTATGCTTTTAGTTATTTCCACTGTATCACATCATTCCTAAAGCATACTAGATTAACTGGTAGATTTTAAGGTAATTCCAGTATGGTATAAAATATCTCTTACAATTGTTCTCAACTACTTAAATAATAATATTTCTACTAAATATTTGGAATGCCTACAGCTACGCTCATAACATTACTGAAGGATGGCTAAGGGCAAAATTTGCTGCTGGGATGCCAAAGAAATAAATTGTGTTTATGGCAAACAAACTTAAAATATACAAAGCACCACACCATCTGTGGCAGCAATTCAGGAAACCAACATACAGTAATGACTTAAAGTCAGGATTCTTTGTCAACACTCTTACAGAACACTCTATGGATAAACAATCCTTATTATAGATACTGCTTTCCATTCTTTATGGGAGCAGAAGTCAGTCTTTGGTTCCTAAAGAGTTAAGTAACTGTGACAAACAAAACAGTTTAGTATATCTTGGTCAATATCTTTGCATTAACATAGAAAATAAATGACCTGGTCCTTTTCCTTTGTATTAACAAGGGATGTAAAAAAATATTAGGAAAGATAATAATGCTTAGCAGTGGGATACTTTTAGGTAGCATAACACTACAAGCAAAGAGAAAATAAGAAGATAAGGAAAAAGGCTAGTTACTCATACATCTAACACCACAAAAACAGAGAAACAGACAGGACCAATCCTTAGCGGGACTGTGCAGCCTCAATCTCATTGACAGTCATCGACTTGAGGATCCTCAGTGCATCATAGAAGCACTCAGCACTCTACCAGAATAGGCCCTTAAATAGCTATATTGAATAATATAATATGAGTGGAATTTTAAAGAGCACTTGAGATTGGCCTGCTTTCTACTCCGCTTGGGTCATCACCTTCCTCATCAGCGGAACAGCGTGACCAACACCGTGCTTCTGAAAATCCCACGTGGCAAGCATTACAACTATTAGAACTACGTTTTATTATTCTCTTAAAAATCTAACTTTAATATCCTTCCAATAAAGACACGTTTTTGGCTCCGGATTTTGGAGGAATAAAAGTGCTGTTTACTAGAATTAAAAAAAAACAAAAAAAACCAAACCAAACCAAAAAAAAAAAAAAAAAAACCCAAAAAAAAAACCACCAAAAAAAAAAAAACCAAACAAACAAAAAAA
>VZRR01013722.1:88444-116041 GCA_013398015.1 Oreocharis arfaki
AACAAAAAAAAAAAAAAAAAAACCCAAAACAAACCAATACCAAAATACTGAACGCACCCAGACACATTGTTTTAGGCATGAAAATCCCTGACATTGACACTAGTGGCACACTTGGAAACAGTTAAGAGTTCCTGTAGATCATAATATGCAACAACTGCAAGATTTTCTGTAATACACATGCAATATGCATATAAATACGATTCAGATGGCAGGCAGGGATACAATTTTGCTGGCAATAAATAAAATTAAAAGCTTTCTTTCTAGCAGGTTCATATAAGAAATTGATTTTTCTATATAGATATGCAGGAGGCCTAGAGCTCAAAACTAGTATAACAGTTTACAGTCATAGCTGGCCAACAATTAATATTTCCTTCATTTCACATAAGGTATAACCTTTTTATAAGCATACTTACATTTTACACTTGTTCTTTCATGCTAATAAAAACATTCCTATAGAATTCAAACAAGAACACACTCAAATACATACGGAAGCATAAAATATTGAACAATTGAAAAGCAATGTACACACATTAATTTACATCACATATTTACAAAACACATTTTAAAAAGAAACAAAAGCATTCATTTAAATACGAGGAGGGGCAGTTTAGTATAAAAAAATTCCTGGAAGAGGCCTCTGCCCTTACTTCCAGAGAAGCTACAAGTCTGTTTTCTGCAGTTTATTTAGTTGAGTAGTTAAGATAGAGAGTGTGAAGAATGAAGGCTTGAACAGTAGTCTCATGCTGTAAACATCTGAGTGGTAGCTGCTGGCTTTTCTTTCAGAACAAAATGCATGGTACATACAATCATTTTACTTCTCATCCCGAATATGCATCATCAGTTGGTCAAAAAACTCTAATTCTAAGCTGCTGTTTGTTGGTTTTGTTTTGTTTTACAGTGTTTATCAGTAGCTTCCAGTGCTAAAGTTTATTCTGGTAGGATATCTTGCCATTCCACTTCCATCAATAGTCTCTAACAGGAGCGAGTTCTGGTATGAGATTAACAGTTATATTTTTATACAATCTACTGACAAGTACTTTAGGAGTATATACTAAATTGTTCAACCCATCAATATATTGACGTTCTCTGGAATACCTCAGAAGTTTGTATCTGCAGAAGGAGTTGGAAGAAGAAAAATGAGAAAGATTTGCCAGAAACAATTCAACTGATGTTAGACACGATACTGTGACAGTCATTTAATTTTGAAATATACCTTAAATTCTGAAACTACCTTTGAAATTACCAAATAACCTACCTAAGCTTTAAAAGCAAGCTTTTAAAGACTTTTAATACAGTTAGATTTTATGGTCGCATATACAAGCCAACACTAGGACTAAATAACAAAGGAGGCATTCAAAATGTAAACTTTTTATGGTCTCAAACTAAATAGATTTTTAAAGATTATTCAATTTCTTCATGTTCTTTTGCTAAAAAATTCAACTAAGGAGCTCCAGGAAGATTTAGGAATATTCACTGTTCATCATAATTCATTTAAATGTCTGAATTGATTTTCATTTCACTCTTGAGACTCCTGCATTTGCAAACATCTAAATTTGAGGTGACTAAAAAAACAGTTCCCCTCCCCCAGATTACCCATATATACATTTTAGTTTCATATAACAGATCTACTCATCTCTACTGCACATGTCTATTCAAAAATATTAATAAAAGAGAAAAAGGATGTTCCCAGAAAAAGACATCCATTGATTAAAAAAATTGAGCAGTATTTCTAGTTACTTGAAAACACATATCATAAACCCTTTACTTTGTGTTTCACCTTTTAAGTTTTACATGTAGCTCATCTGCTGCATTCTGGTTTCTATTCATTCCCAGGGCAGGCAGAACCTACTGGCCAGTTTAAGTGTTTTGTATCTTTGTAGCAAAAGAAAGAAGTCCCAAAAGAAAAGGTTTAAGTCAACGTATGCAGGAAATGAGAAGGCCTGTATCTCAGAAAAGAATGGAATATGAGGGAAGAAACCAATCCTTGAGGAGTTTTAAAGCCTGTTTTCATGCAGGAGTCATTTGCTCTAGCTGCATTGCTCCCTTTTGCAAAATATCCAAAATAGCCAACTAATGGAGGCCTGCCAGCACTAATGCCCAAACTATTATGGAACAATAACATTCTGGATAAAAGATTATGATCATAATATCTTCTGACACACAAACTCAGTCTCTCTCATGGTTAAATAAAAAATATCTGAACAGCAAACATAATGTGTTTAAGAAAATAGGAATTTTAGCACCAAAGAGGAAATAACACTGACAAGAACTGACTGCTTATTTATATGTGTGGATGCAAGAAAAAAATTCTACATCTTTAGCTGTAGTATTTGAATGTTTCTCTGTTTTTCTTACCGTCCTAAAAACTGGACTTCACCTCTGTGATGATGAGGAATGGATTTGTACTTCCCTAAATCACCTTCTGGTCTTGTCACATTGTATCCAGCATAGTGAACCCTGACATAAAATACATAAATATTTGTAAAACCATCTTCTTACAGCTCCTCATACAAGTTAAAGCAGAAGTGAGGAATACACTTCAAATATTTTAAAGCTAAGTCCTTACATTCACTGACATTCTCTTCCTAAAAAATCCTGCAACATGCCAAACCCAGAAACTAAAAAAGCTGGCAAAGTGCAAAATAATAATAATAACATATTTAATATTTCCTGCTTGTTCCACCATAAAAACATGAAAATAACAAGAAAAAAAATATAAAAACACACTCTTCCTGTAAGATACCTCTTTATATATAAACTCATGCAGACCCTTCCAATAGCTCAGTTAGAACAGTTTAGGCTCATTTACGGTGAGCAGCTGGTAATGCCATGAGCAGTGCTGTCCATTGTCCAGTGTGGGACTATCAATATACTCACAAACTCACCTCTCTCTCAAGCTTTGCTCCTAAGATATTAAACTGATGCTTACTCTACACGTCCGTGGCATGGTATTTCATAATGCCAGCAGCAAGAGTGAAGCAACATGCTTAGTACGGTTACCTGTTGTTCTACCTGTTACTTGTGACAAGACACAGCTCTTAAAAACCTGCTAGCTGCCCCCAGGCCAAGAAAAGAGAACATCATACTTATCCCTTCAAATGGTATATCCTGATATTTCTGAAGCAAACTATTTAGAACTTGTCCATTTAAAACAAATTACAAAAAGGTAACAAGTGACAGAACAAAAAGCATCTGAGTGGCCTCAAAGCATCGACAGTACAGAAAGACCTAAGCACTCAACACTCACCTGTTCCAAAGATCATCATCTTCTCCACCCCATCCCCAAAAGGCATTTGGAAAACCATTGATCTTCTTGAATTGTTCCACTGTCAGGCCACTTACACCACCGAAGAACTCATTGTATGGAAGGCTGGAAACAAAAGACCAGTTCTATATTGTTAGCTGAACTTTGATAGGTAGCCCTCTTTCTGAACAATACCTTTCCAAAAAGCAAGAGCCCCAAACTAAGGACATGAGCAGAGGCTGAATGTATTCTCTAAGGGAAACTGGTTCACAGATTGTAAGCATTAAGTGACATACACCAAGCTGAACAAAAGGTTTGCAGTAGTGTCTGATTTGCATAAAAGGTGCTCTTAAACAGTAGCTCCAACTAGTATCACCTGTAAGAAACAAAAGTCCACCAGGTATTTCAGATGGCTGACTTACACCCATAGCTGAAGTGTTAAGTGAAGCTCTCAAACTATTTATGTTGACACTATTCAACTGAAAAAACCCTCTTTAATCAACTGAAAAATTACAAATCAGTAACCCATCAATCAAATAATTTTAATTCATGACTATAATCTAGAGAACTGTTAAAACTTGAGAGAAACAGTTTAACAGGACATATTAAACAATGAATGGCACACTGATTTAAAAAAACATTTTCCAGTTTTTTAAAGATAAACTTTTGAATCAAAAGAATCTATAGGCTTTCCTTTCAGTAAGCAACAGTCGTTGCTAACACATATTATTAAGCAATAAGCAGCTGGCCAACATGAACAGCCACAGTACCTATATAAAATACTACGACCCAGCCAATGTCATTTCCAGTCCTCAAAACACTGTCAATCTAAAAAAAAATTAAAATATTTAAATATCTATATTTACTTCCATCAATATTAACTTCCATCCTTAACCCAGAAGCTGCTAAAGTAAAATAGCTTTCTTTCAGAAGCAGAATCCAATTTCATAAAACAAAAGTCTCCCAGGAGACACTTCCAAATCTGGAACATTCAAGGAGTTAAGACTATCTACAAAAAGATTTACCATTGCTTAGGACACAATTGCCACTCTGAAGGAAAAATAACTCCAGAATGCAAGGGGAAAGAAAAATAAATACAAAATAATGATCTCTGTGGAAACACAGGATTCAACTAAATCTGAATAGCATTTAGGGAAGGTTGTTACTATATTTTCCTTTCAACATTTAACTGAAAATAGCAGGTGTTCTAACCCCCTTCTCTCCCTCTCAAAAACCCCACATACACACCTCCAAAGTAATCAACAAAAAACCACTGTTAACCCAAAACAAGACCACCAACCAAAACCAAAACCAACTGGAATGTGACAGTTAATGGGACTGTTTGAGGTTTATTTATTTTATTTATTTAATGTATTTTATAACTCTGGTTTCATTTATACATTTACCAATTTTGTAAATACTTACCTATTTAGATATTTTATAAATGTATATATAAATACATGAAGTGTTTTATAAGTACATCTAAAGATAGATGAAATCTCTTATAGATATTAATAAGTGCTAATTTATGGATTTTTAAATACACATGAAATCTTTAAACATTTAACTGCTGATTGGTTGACAACTTGAAGTCCAGACACAGAGCTATGGTTTCAAGGCATCACTTTTGATCTGTTAGTTGAGCAGGTTGTTGAGCTGATTAATTTCACAAATAAAGTTCAGGACAGCAAATACATACATGTAGCACAAGCAATGAGCTACAGCTTTACGTGAAATGCTTCAAAGAATGCCATGAGATAGCAGAGTGCTAAAAAGCAAGTGACACACCATTAATGTAAACTGGCAGAAGAAAAGGAGGTAAGAAAACTGCAGGTCCCACTACATTCACCAAATATAGAGACTGAAAAACAATACACAAAATGGTCTAGCAGTAAGAAAATCTTCAGTTTAAAAAGCAGTACGAAACAGAAATAAAAGTGTACACTTATGAGAAAATAGAGAAAGACATTTTTCCTGTGGTGTTTTGCTGCAGATTATCTGCTTTTCTTTTGTAACAGACATCACAAGGGTTTATGTAGCCAGAAAATATTTCTAGTCAGTTAGGTTAGCTTTTCCCCCCTGACACACAAAGCCTTTTTTTTTTTCAAGCTCAACCTCACTACAACAAGCTCAACATCAAAAATTATAAATAATATCTTCTAATTAGTAACATATCAAATGTAGACACTAAATTTAAATCTTTCTTTTAGCAACTATATAATTATTTCTGTAAATAGCGTAATAGGAGGCTGCTTTGTTGTTCTCACCTACTGTATATAGTGTCACAAAATTCATACACTCTTTAAAAATATTTCTGGGTATTTAAGAAACAATAGGAATAAAACTATTTACTTACATGTACATGTACTTGTCCAGCTTTGCTGCAAAATGGCGTGGCATTTCTCCACACCCATAGTAATTTCTGTCATTTTCAGGTAGGTGATCCACATCATGGAATATTATGCAGTCCCAGACAGCATCCTTCATAGCCTCTTTGAAGCCAACATTAAAGAGCATTGCACGATTAAAAGGTTGTGTACCTGTCTTCACACAGAAAACAAAGGAGACATTGTAAAAATCAAGAATAGACAAAAATTTCAATACTAGGAGAAAAACATACTCTAACACACACACACACACACAAAAAAAAAAAAAAGACAATGATGCCTGTTTTGATTGGCTGGTCATGCTGCGTTGGATGCACTCCAAGATTGGGTTTGCCCTCCTGGCTGCCAGGGCACACATTGCTGACTCCTGAGAGCCAGGACTGAGCCTGGCTCCTGCTGCCAAACAGCACCCCCAGACCCCTTTATGCAGGGCTGCTCTCCAGTCACTCCTCTCCCAGTTTACACTTGTGCCTGGCTTTACTCCATCCTAGGTTGGAGCAGCATTTTGACTTATTAAATTTCATCCCATTAATCAATGCTCCAATTTATCCAGATCCCTCTGCAAGGCATCCCATCCCTCAAAAGTCAACCACACCTCCCAGCTGGATATCATCAGAAACTTGCTGTGGTGCATTTGACTCCTGCATCCACCGAAAGTAAGGCCCTGGAATTGAGGCCTGAGGAACACTGCTGCTGACCTACTTTTTTGCCTTGAAAACTTACAACGACAACAGCTTCTAAGAGGCCACATTATTACCTGCAAAATATCAGCCCATATTTGAAGAAAAGCACCATGTATCTGGCCACTGCTTAAACTGGGGAATGGAGGTGAACTTTCCTTTTTCATTTAAAGGAGCAGAAGAATAGAGTAACAATTTTGAAATTCTGGATTCATCCATATCTTGGTAAGAATATCAAATCTCTTTTACTAAGGAATTTTGAGAAGCCACTTTTCAAGTAGATGCTGTTACCTGCTCAACAACATAAAAGGCAAATTCCAGCCTCTGCTTCTGCAACATAGGTATCAGATGACGGAAAAAAATTGGAAGATGTTCGTGACGATTCCGAAAAGGAATAAGGATAGCCACCTTCAGGAAAAATGAAAAATTTAAGCTTTTATATCAGCATTCTAAAATTTTAATATTTCAATACAAATCAAGTTTCCTGTGGCTTTTCCACTTTTACATTTAAATTGGGCTCAGTGTTTTATATGTTGGTTCCCCCCAGGAAAGTGTGTTGGAAATTTGCTCAAATAATTAAGAAAAGAAATTTGAGTAAAACATAAACAAGATTTTCATTTTATGTTCACTTGCTTCTAGTTATACTTCAAGCAACACACACATAGGACAGATTTGCATCCATATGATTAAATGTTTAGTAACAACAGCTAATGAACCTTTAAAAGGTCTTGATGATCCATTTCAAGTTTTTCTCCTAGCTGAAGTTTCTTCTTGAGCACAGATGGCATACTACAAATACTATGAGGTACTACATATATAGCAGCAAAAGACTGAGTGCTTGCAATGGTAAACTATTCTTATATACCAACAAGAATAAAATAAACCAAACCAGAAAATCAGCATCTCACCTTCCACCGTGGCTTACAGTCATTTGGTTTCCAGTGTCCTCCTGGTTTAATGTCTAAATCTTTTGAAAACAGTTGCTGAATTTCATCAAAACTGATTTCACTCATATTGACATCAATAAGGCCTCCTAAAGAGAAGAAAAAAACCCTCTTATTTATTTATTTCAATTAAGACAACTGATCTAACAGTACAAGGAATACCACAGACAACTGTCATGAGAAATTTTAGTTGCACTACCTACAGACAAAGAAATACCAATTTATACTATCATCTTAATCTTTAATTTTTACAGAATGAATTCCAGTGTTTCCAAAAACAAACATTCCTTCCATAAAACCTATAAACAAAATACTCATTTCAGAGGACACAGAACAAGCAAAGTAATTTGAATTTTGCATCTATTATAGAAAATTTGGGTTGCCTTTCATTTCAAGTACCACTGTTAACAATTCTACATCATCTGCACTACCAAACTTTTACTCAAATTCTGTGTGCCTTCCTTCTCCACTTGCACATCAAGAGAAAATGCATCATCACTACACTCAACAAACTTCCTCAACTTAAATTTTAGATGATGTGCACGCTTCATGTAGAGTCTTCATCCACTAATTCACCACTATCTGCTTCAGACCAATTCATAGCAATGGGCTGGATTTGAGAATTACCACTGGTAGAACTAATGACCTCAATGGGAAAAGCATTTGCAAAAGGCATGAGAGAGGAATTCAGTAAATTACTGACTAAAGACCACAGTACGGTTTGAAAAAAATCAGGTTAGTACATACTGTGAGAAAATATTAGCAATTAGTTGACAGCTGAAAGTCGTCAGTCATTAGCTTATGCATGTGTAAAAAGTTCAAAACTGGAAATAATGATTCACAGTAAATACCCATGAAAGCAATAGAAAGAATCAAGAAAATCTGGAGAGAAAACTAATGTAACAGTCGTTAACCAGAAGCTTAAGTTGTTCTTCAGCAACACCCTAAATCATCAAATAAAAATCTTGCAAGAACTTTCTGACCAATACCATAAAATATTCTTCTTATTTTTGTCTAGAAAACTAAGTATTTTGGTGAGGGTTGGTTTAAAGTCAGGCAAAAAACTAGTCCTGTTTTCTCCTATGTGTCCATACCCAAAAGATCCTATCCCAATACATTGCTTTGTGTCACCAAACTGACTAGTTACCTAAATCTTTTGAAAATATTGAAATTTCTGGAACATACTAGGAATAACTATCATTTTCAGAAGAAGGTAGAAGATACTTCAAGAGCTATTTTAGTTTTGGATACGATTAAATATAGTACTACTTGCAAAGCAAGAAGGTAACTATTTTTTTAATGTAAAATCATAGGTGAAAAATTATCAAGAACGGTACACTATGGAGCTATTTCAAGACAAGATTTAAAGAAATCCACATTTATTCAATTGTTCTGGAAAAAAAGGAAACCTGGCAGTTGCTAAAAAACCTGTAGAGATAGACACAGGAACAAGCTAATCCTACAGAGATTTAAATAACAAATTGAAACTAATTAAAAATAAAAATAATTATTTAATGAGCTTAGATTATCATAATGGTTGTGTCTGAAACTCTTCAATAAGCCAAAAAAGAAATCTTAATGAAATATAGAATGACAGTCAATCAACAAAGGACCAGTATATAAACATGTACAAAACAAATCAAAAAAAAAATCAATTTCAACTACCAAGAGGCAGAAAAGCAACAAGAGCCTTTCAGTTCAAGTACAGAATCTAAAAGGAAAATAAAGATAAATAAAGGTCAATTATTACATCAGAAAGGGGAGCAAATAACACACGATGTTGATGTTTTCTCGGTCTTCCAAGAAAAGTTCAGATGTGAACAGATGCTTACAGAGTTTAAGGTAGAGAAAACCATGAAATAGTAAAACAGTATTTCGATAAAGCAGGTGCTTCTAACTCCATGGGACATGATGAAATGCTAACCAGAGTGTTTAAAAAGTAGCTATAGTAAAACCTGAAGTATTGGTACTATCAAAAGTACACAGGAGATGAGTGAATAGAAATGAGCATTTTTTTCCCTGTCACTGGTGGGGGGGACAGGAGAAGGCATCTCTGTAAATAACAGGGCTTATTATTCACTACTTCCATTAGTGTCTAGCAGGCTGCAATAAAACATATTTATATAACCCGCAAAATATGAGAGCTGAGAAAGCAAAAAGCATTTTGAAGAAGAAAATCAGAAAAAAAAATTATTTCAACAAATCAGATACAGAATCCAGTAAAGTAAAATTAATAATAATAAAAAAAGGATGGTTTGTTACTGAAGGAAAAAACAAAGCATGCACAGCAAAACAAGCAGTACCTGGCTATGCTGAAATATGTGGAAAGACAGTTTTACAGTTTATAATGGATTGCACATTAATATGAGCCAATGCAATGCAATTGTACAAAACCAGAAAATCTCATCCTGGAATGTATTAACTGCTGCTATGCAAAAAAAAGAGAAGTGTTACAAAACTAATTTGTTTTGTAACCAGGACTTAAGCCAGTTATGATGCTTTACAAAGAAATCAAATTAAATATAGTCTACGGTGCAAAAAAATCAAGAATGACAAAGGCTTTAGAAACTATGCAGCCTAGAAAGGCTGGGATTATCAGTTTATCTACAAAGGAAAAGACAGACAGACAGATTCTCATACTGCTCCTATCCTGAACAGGTGTTTTGCTTATGAATTACAACAGCATTGCTCAACCAGTGGGTTATAACCTGTAAGACTGAGTCACACAAAAAAGGCAATAGCTGCTCCTATTTTAAGAGCATATGTACTTGGGACCAAATAGGATTTTACCATACCCCTTTCATGATATAAATTTGGCAAGCTGATGTAAAGAAGAAAAGTTGAGTTCTATAATAACCTTAGATTAATTAAGCATGTCAAAGTATACATGATTCAACACTCTTTCTTCTCTGGCTATCTCACACTTCCTACAACATTTAATTAAATTAAATGATCTTCAGAGATGCTTTATTTAGATTATAATTAGAAAGAAAGATGGTGATTAAAATGGTATACATGAAAACCAAAATGTGAAACACATATCACTTTGCTGAAAAGCAACTTACCCAGTGAACAATTTTTCTATTAAAATTATTATTTCTCTATTAAATTAAACAGGATAGAAAAAGCACAAAGCAATTACTAACAAAAACAACAACAACAAAAAAAAGGATAGTAAAAGGAGAGCAGCATCAAGGTGATCTATAGAGAAATTACTGGTAGAATTACTTAGTTTTCAACTAATCTGACAGAATTCCAATTGCCAGATCCCTTGGAAGTGACATTAAAACTACTAATTTATATGCATTTTTCAGTCAGCAAAATCATCACTCTTGTTTCTCTGATTATCCAGATTTGACACTAGCTGAACATCTTAGGTTTCCGAAAGTAGATAAAATATTTACTATAGGGATAATTTGGTTTTATTTGTTTATATGTTCAATATGATACAAAAAAGTGATTTTGAAAGTCAAACCCTGTGTCTGGAGGGAAAGAGGCTGAAACAAGGATATTATCACACCATGGGGTTAATCACTACCTGGCTTAAGACAGTTTTCTATATGATTTAGTTTCACAAGCAACAGCAACTGATCTATACTTTTGGCTCCATGTCTGTATATTTAAAGTGTAAGAAACAAATCTTAGAATCTGGTATTATTGAAAAGAAACACAGATAACATGCACCGTTTCTGTTTTCTTTAATAGATAAACTTCACAGCTGAAATTAGAAAAAGAGTTACAATGGGATCTAGACTATCCTAACAAAATCCACTATTTTTCTATGAAGGAAAATTGGTCCGAATTCAGTTTGGCAGCAACATTGGATCTGAACTGCTATATCAAATATTTAATTAATTGCTCATGCTGAATGACAGCCCACAGATTAAGTCAGGAGCCTAAAAGACAAGAGGTTAGAATTCTGGAACGCATCACAACTTCAGAAACTATGTGAAATTTTCTCTCTTACAAATCAGTAGTTTAATTACTTGATTTCAAATTAGTAAAGGTGATTAGTAAAGAGACCAAAACTTCAGTAACACATT
The DNA here is from genome assembly GCA_013398015.1 of Oreocharis arfaki. Taxonomy (NCBI): domain Eukaryota; kingdom Metazoa; phylum Chordata; class Aves; order Passeriformes; family Paramythiidae; genus Oreocharis; species Oreocharis arfaki. The sequence goes on from VZRR01013722.1 coordinate 99,743, forward strand.
AGTTACAGGCAAACATCTGCTTAGCATCATTGTCCATTATCAGATGTATTTTATTCATTACTTGGTGTTACATACTTAGACTCCTTACAATTATATTTTGTATTAAAATAACTGTGTTTTGTTCAAAATACAATTTCATTTACTAGATAAACATCAAGGTCAGTCTAAAACTTACTCATGTAAGGCAGCTTCTCTGGACAAGGCTGGTAAGGAGAGTAGGTGAAGTTCTCTGGAAGATACATTGTTGTTTGAGCAACACAGTCACTAGAATTGTTTCCTTCAGGATAATCTTAAACAGAAGAATTGATTTTTGTAAAAACCCATGTTAACCACTGAAATTGTAACATAACATCACGCAGGTGAGAGTATTAACTTTTTAGTTAACAAATTACTAGCAGCATGATTTAAAAAGCATTTTACTGCACTAAAGGAATAATAATTAAATACAAGCATCTCTGTTACAGCTACTACAAATATTTCCTATGAAAGTGAACCAATAAATAGTAACTCTTTGACCTTCACTCCAATTACAGAGAAGTAGGACTTAGGTCTAAGTTTTTATAATCAAGCTATGTCATTAATGTTTGGCTTTTTAAAAAAAAAGTCTTTTAAAAATTAAATAAGAAATATACTTACCTGTGCCATTCAGTGTAGTATTTTTGTTAGTGTACAGTCTTATCATGTGTCCTATCGTTTTCACATTTTCTCTCAACATTATACCACGAGCTTGCACCATAAAGAGATATGTGTTTGCTGATAAAACAAAAAGCAATTTCGAATTTGTATTAAAACAATGTATTTCCAAGTTATTCTAACATACATCTACAATGTGTTCAACATTTTTTACTGCTTCTGAATCCATGGTCAGTGAACAGTAATTTTTTGAGATGAAGGTCCACACAGTGATACCTAACAACAACAATAGAAAAGAATAAAATAGATTCATAGCCATGGCTCTATACAAACCCAAAAACTACAGAATGTCAATAGACATTTTATGACACTTTCATTTCTCTTTAACATACAAAAAGCAGCTGAGAGTGACAAGAAAATAATTCACCAATAAAAAAGTTTTCTCATGTAGATCCATGTCTCATATATAGATCTACAAAAACATCACTGAAATATAGGACAAAAAAAAGTCAAGAAAATCTTTTAGTCCCATATAATGGTCCCTTTTATTACTCACTAATTAACACAACTTTCAGTCAAAATGTACTGTTATTCATTCACTTCGAACAGCTGCTTTTTTATACAACTGCTACAAATCACTGCCAATCTCAAAGTATTAATGTTTTATAATTATACACGAAATATTTATTATAGGCATCAAGGGTGAGTAAATCAACATACTGAGTAATTAAGTGACTCAATAACAACAACAGCATGAAATATTTCTGTCTCAGTTTTGCACCCAAAGCCTCAAATCTGATCTCAAGACATTTCTCTGTATTAAACAGAAGTTAGTAAGGCAGAAATGAAGCTGCATTTATATCTGAATGACCAAATGTCTACCCAGGACTCAAAGAGCTAAAAAAATACTGCAAAGGGAAGGACAAATTTCCTTTACAGAAGGTAGCAAAGAGGGTCAAAGGGATCATCTGTCACTTCACCTACATGAAGTACCCAGTTTCCTGGGGGATATCTGGCTCCCTGTAACTAGTAACCACGCTAACAACAAAAAAATGCCCTGCGTCTTTGGAGGAAAGAACTAAACATATCAGGAGTGAAAAATATAAAAAGAGATTAAAGAAAACTTAGAAAATTATCTCAGGAGCTCCACTTCATCAGATGACCCAGCACCAGTGGCATGACACAAGTAACTCCAGATCAACTGGTAACCTCTTACAGCCCAACACAGAGAGTCAATCTAGAGCTACAGAGAACTGTGTATAATGGACTGGGGGCATTTCCAGAGGAAAACACGGTGATTCATTACACCACATTAGCAAACAATACTACCAACACCTACAGAGGTAAAAACACCAGCGTAATATTTCAAGGAATACCATTTCAAAGCCCTATAACAACGTCTTTCTTTTTTGAAAGAATGAAGGGAGGGGTTCTCCCGGCTTTCAAATAACTCCTTATTAAAACAATGAATTTTAACAGCTAAAAGAGAGGCTCTGAACATGCCAGGTGCCATGCATGGCATGTACTTCTCAAACCCTTGGCCAGCAAGACTAGCTGTGCTGGTCAACAAGAGTTTACATGAGTGCAAAAGCTACTCAGCTGCTAGGCTCCTGAAGTTGTCTCAACACCTTCTGGCCACCAAAAAGAAATGAAACAAAACAAAAAAACTACAACCTTGGCCTGACGACAGAGGTAGGAAATCCACAAGAAAGACTCTTACCAGGATTCAAGACAACAGACAACATTCCGATTTCCTTACAGAAGAATTACACAAAAACTTCTCAAAATTTTAACTCAATTCACTGTGGTTCCAATTATTTAATTTTATTTGTAGTTTTCCATTCAAATACTGGGATCTTTACGGCGTCTCTACCAAGCATTTCAAGGAATCTGCATAATTCATTAATTCATATAGGAAGCTCCCTAGTCAAGAAACCTCCCCCCTTAGGAATCAACAGAAAGGCACTTCGATCTGTTCCTCCAAGAACAATTACTTACCTTCAAACAAACAATTTCAAAATTCAAGGCTTTTCTGAAAGTAAAATCATGCGTACCTTTGCCTTTAAAGTAGGACAAAAAATTCCAAATTAACAAAAAATTTCTTTCTTCAAACTTTAATATGTTTTTAATTGGTACAATCCCTTCTTTTTCCCCAAATAAGTCCTTTTTCTCCCATAGGTACAGCTCTTCTCTTCAATATCTTCCTATTCCAACACTAAAATAGAGTGGGTTTTTTAATATAAATCTGTTAGTAAATACTGATTTCAGAGACAAGCTCTCAGAAGACTGTGTGCTTTATTCTTCTTTTTAATGTGATACCAAAAGCCCAAGTCACTTGAATTTTTAACTCTGCAGAAGGTTTATAGAGCTTTCAGCAGGTTTATAGAAGCGTAACTGTAATTCACATAAACCAGGTGTGCTGGGTTGATGTGCCTAAGTCCCCACCAGCTGCTTGCTCACTCTGCTGAAGGGAGATGGAGGGATCAATTTGAAGAGCAAAAGTCTTAGAAACCTGATATAGTAAAGAACTCAGAGTAAGACTTTCAAACAAGTCCACAACAAAGTCAAGAGAGTCATGTAAATGTTCTCAACTTTCATGAGAAATGTTACTGCAGTCCAGATAATGTAGACATAAAGGCTGGAAAAACGAGATTTTCTGCAAAAGCACCTACATCTTCCCTTTAGTGAAGTACAGCTCACCCTTTCTGACATAGAGGAGAAAAATTTGAACAAACACACAAGACCTCTGTGAGAGAGAAAGCTAGAAAAGGCATTTGTCTCAAAAACAGACATCATGAAAAGACGTAATTGAAAAAAAACCCAGCCAAGTAAAGTCTGCTGCCACCTTGAATACTCTTACGTATTCAAGAACTGCTCTTGCTACCAGGAAAATCTAACCTTGCCATGTTTTTATCAAGTAATTCTTATAGTCTACCTCCTCTTTCTGGCTGACCTGCTTGTCTACTCACTATCCAACTCTACCGAAATACATAAGCACAATAAAACATTCTCCCTTTCTGGGCAGCCTTTGTCCCTAGCTCTCCAGTACAACCACAGTTACAATGAGCACAGATCTGCTCAGTTTATTCCACTACCATTCAGCAGCTGCTTAGGTAGCAGCAGATGCTCAAGCAGCCAATTATTTACGTCAGAAGCTAAAACATCAGGCAAAAATCAAAGATATTAAATTAGTCCTAAAAATAAGTCTCATCTACTGGCAAAGACCTGTGAAAAAGAACACAGTTCACGTGTCACATCAACCAGCAGCAACAGCAATAAAATATTCAATCCACACAGGCCAGAAGTGCAACAGAGAAATACAGCTTTTCTTCTAGGGGGTGGGGGATGACTGAGCAGAAGGCAGGCAGGTAAAACTCCAGAAGGAGTGCGCTGGAGTGCACTGATGGCAACTTCCTAACACAAGTGCTAGAGCCAGTGAAGGCAAGTGATCTGCAGAACCTCATACTTACAAGTAGAAGGGGTTCACTGGGGATATGAAGAGCAAAGGCAGCCTTGGCTGCAGAGATGATTAGATGGTGGAGTTCAGGATCCTAGGGACAGGAAGAAGCAAAAGAAAGCTAACAGCCCTGGACTTCAAGAGAGCAGACTTTGGCGTCTTCAAATATCTATGTGGTGGCGTCCCATGGGAGGCCCTCAAGTAAAGATAGGGTCAAGAAAGCTGGGTAATATTCAGGAATAATGTCCTTCAAGCTTATGAGAGATCCATCTCAATGAATATGAAAACAGGCAAAATGCCAGGAGGCGTGCATGGATGAACAAGGACCTCCTGGAAAAAAAAAATCAAACACAAACATAATACAGTGGAAGGAAACACGGACAGGTAATGCAAGAGGAATATAGAAACTATATCTGAGCATCCAGTGATGCAGTTAAGAAAGCTAAAGCCCAAATGGAACTGAGTCTGGCCAGGGATGACAAAGACGACAAGAAGCACTTCTATAAGCACATAGGCGACAAGAAGAAAACTCAGGAGAATGTGAACCCACTGCTCAACAAGAAAGACAAATGGATAAGTCTTCAATATTGAACGTCACCTATCTCTTAGTCTTTATTAACAAGACTAGTCTTCAGGAAGCCGAAGTCCCTGAGACCAGTCTGGAGCAAGGAAGTTGTACACTTGCCCTTGGTGGAAGACTGGAGCAAACAGGACGCGGGTTAAGTCCATGGGTACTTATGGGATGTACCAAGTGCTAAGGGAGCTGACAGATGTCATCGCACAGCCACTCTTGACCATCTTTGATTTATCATGATGAGTGGGAGAAGTGCCTGAGGACCAGAGGAAAGTAAATGTCACTCCTATCTTCAAGAACGAAGAAGATGTCTCTTTTAACACCTTCATTAGTTACCTGGATGACAGGCAGAACACAGCCTCACAAAGTTTATTTATTTATTTATTTACAAAAGTGGTAGCCCGTATGCGAAAGGGCCATGCTGCTATCCAGAGGTACCTCAGCAGGCTGGAGAAATGTGCTGACAGGAACTTCATGAAGTTCACAAGGAGCAGTGCAAATTTCTGCACCTGAGAAGGAAGAACCCCATGCACCAAAATATGCTTAGGGGCACCCAACTGGAAAGCAGCTTGACAGAAGAGGCTTTGGAGGTCCTGGTGGACATCAAGTGGAACACGAGCCAGCAATGTGCTGCAAAGAAGGCCAACAGCATCCTGGGATGCACTAGGAAGAACGCTGCCAGCAGGTCAAGGAGATCCTTCAGAGCCTTCACTCAGCACTGGCGAAGCCACACCTGGAGTAGTGTCCAATTCTGAGCTCCACAGTGGAATAGAGAACATGGACATCCTGGAGAGCATCCAATAGGCCATGAAGAAAACAAAGGGACTGAAGCATCGCTCCTACGAGGAAAGGCTGAGAGGATTGTTCAGCCCAAAGAGAAAGCTCAGGGGGCCACATTAATGTGTACAAAGGGGGGATGTATACGTATACAATGTATATGAAGGGAAGGTGCAAAAAGGGACAGAGCCTGGCACTTTTCAGTGGTGCCCAGTGACAGAACCAGAGGCAGTGGGCACAAACTGAAACACAGCATGTTCCAGTTGAACACCAGGAAACAGTTCTGTACTGTGAGGGGGATGGAGCACCAGCAAAGGTTGCTCACAGTTCTTGTGGAAAATATCCTCAGAAATATTCTAAAGCCTTCCGGACACGGTCCTGGACAACTAGCTCCAGATGGCACTTCTTGGGTAGCGAGGTTGGACCAGATAACCTCTAGAGATACCTTCCAACCTCAACTACTCTGTGATTTTTCTTCTACTTTTGTCTTTCTGCATTTGTACTAACCATCACGATCACAGTGCAAGGCAAAGCACAAATGAGGAAGGCAAAATTTCACTTGTAACCAAAGAAAACATCTAACAATGCAACCACCTAGAAGCAATTTTATTCATAAGCTTCTTATTTCACTGTGCATGGTTCATAATAAGTAAGGAAGAGAATTTCTGACTCAAGGAACATAGAATCCAGGCTGTCATACAGTTTACAAGGTAATCAGATGGAAAGTGCAGTGAGGAATATGAAACAACACACCCGTATAGGGCACCTTGGAATCAATACCATACTCAGTGTTCCATCTCAAGCAACTGCAAGTGTGAGCTCAGAGCTCATAACTAATTCAGATGACATTTTCCCATCAATTGATCCAGATCTGCACCAGCAATCATGAACACACAGCCACATGTCAGTCATCGAAAGTCCTGGTTTTAGGGCATTATGAGAAACTCATTCGATAAACCACACTAGGGCATTAAATGGATCAACCTGTATTTCAGAGGACATATTAAAAATATTAGATGGATCATTTTTTGTCTCGAGTTTTTATAGCTCACTAGTTATTAATAGTTTTACGTGATTGCCTTTTGGGGGAGCAATGCATTAATTCTGAAAGTACAAAAATATCTGTAGAAATGGATCAATGGTTTATATCAGGTAGCTTTCTGTGATTTAAGTGTTCACTTGAAGACTATTTACACCTTTTTTTCAAGAAAATGGTCTCATTCACAGATCCCTCTCCATTAGGGAATCAAGCTCCTTCCAAGCAGTACACTAAAAATCAAAGCACTTCTCACAATACTGCATTAGTTTATCATCCCACAACTTCACAGGAAAAGCACAAGACTCATTTTTATATAGAAACTTAGTAAGTTATCATGCTGTACTCCAAAGCAAACACCAAAGCAAAGCCAAAAAAATATGCCACGCACTTAGAAGCAATCAATGTAGTAAAATATACAACAGAACAAGTGAAGCTGAAACTGGGTCAATGACTGACATTCTGAACAAGACTAGGAAGTTAGAAGTGTGATTACTTTAAAAACACAGTAAAGTACTAATTATTACCAAAAAAGATTTTTTAAATGCCAAACAAAATATGAACAAACTTGGAGGTCACAGATTTGATTTTAAAACGCAGCTTCTATTCTGCCAATGGAAAACCAAAAAACAAACATAGAAAAAGCATTATGTCAAGAATATTTTCAAAGCAATTAGCAAAAAGTTAACATGCCCAGACCTTAAAAAAACCCATGATTTTTCATCAGAGCAGTTGTAGCAACATTATACACTGATCTTTCTGGGGAAAAAAGCTGCTGAAAAACTCAGATAGCAAATACTTCATAGAGAATTTACAGATTCTGCAAGATTCAAATGCAGTAAACGCAGCTTCACAGAGAATAGCTCTTGGCAAATGACCCTGAAGTTACTCATCTGCTAGGCAACACCTGCTTTCACGGGACTTCCGAAAAGCACATTCAATATATTGCATAAAAATTGGTATGGACTCAAACAGGTTAACAGAAAGCTCTCCACTAGTAATTGTAAATCGGGAATCATCTCATGGGGGCATTTCTAGAACAAGTCCCCCATGGATCTCTTCTTGTCTCAAGGTTATGTGATATTGTTTTCGGCAATACTAGAGTTAGAAATACATTATTGGCAGAGTTCATGCATGGCAAATTAACACAGAAATGTTAAAGATTAAATTCTACGATTAATCTAAATATATGGTAAATAGAGGTCAGCTGAAGATTGCTTCGGAAACAACACAGTTACAATTCTAGGAGCTAGAATATTTTCCACAACTACAGAATAGTGACTTTAGTCTGTGAAACTGATTAATTAAACTATTTATCAGTGAACGACAATACCCCAAGAAATGTATGACTGCTGTAAACTGGTTCCTATTCAAAAATGGAAATTTACTACAAACATCAATAAATACTATTGTAAGTGTTCAACTTCCTCAGTATTGCATTTATTTTTACACATTTGTTGTTAAGCAGAAGTTGTCTTTAAAACAGATACAACAAGCATGAAAAAAAGAAAAAAACCTGTATGCCTTGAAATATAGTCTTTCTTGATTTGTTTTGAACATTCAATAGCAGTTTTGCACCATTCGTAAAATAATAATAAATCCAAACTTATTTCACAGGGATAGTGAGACAGCATTTGAGCCTGTATATGTATACCTCCCTGTAAGAAAAATATGTTAGAAAGACACAGATCACCTCAATCTATTGATAAAAACAAAAGTTACCAGTGTTTCTGGAGGCCAACAGTGATCATTCAAATGGTGCAGATGGACAAATCTGTATCAGCCACAACAGAGAAGCTTCAAAATTATTTTTTTAATACTTCAGACAGCCTCTGTGTACTCACTGCAACAATGGATATGCCAAATGGATGAGCCCTCTGACCACAAGTCAGAGGAACTGGATAAATGTCAGTTCACTGTTTATTGGGAGACATTAAATGAGGGGATCTCCATTTACAGTGAAAAAAAAAATAGAATCAAATTTTCTTTCCCTAGCAGTAGTTTTAAGCATGATAAAGGATACAAGGTTCAATATAATTTCTAATATATTTGATAGTGTTCTAGCCTCTCAGGCTATTAGCTGATTATACAGTAAGCCGTAGAATAATTCAATAAATGCACAATGAACTGAAGGCAAAGAAGGACAACTGCAAATCTAAGAAAGTGAACTGACCATTGATGATACCTTGCAAAAAAGAATCTTTTGTATTTAAAGTCCTGAAACCAATCTCTGCACTGTGTTCACAGGAATCTAGCACTGGATCCCACATAAAGTATAATAATCATTTCATGCTGCTCCCCATAATATCATTGCATAATTTGAATACAAAAGATTACCTAAGACTAAGAGCTATAGAAAAGCAAGCAAAGGTGGTCGCTTGTAGAAATAGTCTTATTAAATGAAAAGCCAGTAAACAAGCTATCTTTCACCACAGACAGATGTGGAAATGGTTAAAGCTTTGGCCATGTCAGTAAAGCATCACAGTTGAGATAAATGTCTCCAGGGTATACAATCTCTCCTTCTCAACCCATGAGAAGAATGCATTCAAATAACTGGTTGGCTTAAGCGAAAACTCATTTCACATGAGGTCTCATAATTACTTTGTCCTTGTGAAGTTAGCTGCACACCATAAGTACCTCAGTTTTTTCCATTTTCTGACTAAGAACAACATCACAAAATGAATACTGGTTGAAATCTTATGCAGGCAAGTTCCCTGACTAATAACTACTAATACCTAAGGGCATTAGGAAAGTGATCAAATAAAAATGCAGAACAACTGATTCAGAAATAAATGCACATGTCTAGTCAAAGGTAATCTGTTGGTAAAAGTGAAAGACAGTCATGAATGACAGGACTACAATAATTTATTCAGCATCAGGTGCTAGAAACGACTGTGCTGGGCCAACATAATGGCAAAGTCTTTGCACCTCCCAGAACAAGGCAGAAAACTTACCCACGATACTGCCCGAGTTCAGTGAGTTCAGTGAGGTCAAGCCATTAGTCAGAATGCTAAGGAACGTTTGATCACTGGAAATCAGAGATCAAGCAGCATGTTTAAACCTCATTTTCCCCTTTGCACAAGAGAAAAATGAAAGTCCCTGTTAATCAGAAAGTTGGCTACAATTTCACAGGTAAAGGATTTGATGATAATTTGAGGAACTGACATGAAAAACTGCAATACAAGCAAGAAGAAGGCCTCTGCAGATAATGAAAGCACTCCTGCCTCCGAATGAAGCCTTTAATAACAGGTGAACTTTAATAATGGAATACAGATGAAAATAGCTCCCAAAAAACAACCAGTTCTGTAGTACAGACATTTCCCTGCAGAAATTATTAAACAATGGGACAGACAAGTTTCATTTACTCAAGAAACTTGTAAGAGACCCGTGAGAATAATTCCCTAGAAAGGAATAAAAGAAGGCAATAATGGGGAAAAAAAATACAAACATGAACATCTACCACGCCCTGCAAAACTCACCAGCCTTTTATCAGATACTTCCACACAGCATGAGAAACAAGCAAGTTATATCAGTCCTATTTCACTGCAGCCCTTCAGCTGCAGTAAACCTATACACAGGCTTTATTACAAAACCCTCAGACAAGGTATTACCAGCCATGTATCACTGTGGCAAACAGTCGACAGTATCCTGCCCTGTACTGGCAACAGTATAACCAACAAATCGATAGAAGCAACTGTTGTCTATTCAGCAGCTTGTGAAACCATACTTGAGGTACCATGTCCAGTGTGGGGATCTCAGCAAGATACAAACATTAACATACCAGAGCAAGCCCAGAGGAAACCTTCCAAAATCGAGGATATTATGTACAAGCAGAAACTAAAAGAAATGGGTTTGTTCAGTCCTAAATAGAAATGGCTAAGAGGAGGATGCATTTTTTTGCTGTCTTCAGCAACACCGTACTATTGTACAGAGAAGACTAAATTGAACACTTGAAAGTACACAGTGAAAAGCCACAAGGCAGTGAACATCAGGTGGGATATTATGATTACATATTACAGTTTTCTCACAGTAGTCTGACACTGGAACAGGTTTCCCAGAGAGACAGCAAAATCTTCATCCCTGGATTTATTCTAAACTCAACTGGACACGACCCTGAGCAATTCGATCCAGTAGGATCTTCTTTCAGCAGGAGGTTGGATCAGGTGACTTCCAGGTGCCCCTGCCAATCTAAATTACTCTATAATCAAACAGCAAGTCTTTAGAAATACCACAACTGCCACAGATGCCAGGAACAAAGAATATCAGCACAAAGTCTATACCCATATTTATGGGCTCAGCACTTGGAAGCACTGATAAACATTTATCTTGCTGACAGCATTTTCAGCACTCTCCTCCATTTCTGCACAAGTGATATCATTCTTTCCTATCAGGAAAACTATTTCCTAGTAACAGAACAGGAAATAGATTCATAAAAATTGTGAGCTAAAACCAATAGACGTGTTTCCAAGTTCCATGTAGGCTGCACAGCTGCTTTTTAGTTAGGACTGACAAAGAAGTAGCAAGGTTTTACCAAAAAAAGCAGAAGACCACAAGAGAGAAAACATTAGCTGTTTTTTTCCTCCTCAATCTCATTTCACCATTCAGGATTCTTAGTTACTGATGTCAAAGCAGACTGCATCTTCTTTGATCACTGCACTGTTTCATAACCAGTTCTTATGTGAACTGCACAGGCCATCACGTCCAAGGTAGACGAGCTAGAATCACAGAATATGCTGAATTGCAAAGGACTCATCAGGATCATTGAGTGCAACTACCTACACAGGACACCCCCAAGAATGTCACCATGTGCCTGAGAATGTTGTCCAAACACTTCTTGAACTCTGTCAAGCTTGATGCTGTGACCTCTTCCCTGGGGAGCCTGTTCCAGTGCTCAAGCACCCTCTGGCTGAAAAACTAGACCACAATTGACTACAATATGGAGAGCTCTAAAGTACTCTCCCACTCAATCTGGCAAAGGTTCTCTGCTGGAATAAGACAGAAAAGAATAACCCAGGGATGAATAAGAGACCATTTTCTGAGATCTGTTATGTTGTCCAACGTAATTTCAGTTATAATGCTGAGAGCAAATGGGAAAAGCAGGAAAAAAAGAAAAAAAATTGTCTCTTGCAGTACTCAGGTTGGTTTGGCAGCGAAATTAGACCAGAAAATGCTCTCCCTTGGTCACCATTGCCTTGGTAATTTGTCTTATTCTCCTAATCTTTGGATCCTTTCCATGACATAAACTTGAACCTGTGTGTGGGTTCTGGATAGCTGTCAGGACCAGACATAGATTATTTGAGTCCCATTTTTTACTACTATTATCTACAACACTGAAAAAACCCCCATATTGGTGCCTAATATTCCTGCTCTCAGCTTCTTCAGCTTTTAACTAATACATGAATGTTTACAACTTCCAATGAAATTTCATAATTACAGGCTATTTATTGAAGATCAGAAATTTCAGTTTCTGCTTTTACCAGAAGAGCACCAAATGAAGTACTGTCACATAAGCGGTCATTCTGAAGAAGCAGCACCTCTTATCTGCTTTCATTGAATACTTGAGACTAACATACAGAAGTATCATTAAATATTTAAATGAAATTTTTAAACTTTAAAAGTTTGAAATATTTTTGACCATTTTAACTTGCCATCCTATCCCTCAACGTTTTCCTCCAAAACATCCACTCAATTAAACAGGAAAAATTAAAATTATAAAAATGTCATCTCTAATTAATAGCTAGAAATCAATTTACTCTTGTGTTTCAGCTCCTCTGACTATCAAAAGACCACCAGGGTACTGACATAGGGTTGTAACCACCTCTACCTCATCCAAGTATCTGTGCTTACAGAAAAGGGAAAAGCAGGCACATGAACAATCCCAGCATAGTGAATGAATTCTTCTCAGCCATTTAAACCCTATATTTTTATATTATTTGCAATATTATATGTCTTAGTCTCAAAACAGAGAACTGTGTCTGAAAACATGAAATGTGTTTTTCCTCCCCTTGTATTCTGAAATACATAGAATAACAAAAGCTTCCATTTCCCAAAGAGCTAACATTCTGAGAGATCTCTTCAAAAAGAAAACAAACAAAACCAAAAAAACAATGAGTGATATTTTAATATCTGTAATTATGGCACAAATGAAAACTTCTAAATATTAGACAGAAATAATTAAATACCTTGAAATAAGTAATTAATATTTCTTTCCTCTAAACAAACTATCAATATTTCAAGTTGACCTAAACTGCATTTGTTACAAAATTTCCAGTTTTGTCAAAAAAAATGCAGTAACTCTACTTTCTAAATATCATGAGGGACAGAGGGAATGTGATAGTGACCTCTGAGAATTTTCTTAGTGCTAAAGGCTTACTTGTGCAAATGTCTTTTCCCTTTGATAAGCCATTAATTGCTGGCTAAAGGGGAATCCCACTCCATTAGCCCATAAGAATTCAAAATTTCAATCAACTTTGACAACTCAGAAAAACATTCTGCTGCACAACTCACTTAATTTTTCCTCTCCCCTCTTCCAGTACACTGCTGCTCCATAAAACATTTGGGAGTCTCAGCTTCTCCCTCTCTTTTCAGTTCCGCTGACCACCATAAAGAGAAGCCAGCCAGGGAGCAGCTCCAGTTCCCTACAACATAATTAGAATTTCCTTCTTCTCTGACATTGTGCCCTGTAGCTTGCTGAGGAAGAAAATGTTCTGGTGAACTAAATTACCTTCAGTAGAACATATCTGTACACATAAATTATGACAGATCCCAACATTTATGACTTAGCTGCAGAACATATTTCATGAAAAGCTGCTAACAGGTAAGGTGGCTGAGCTTCAATAAGTAATCTCAAGCTCTCCTCCTCTCCACACACACAGCCATCCCTGACTTAGATACATCTATTTCTTTACACTCAATAAAAAGGAGCAAGTACAGCAAAATATTCTATTCTATCACAATTTGCAAAAGCCATGAGCATACAGCATAGGATTACTAGATGAATCATCTGCCTGTAAACTTGGGTGTTCCTAAGTGCTTTGAAAATCTTCTGTTCTTACAACTTACATTTTCATCAAGAATATTGCCAGGAAGCTTGTTGGTTTTTAGATAATATCTGACCTTCTTTGTCTCCATTCCACATAGCAACATTTTAAGGAGTAAATTCCTGGGAAATCAGCATCACATCTGCAGGATGATAGGCTGAGATGCAAAACTTTCCTACTGCCCATTCCTTTACCATTTTCTACACTCTCTTCCTCAGGATCCTTCAGACCAGCACAGCACCATTTCAAACTAGACCTAAGAAATGCCACAGACAAGGAATAAGTTCAATATTGCAGGGTTTTGGCTTAAGCTGGATGAGTTCACAACACTACTGGATACAGTTAGGTCAGCACAGCATTGATTAGTAGCTGGAAAGAGCTGTAATCTCACAAACTCCTGTAACTACCCAAGATTTTTGCATTGTTAAACCACATCTTGAAAGAGCCAACTACAGTATTTGCGTCTGAGATAGCAAGAGAGACTAGTTTGAGTATGACTCTTTTTCCCCTCAAGGTTGATTAGACCTAATTAACCTACCCCAAGAACACTTTTGGTACCTACTGTTGATTTAACTTCATTCCTGGTACAAAGGAAAGTGAACACACATATAATTCCCAATAGCTGAGCAGAAAGATGAAGTCAGAAATTAAAAGTCTCATCACTAAAGGCTCTGATTCTGAACAAGGTACTGCATAAGCCTTGTTTAGGGAAACAGTGTACTTCCTAAGAAGATACCCATTGGGAAGAAACATTTAAATAACAAAGTAAAACTGCAGCTGCGTACATTATGTAAGATGTGTTAAGTCTCACTTATAAAGATGTAGAAACTGTACTCTATTTAAATCATACACTAATTACTTGCAATTAAAGTCTACTTCATGTATGTATCCTGCACTAGCATCCCAAAGACCTAAGATGTCTAAATGGGCATCTGCACCATTCTCACTTGGAAGACTACATCACATCCCTTTCAGCAGGGAAACACTGACAGACAAGAAAGGTCAGAACTCCAACCCATTATATTTTTCCTAATTTTTTTTTGTCTTTATTTGAACTAGAATAATTGGCAGACTTGTCAGGAATGTAGGAAGTACATAAGTAAAGGACAACTATAGAACAATAGGTGAACTATATAGAACTATCTAAGTATAGAAGCAGCAATTACACCTTGAAGGTGTTTCCAAGTTAAATAGAAGACATTGAACAAGAGGGAGCCAAACAGCATGAAGACACAACCAACAGGAAACAATTTGTGACGATTCAGTGGTCACATCAGTGTGGACATTTTGTAGAAATGACTGCAGAGAGGAGTTTTAAGCACTAAGGACAAAGAGAGAGACGATTTTGCAAGTATTCAGGTAGCACCTGATAAGCAAGGAGTTGTGCAGAAAAACGTGGCAACGCTCCCTGGAAAAAAAGGAAAACATTCCCTAATCAAGAGACACCTGACACAGTGAAACCCCAGAGAGCACCATACAGGATACCACTGGCCTTAGCTCTGAGGTAATGCTAAGCAGTTCTAAAAGGATCTTCCACTGAGAAAAAGCCTGATAGTCTCCCAGTAACAGCAGAAGAGTGAACCAAGGAAACCAGCACATTTTTTGGTCTGTTTTAGACACAAACTTGCACAGTTATTTTACGAAACTTCTTCTAAATCAACGGTTTGTCTCCCTCTGAAGTGATTCCTTCAGAAGTGGAAGTTACCAAACTGTAAAACCTGCGAAGAGAGAGAGATCCCACCAACGGAGGTAAACAACAAATATTCCAACTGGTTCTTCATTTGTGTTCACACTGGCTTTATTATTAAGGCAGTTACTAACAATTTGAAAAATCAATACATTCGAGTGACTCCAGCAGTTTTGCAGTTCTTTCCCGGTTCCTACCATTGTAACACGACGAAACGCTGAGCCGCTTTAGTGCCTCACTTTGCCAGCCCGAGAAGCAAGGGCAACATCCACCTACCTCGCGATGGCACATGAACCTTCTAGAGCTTTTGAAAGCAGCAGAACAAAGATGCGGCATCCGCGCACGTTACCGCCGCCCCCGCCGGCCGCCCCGACCCTTCCTGGGCGGGCGGGATCGCGTTCCGACAGCCGAGCCGCCCCTCGCCGCCCGTGCCCTCCCCGCCGCGGTGACAGCCCGGGGGAGGCGGGCGCGCCCCCCACCACCGCCCTCACCCCCGTTCCCCGAGGGGGCGGCTCCGGACTCACCGATCCCGGGGGCCACATAGATGAAGTAGAGGCAGGATGAGGAAAAGGAGAAGAAGAAGATGAAAGCGAGCATAGAGCGGTTGGAGACGCGCAGCGCCTTCCGCAGCAGTGGCATCCTCCCGCCGCGCCGGCCGCCGGCCGCTCCGCTCAGTCCCGGCGAGCCGCGGCGGCGCTTCCTAGGGGCAGGCGGCCCGCTCCTCCCATGGATCGGGCGGCGAGAAGGTGACGAGGGGGCGAGCGGAGCCCCCTCCCTCCCTCTGCAGGAGCGGGGCTGGCAGGGGCAGCGCCGCGGCGTGCGGAGGAGGGCGGGCGGCGGCGCTTTGTGGCCGGTCCTGCTCTCCTCGCGGGCGGCTGGAGCGGGGATGCCCGCCCGCCTCCGCGCTGCGCCTCCGGGCGGGCTGAACCGTCGCCGGAGGGAGGGGCCCCTTAGCGCTGCCGCGGGGCTCGGGGAACCCTCCTGCCGCTGCTCACATGCCGCCGGGCGCCGCGGCCACCCTCTCTCCCGCCTGCTGTCCCCTTACTAGCGGCGGCGGCGGCCGCAGCAGCAGCAGCATCCCCGCTGCGGGCGAGC
>VZRR01013723.1:0-15883 GCA_013398015.1 Oreocharis arfaki
CATCTTGGTGGCCTCCTCTGCACCCTCTCCAATAGGTCCATGTCCCATACATTTATGCAGCCCTGCGATGCTTTTGCAACTCTACACTCAGAATGCACCTGCAGTGCCATTATCTCTGGTCAGTCTGGAAGTGAGCCTTGGGAAGTTTCCCTTTGGCACACCAAGGCTTGAGGAGGTTGTTTAGGATTGAACGTCAGCCAAGAGACTCCGCTCAAGGTCGAATGCGACACAGCAGATGCACAGGGTTCAAACAGGGAGATCTTCAGCCTCCACACAGCAGGTGACCAAACTGTTTGTAAACTTGGAGTCAAATTCCAGTCTAGTCTCAAAAATAAGTCTTGAATGACGCCTGCCACATCTGGTTTTCAGCTTTATTTTCTCTACTGCAGTCAGTCTGGGCTCTTCTCAGGCAGGTAGCTCTTCAGTCAGCAGAGGGATTTCTGACTGGAAAACTCTCCCTCTTAGTCTGAGCCTCTCCCCTGGCTGTCACAGCCCATGGCACACTGGGAGATGACCCTCCTCTTCCATGCAAATTGGATTTGCCAGACTGCTGGAAATAAGGTGGAAAAGTTACAGCTCTGCTTCATGCTGAAAATTTCAAAGCACTTGGTAAAAGTCTCTTCAAAGAGAAGATGGAGAGGGGATCTAATCAATACATACAAATATCTCTGAGCTGGGTGCCAAGAGGATGGTGCCAGACTCTTCAATGGTGCCCAGCATCAGGATGAGGAGCAATGGTCATGAAATAAAACACAACAAGTTCCACCTCAACATGGGGAAGAATTTCTTTACAATGAGGGTGGCTGAGCTCTGGAACAGCTGCCCAGGGAGGACACAGAGCTCCCTCTCTGGAGACATTCCAAACCCACCTGGACATGTTCTTGCGTCACCTGCTCTGGGTGGCCCTGCCTTGGCAGGGGGATGGACTGGGTGATCTCCAGAGGTCACTCCAACCCTGACTGTTCTGGGACTCTGAGATTGTTTTCACTTGTTGTTGATGTTCTCCTTAAGGTCCTGAATGACTCCTGAAGGGCTCAAGGGGGACCTGCTAGGGGAGGAAAGCAAGCTTTTTGTGCATTTTTGTAAATTTAAGGGGGGATGAAGAAGATGCGGTGCTCTGCATAAGTCAAATTACATGATCCATGAGCTGTGTACCATCAATGTGCTTGAGAGAAATCCATCAGGATGTTTTAGTGAAGTTTTAGTGTTTACACTGCAGGCTCTTTCTCTTAGAAAACCAGAGAAATAACACCTGAAATGAACGCCCAAACGTTGTTTTTCCACAAAACCCCCGCTGTCCTCATGCTGGCTTTCTGTGGGCAGGCAGGCTGGCTGGCATTCTTCAGGGCTTGCATGGAGCTGGGAGAGGGCAGAGCTGATGGTCAGGAGCTGAAGGACAGGAGCTGCTTACATGGTGTGACCCAAGTCACGGGACTGCTGTGGCATGTGCTGTAAAGAGGGGAATAGCACAGAGCCAGCCCGGGCTATTGTAGCATTCAATTAGTGCTTACACAGTGCCTTGAATAACTCACATGAAAAGCTGACTTATTATTATTGTTATTATTGTTATTATAAAGCTAACAGTATATTCTCTGTGGAGCTCACGGAGAGGAGGTGACGCACAAACAGCACATACAGTAGCAGCTGCATGTGAACAGTGCCCCAGGAGTTATAAAGAAAAAAATTACCTTAATAATGGTTCCTCTGCTGTGGTCGGATTTTCCTCCCTTTAATTATAGTTGCTGTTTTCATTTGAAATTGATTAAGTGTTTTAGGATGGCAAACAGAGCTGGTCTTTTTAGAAAGAAAGAGCACTCAAAGACATCCAGCCCCAGCTAGGAGTGGAATATTTTTACTCCTTTTCAAAGGACTCAGACTTTCCTTCTTCCGAAGTGGGAAGAAGACAACTGGATTTGGTGTTCTCTCCAACATCTCACAATTTTCCCATACTAAGCAGAGGTGGACACCTGTGCCATGGGGCTTCGTGGAGAGTGTAAGACCTCACCAGAGGAGGATCCACCACCCTGATTTTAACTACCTGCTTTGGATGGAAGAGGCAAGAAGGACTGGCAAGTGCTGCTCCCTGTGGAAGGTACTTATAGGGACCTCTGTTCCAGAGCATCTGCAGTCCAAGAGGGAGCACCAAATTCCTGAAGTTATAACACTGTTGTATCATTTGTTGGGAATTAAAGACCCCCTACACCTATTATTCTCAGCAACCTTTTGGTGTTTCTCTTCCATTTTCATTCATCCAGGTGAAAACAGCTTCCAGCAGCAGCGCTCAGAAGTAACCATCGCACAGTTTTGGTGGTGTCGTAATTGCATCGTTTTTCTGCCACTTTCACTCTGGATGCCGCGAAGGCATCACAGACCTCTTACGCAATCGAGTTTTATCAGCTCGGAGAGGTGCTGCTGATGGGAAGGTTGAGGCTTTTGCCGTTTCTGCTTTAACACTTCTGCTGCCCTCTGGTGTTTTAGATCTCCTGGACGAGGAGTCACCTTGGATGATTCCGTGCTACCCGTGGTCGGGAGAGGTGTGATTACAGAGCTGGCTTGTTCATAATCAGGGAAGAAAAGCCAGGAAAGTGGAGAGGCGCTTTTCAGAGCGTATCCACGAGGATGTCCCTTTGATTCCTCTAGGAAGAGGGAGAAGCTGGGAGCACACAACTGCTAAGTTTTTCCATTGCAGCAGCTCTGTGCTCCCTCCCTGAGGGCAGCAGGATCCGTGTATGGGAATACACATGGAGACTGATGCCTTCCAGAACTCATCTCGCAGATATTTCCAGCAATTCAGGCTTTAGTCATTTCACTCAGCATTTTCTATCAGTTTCAAAACAAACTAACAACAATAGCAACTTTCTTCACTTGGCAAAAAGAAAACAAACCAAGAAGCGGAGACATTCCTTTCTACCCATTTCACCCTCCACAGCTGAACTTAAAGTCAGCCTGGCTTTCTGTGGCAGGTTTGCTGGGGCACTACTTGGAGTACAGCTATAGTTATTTCTTTTTTCTTTTCTTTTCTTTTCTTTTCTTTTCTTTTCTTTTCTTTTCTTTTCTTTTCTTTTCTTTTCTTTTCTTTTCTTTTCTTTTCTTTTCTTTTCTTTTCTTTTCTTTTCTTTTCTTNTCTCTTTTTTCTTTTCTTTTTCGTGGAGGGGTGGTTTGGTGATTTTTGTTTGTTTCTTGGGGTTTGTTTGTTTGTTTGTTTGTTTGTTTGTTTGTTTGTTTGTTTTTTCCCAGAAAATACCAGCATGATTATTTTGAAAGTCAGATTTGTATTGCCTATTTTACAAAATTTAATTGAGTAAAACCTTGCTGAAGTCAATAGAGGTGTTTCTGGTCACATCAAGTTAGGCTCTGGCGTAAAAAGAAGCGAAATGGAAGGTGTCACATTTCAAAAAGTATAGTGACATTTGAAGTAAAGAAGATGAGATAACCAACTAAAATACTTGTAGGCTTATTTCAAAGACAAAAGCATTGTCTTGAAAAAAAAAAAGGTGCACGACTGTTTCTAATATCACTTCAAAGTATTTTTGAATTTGAAAAAATCCAGGCTGCCACTGCAATTTTGGCAAAAATACTTTAAAGCTAGCATGTCCTCGCTGAGGCACCACAATGGTATCCACAAATACATTTCAGACCACTGGAATGTCTTGGGTCATAACATTGCATCACGGTTACATAATTACGATCACAACAATGATCTTTTGTCATTAAGGTTGGTGACATTTCATAATTAATGAGGCGATGACATCCCGCTGACATAATACATTGAGCTTGTCTTGCAGGGTAAAGG
Source organism: Oreocharis arfaki (assembly GCA_013398015.1). NCBI lineage: Eukaryota > Metazoa > Chordata > Aves > Passeriformes > Paramythiidae > Oreocharis > Oreocharis arfaki. The sequence continues at coordinate 3,794 of VZRR01013723.1, forward strand.
GACGCAGAACTTCTCTGCACCATTCCTCCTTATCTAGGGCTAGGAAATTGCTTCTGAAGGGGTCACCACCAGGTATGTTTGGGTTCTTCACCCTCCCGAATGTAATGTGGTACAAAATCTGCCACTGGTACCGAGGCTCTGAGTGTCTTTGTTTGTATAAAGGGAAGAACAAACACAGAACAAACAAGGTGGTCTGTGCCCTCGAGTCTCTGTTTCATTGTAATCATTTCCCTTCCGTGTTTGTCACTCTTACAGTGCTCCACTGTGCCGGGACACGTGAGCCTGACTGACAACGGGCAACAAATACATGAAAAAATTACGTAGGAAAAGAGAAACGGGACTGGTTATTTCCATTGCCCAGGATAAATAAAATGCAGAAGCTAAGCAGCCTACATGGAACAATGGCTTTTGAATTCAGGTTTTTTCCAATCGAGCTTAATGGCCAAAGGTGGTGATGGTAGTAAAAGTGAATACACATCTGCAATCGAACTGTGCCTGTCTAAATTTAGATGAAAATCACTTTGTTTACGTCTCTTAAAACATCCACCTTCAAGGTATCCTGCAAGGTAAAGCATTTATTGTACCAAAATTTGGCTGAAGAGGACCAAAGGCCTGAGGGTCTGAGCACGTCTGTGTTAAGTTGCTGTTACTGTTGGCATCAGGATCAGCCAGGCAGGGACCTTCCTGGGGCAGAACCACCCGGGCTTCAGGTGCCTACAGACCAACTCTTGGAAATGGCACTTTCCCACCAAGACCATACAATCTTCACAGACAAAAGGCATAAAAGATAAGGAAAAGATGTAATTTCCCCCACTTTACCTGCTTTACAACTGGGAGGGCAAAAAGACTACAAAGATGAAGTGTCTTGCCCGTGGTGATGATGAGGCAAGTCTGTGGCAGAGCTGGGAAATACCTTTGTGTGTCCTGAGCTCAGGCAAAGTGGCTTTAACTCCATCCTTCACACTGAAATTAAGTGATTAATGTTAATCTTACAGCTGGTATAAATACAGTTACGTAAATATTGGGTTTAATACACTTTATACAAGACGCAGCTCTTATATGTGTTTTTCTTATCAGGCTGGACTTTCTGTAAGATTAGTACTTGTAGTTTAATGTTATCCTCCCACTCCCAGATGAAATGTGGACAGAGAGCAGGTCAAACAGCATCAGCTGCTTTCTGCAGCTCCCAAGATTTGCCACTCTTTGCCAGCAGTTTCTGTTGGAAGTGTGTATTACTTCTCACTGCTCCCTGAAGCATCCTACACGCTGTAGTAGCTCATGTGTTGCTTTGTTGTTTGGGGTTTTTTTAGGCCACAACTTATCAGGGAAGTTTAGCAGTGTAAGAGCAGTCGGAAGCTGCCAGCTTCCAAAGCAAAAAATAAATGCTAAGTAGACTTCAGATATGAGAGCAGAGGTGGGAGGGAGGCTTGTCCACGATCCATTTGATGGGGGATTTCATTCCTGTGAAATTATCCTTCCCCTTCTCCTTGTGTGGGATCTTTTCTCTTTGGGATCTGTGCAAAATCCCAGATTGTTAGGGAAATTCTGCCAGCCTGATGGGAGTGGTGGGAAACCAGCCCCTGTTCAATGAGTTTGGGAACCTTCCCGTGGGCAGGCCAGGAGACTGAAGGCTGTTGCCCTTGTCCTTATGGCTGCTGGAGCTGCCATGAGGTGTTCCCACCTGGGAAAGACCTGCCAGTTATCCTTCAGCCAGTGCAGGGACTGGATGTCTGCTCCCGTGCTGGGCTAGAGGGACAAACTGTGAGGGCAGGAAGGGAATTCAGCCTCGTTCCTTTTGGACTGAGCGTCCCAAGTGTCCTATTGCGTTTTACAGGAGTGCCATAGGATGCGGGGGTGCCCCGGCCGTGCAGCTGTGGGCGATGTGGACACGTGCCCAGCAGGAAGCATCCTGAGACAATGGAATTCCCTGCACGCACACGTATGTTCTTTGTTGGTGGCTGTGCTGGAAACAGTGACCCGAGTGAGGGAGCTTTGATGTCCCCTCGCTGCAGCCTCCGCTCCCCTCCCCTCACTTGGTGAGTGACTCATGCGGAAAGCTCCAAATCGTTCCCCGGGGACAAAATTAATAAGGGCCCCCTCACCTCTCCTCTATATTCATGCATTAGAGTCTGAGATCCACCGTGCTCTTGCTGCAGTTTGAAACGGAAAGGCAATTGCTTCCCCGGAGTCCCAGGTAATTGCTTCATCTGCTTGTGCCTGCCTGTACCTCTGCCAGGCAAGGGGATGTGCACAGGCTCCTCTGAAGAGGGCTTTAATGGCATTTGTCTACCGCATACCAAAAAATCAGGAGCTTCTCCCCTCCCCCTTCCCCTTCTCTACTCCGCTCACTCCGAAAGAAAACAGAAACAAAATAAAAGTTGCGTTTACAGCACGGTGCTGGTGGTACAGTTATTCCGCAGGGAAAACCTGATATATCCACCTATTGTCTGAGCCACTAGCGAGAGCCCTTCGTCAATGAGCAAGTTACGAAAACAGGTATCCTTCCTCAGAGATTGATGCGATACTTGCGTCGGATATTTCCTGCCATGCAGCACGGATTGTTTGTGCCGCTGGACAAGTGAGAAATGCGCCTTTCCAGCAGGGGGAAGGACTGTTGCAACACACCTTTATTGTCCTCCCCTGGAACAGCATATTCAATTTGTTTTCCATCCATCCATCCCTGGCAAGTACATTTCCTATAATTGCTGCTCTGTCAGATGCGCTGTAATCCGTCCCCTCCTACGTCAGCTGCATTGTTGTCACCCCCCTGCCATGTCAGGAGAACTGTAATCCTGCTCTTACGTTACTTGGGAGCTGCGTCTCTGGCATTTCCAATTGCATTCGCCCCGAGTCAGGCAGAGCAGGGTCACAGAACAAAACACCACTTTCTGCACCACGACCGGAACGAGTCCTCTGGCGGTTTGGGTGTGCGCGTGGGTTGTTCGGAACTAAGCGCCTTTTACACGCTGGGAGGTTGGCATCCTGCGGCCACACACCAGACAAAGGCTCCCGTTGGTGCCGGCTGTGAGAAGCTCGGCAGGATTTTTGCGTGGCGTTGAATCGCGCGTGATGCATTCTTACACGCGCTGGCTCTGCACGTGGGCTGTGATGGAGGCCAAGACGATAAATAACGTTTCAGAGGACAAAGGGTTAGCAAAATTCCTGCTGTGTGCGTCCCAACTGATGAAATGACTCCAAGGAAGCAGGAGTGGGGGAGGTGGGTGGGCTCACAGTCTGTGAGTGGGGCACCAAGACAATCTCTTTCCAAACGTGCACACGTGTGTTACGCTGCAGTCCCGGGGCTGAGCAAGAACCCATGAACAATAACACATGGGAAATTTCTTATGTGCAATTCTTGGCACAAGCCAGCCCTGAGTTTCCAGGGAAGCAAAGTACAGGGCATATGGCATCTAAATATATGCCGTCATGGATGACAAGAAACATGGAAGAACTTTTTGGATGGGGTTGTTTGTTGACATCCCGAAAATATCTTTCACAAGACAGATACTGACAAGACAACTCCGAACCAGATGGTTCTCCAGCGATGGTTTCACAAGAGCTTTAAGTTTGGGGTGAAGTAAGCAGTTTGTGCTACTGGAGCAGATTGATTGTGACTCCTCAAATAGGAAACCAGATGTTCATGCTTCAGCCTGAGCCACTCCCCTTGTTACGCAGCTGATACAACCAGAGAGCACACGGCTTTGTCCTCACACTCAGCAGGACATGCCGTCTTCAAGAAGTCTTCCTGTCGCACACTCTTGATAATTTTTCAAGTTGGCTCAAACTGCTTCCTCTCCGTCGATACCAGTCACCTCTCACAAGATCAGTGACATAGATTCTCTTTCCCTGCTTAATTTATGCTTTTCAGTTGGGCAGATGGTTCCCCAGTCTTGCTGGACATACCGGGAGCAAACCTTTACAATTAAATCTGCCACCGCTCACCTTGGTGGTGAAGACAGACAGGTGTCTTGCTCTGAAGACATGCCTTTTAGAAGGTGTCCTAATTATGTGAGGACAGCAAGATCATATTCTGTGGGTATTTATTTTAAAGAATAACACTTCTAGATGCCTTAGATGCAGAGAGTCAGATTAGGAAGAGACCTAGTTATGCAGAAATTCTCACTGCAAGCAAGGGTGAGAAAGTCAGGAACTGAACTCATCTGAAAATTTTGGTTAGACGCTTCCACAGGAGCTGAGATCTGTGACGTGAATTCCTCCAGTCAGCATGCTCCTACTTGGGTAAATCATGTCACTCGTGTCAGCAGCAGGGCTTTTTGGGATGAAAACCTCTAAATTTTGTAATTTGTAATGGAAGGGGGAAGAGTGTGAAGAAGGAGAAGAAGATAGGTGTAGATTTACAGCAGATTCCAGTGCAAAACCTCTCCTGGTGGGTCTGTGTGAGGACACCCCGCCCTGTAGCTACAGATGGCACATCCCATCAGGGATAATGATCTGGGATTGAGGGAACTGGTGGTAAAAAGCTGTATAGTCTGCAAGGCATCCAGATACATCTTTTTGCTTCACTGCATGCCAATAAAAACTAATGTGATGGCCAAACATTTCCATAGACTCATTTGTTAATGTGAGATACTAGATAAGAAAGTCAATATATTTTCATGTTCCTTCCTTTGACAGCATGAAATTATTCCGCTGGTTTGTAATATCAAAGGCAGTCTAACCTGGGATTTGAGGCTTTGGCCTGCTGGCAATATTGACAAATATTTTCCTCAGACAAAAAAGTTTCACACCTTTGAAATCAATGGGATAAGTCATAAAGGGATATGTGCCTTCTCTGTTAGCAGTAGAAGTACTTTTGGGAAAAGTGGAATGCTTTTGGGAGAGTGGAATAATCTGCCTTACAGAACAGGCATTGAATTGGGTAAATACAAGCTTGCAGCATAGTTGGGACATAGTACAGGAAGGAGCAACACTCATCATCACAAGTAAGATGGGGCTGTGGTGAGAACATCTATTACTGCATCTTCACAAGACAGGAAGGTATTCAGAAACTCCTTTTTTTTTTTTTTTTTTCTGTTTTTCATGAACAGGAGTCTTGTTAAATAACACAGCAGCCATGTGAGTGTTCAGAGAGAATGTACTCATGAAGCAACATTTATGGAAAGGAAATACTGGTTTGGGGAATCAGAAAAAAATGCCAAGGCCAAACCTGATGGGAACTGGATAGCAAAGGCATGATCAGAGTGCAGTGCACTGGGTGATCCAGTGCCAGCCACTGAAGCCATTCACTGAGGAATTTCCAGTGGTAACAAACTCTCTCTGCATCCACCTTCATCAGTAGACAGAAAGACAATTTCTCTTGGGCACATTGTTAATGGCAAACTGTTCTCCTGGCATTAGAAGAGAGCAGAGTGGAGTTTATGTGCACCACTATTTCACCATGTCCTGACATAGAGGGAGCAACATTCCTGCACTGGCCCGGCAAATACCACTGGGAAGGACAGGGAAACTTTGCAGAAGCATCACCAGTGCAGGCTGCTGGCCTTTGGAGTCTCATTGGTGAATTGTTTCACAATAAAAACACAGTGAGCCATAAACCAGTCATCCTAATAAACTACGACAAAAAAGGCTGGGTCCTATCCTGGAGAAACAGCAGCAACTTTTCATCACTGGAGTAGCATGAGAGAGCTGGAGACTTGTGCTGGATGCACAGTATGTCTTGTTTGACAGGACCTTCACAGCCAGGGCTGGTCCACTGGCCATGAGTTTAACTCTAGACACTGCCCCAGTGTAGTCCGAGTGTGAGGAGGATGCTGCACTGGTCAGCTCCTGCATCTGTCCCACTGGTGCTGTCCCACTGCTCAAGGCACCCTTGAGAGGACATTTCACCACACTCCTAGCATCTAACAGGGCATTCCTACCCACAGCATGGATGCTTTCTTGGAATGGCAGACCCCCCCCAAAAAGATAGAAGCGGGGGGGTGGGGAAAGCTTTAAAAGCAAGAAAATCATCAGTGACCCCTGCTGGACACAGGCACAGGTATTCCTGTTGGGCTTCCCGCTTGCCCAAGTGCCAGTGGAATGTGTGCGTGGCTTAAAGCCCTTGGGAGAGGAATAGCAACTCTCAGACTAGAGGAGAAAAAAAAAAGAAAAAAAAAAAGAAAAAAAATGGAAGAAAGTTAAAAGTTAAAATTGTAATATCTACCCTGTTTCTGTGTGTTTATGGAATCTCACATTTTCCCCTCCACCTCAATTGTTGCTGCCACTTGGCAGCAAGCACAGTCTGCCCAGCAGCAGGGGCCTGCTCCAGAGGAACCCTTTCCTGGCAGCCTTGACCCTTCCCTTCCTGCCTGCTGTCTCCATGGGCTCCATTAACTCCTGCCAAGGTCGAGCTCTATGCACCTTGCCAGCTGCTTCTCCCAGGAAAAGTCCTTGCCCTTGTCTCCAGGATCTCCTTACAGCAGGAGCCTTTGCTTAGGCATGCAGGTTGCTGGAAGGGATCCTATGCTTTCCTTCACATTTTTTAAAGCCAGCTCTGGATGTCCAGGCAGAAGCAAAGCAACTGGCCTTTCTTCCCTTCCTCCATCCTTCCTGACCCTGGGGGCAGTCTAAGGGGAAGTGTTCCTCCCAGGGCTCCCAAATGGCTCCTCCCAGGGCTCCCAAATGGTTCGTCTTTGTCTCCCAGAGGCTCCCTGTCCGATGCAGTCGATTATCCTTGAAAGCCCTCGCAGCTGTCGAGTCTTTCATGCGCTCTGGAGCCAGGATAGTTGGTGTGCTCCAGGTCCAAAATAGTTTAGGACAACTGCATCCTGTCCACCTAAAAGTGCCCAGCAGGTTCTCGTGGGTGGCCCCCAGCAGCTGCTCGGTGTTTTCATGTGCTGTGCAGCAGCTGGATCTCCGAAGGGGAGAAGGGGCTCCTGTAACGCAGATAGTTGTCTCGACTGCCTCGGAAAGGAACAACACGCTCTCTGTCCTGGCTTGATTGGAAATGCCCTCAGCCAGTGCTAACCGTGCCAAAACCATAATTACCTCATCTTCCTCGTTCTCCTGGAATCACCGAGAGCTGTTTTTTATAGGTGGTAACAGGAGTGCAGCTGCCTCTGAGGTCTCCATTCCTCGCATCCAAAGAAATCCCCTACCTGCTCTGTAATTGTGTGCTAAGTGCCGGGCACACAGGCAGTGTATTCTGCCTGATTTGAGGCCAATGGGCTCCTGGCTACAGCATCATCCCGTGTTCAGAGGTAATGGAAGAAGGTGGACACCAGCAAACAGATTGTGGTGTATCTTCAGTTTCCAACACTGCAGCGCCTTTCTGCGTAAGCAGCCCCACGCAGCCAGCAGAGCGGGGTATCCTCATTATTCACCCTGCTAAAAAGATGAAGTGTCTGCAAAATCTGGCAGAGTTGTGTGCACAGGATTTGGACAAGTTCTGGTAGGGCTCTGGGGACCCCTACTGAGGGGATGTGGTGAGCCTGGAGAGGGTTGCATGCCCACCCACTGGGTTAGATGTTTCGCTCAGTGGCTGGCATTAGGTTTTGACTTCAATTAATCTGTGCACAAAAAGAAAACAAACAAACAAACAAACAAACAAAAGACAGGATCGCAGGCACCTTTTACCTCTCTTGCTGCTGTGATCCAGCATTCTCCTCCCTTCTCTCCCAGCTCCTGGGGAAAGAGCCTTTATCTCAAGCAGTCGTGTCACCACAAAGATGTGTTTGCCAGGCCAGTAAGCAGCAGTGGCACAGGAATCTGCAAACAGGCTGAACTTCTGCTTTAATGACTAGAGAGTTTGAGCAGATACAGGTGAAGATCAGTATGAGCCCTCTGCTTCCACCACAACCCCAATATCAAAGGCCCTGCTGGCTCAAGGGACTGACACAGGTGTCTTGGGGAGGAACATCCTTTTTTGCCTCCACTCCATGAAAGAGTAAGTCGTGAAGGAGACTGATCCATGGATCAGGCTTCCCTGACACACAGTCTTTGCAGAAGAACAAGCCCCTCAGTCCTAGGATGTGTGGAGGAGCCCCGTGCAGTAAATGAGCCCCAGATGGGCACTCCCAGGTCACCTGCACTAATAAGTGAAGAAGGGCACACAGACCTGCCAGTCCGTGCTGCTGGCTCACGCTGTGGGTCTGTTTTGGACTGTTCCAGCTGGGTGTCTCCAGCCCAGGCCTGCTGAAAGAAGCCTAATTCTGCACAGTGGGAAAAGGAGTGAGCAAGTGCTCCATAAAATCAGTTTGTGGCTTTTTATTTCTTTTTTTTTGTCTCTCAGGATGGGTGCCACAGGGACTTGGGTGCTCTCGCTAGCTGAAAGCAGTGGGCAACTACCCAGTTTTGCACATCCCAGAGAACATCCCTACTGACTCAGCAGACCCAGCACTGGCTGCTGATTTCCCCTCCCCTGCACACGAGGCGTGTTTAATGTCTGCTTTGTGTTAAACAGTGAAAATGAACGCTTCCCTGATAATTGCTCTCGGGAAGGAGTAACATTATAGTCAAGGCATCCTGCAGGAACACCATGAGTCAAAGGAGAGGCAATTCCAAGACAATCTTGCTGATAGCTGGGGTCCAAGCTGTGAAGATCTTGCACAGCTCTGAGCAGACAGAGCTCAGTAGGGTTGTAATTTTGAGTCTGTCATCCTTTATTTTCCCTTTTTTGTACAAAGTTGTGCCTGGTTTGAACCCCAGGCCAGGCTTATTGCTTTGCCTGTGTTCTCAGGGGTAGAAGTACCCTTTGGATACACAGCTTGCATCATTAGTCACAGACTTTGATCCTTCTGCTCACATTTCCTCTGTGGCAAGAGCCCAACCTCTTTCTTTCTCACACCGCTCTGCAGGGCTCAGTCCTTTCACCACCACACTCAAGAGCATTGCAATGTTTTCAGTAGCTCCTCAGGAACCCAGGGAACCCAGTGCAGATAGTGATGCCCAAAATATTCCTGTATGGATGTGGTAATAACACCCAAACTTTGTTGGGCAATAAAATGTAGCAGGGCTGGTGCACTGCTCCTGGAGGACTGGCCCATGAAATGGGCAGATCTCTGCACCATGCAAGCTTCACTAATGGGTGGGGCATGTCAGGTAGGTGGGCTGGGCACAAAGCCTCATGCATTTAATCTGTCTCCCAAATCAGAAACTCCCCGTGCCAGGGGTTGTGTTTCATAGGCAAGGAGCGAAGCTTGTCTTGGTTCTTTGCAAATACCACATTAACAGCTGGTGTTTTCAGTGGCCAGAACTTCGAAAGCACAAGCCAAGGAGTTGGAGTTCTTTGGCAGGGGGACGGGGGGTGTCATGGTGGAGGTACACAGGGACAGCAAGAGGGGCAACAGAAATGGGTTGCAAGAGGGAAGTTCTGATTAGGTCCTAGAAAAAGTTCTCTCCCTGTGAGGGTGGTCGCACCCTGGACCAGGCTGACCAGAGATGCTGTGTCATCTGCAGCCTTAGAGATACTCAGGGCTCAGCTGGACAAGTCCCTGAGACATTTGAACTATGTTGGTTGTGCTTTGAACAGGGGCTGGGACCAGATGGCATCCAAAGACCTGCCAGACATGCTCAAGTCAATGGCTTTGTGATGCTGTGGCCAATGCCAGCCAAGTCACAGTGACTCAAGAAGGCACCCTGAGGATGGAGACTGAGCTAAATTCTCCTCTGCTTTACAACTCTTAAATGAGACTGTGCAAAAATCCTCTCACTCACCTCGGGGACAGCGGGGAGCTACTCCACGCCAGGGACCCTCTAGGCTGTATCTGCTCTTGCTTGTCTATAAGCTACAAATTTATTAGCACGGGGTTTTGTGCTAATAAAACTTCTGGCTGAGAGCTTATCCACAATAAACACAGTTCCAATCAGCCACGGAACACGCAGCTCCCCTTCAGCAGCTGACATTTCAGGGGCAAGTCACAAAGCCACGGGGACCCAGCAGCAGCACTTTGTGGTCAGGGCACAGAGCTGTGGGAAACCCGTCTGCCTCTCTCAGACCAAGCGGTGGAAGCAACATGTCCCACCACACAAGGAAGTCTCTCAAAGCCCAGATCATCCTCTCTTTGGCTCCTGGCTATTTAGAGAGCCTGTGGAAAGTGGAACAACTCCAGCACGAGGGGCTGAGAGTAACCCACCCCCACAAGGCACAGAGACTCAGTCAGGGTGCCGTGGAGGAGGCTGGAGACGTGAGTTTCCCCCAGGGAGTGAAGCAGTGGGGTCTGCATCGCCCACATCGTGTGCCACAGCCCTCACCTCCTGCCCCATGTCCTGCCACACCTGCAGCAGGAGGGCGACTGACACCTGGGGGTTTGTGAGGAGCAGACAAGGGGCTCCATCCCATGCCAAACTTATTTCTTCCTAATATCCAACCTAAACATACTCTCTGTCAATTTGAAGCTGTTCCCCCTTGTCCTGTCACTCCAGGCCCTTTTAAATAGTCTCTCTCCATCTTTCTTGTCAGCTGCCTTCAGGTATTGGAAGGCTGCAATTAGGTCACCCTGAAGCCTCTCTTTTCCAGGCTGAACAATCCCAGTTCTCTCAGCCTTTGCTCACAGGAGGGGTGCTCCATCCCTCTGATCATCTTGGTGGCCTCCTCTGCACTCTGTCCAAGAGTTTAGGCCAAACTTAGTGCTCTGTTTTGCTGCCAGAAGAACAAAGCAATGGGGACCTCCAGAAGGAAGGAAACGGGGGCAATGCAGTGCCCGACACACCTTAAGCAGAGAGCAAACAAGAGAGAGGGAGGTGAGCAGGATTTATGGCTGCGGCCTTGAGGCTTTCAGCACATCTTGCTCTGTATAGGGGGCAGTTTTCTTTGACAGAGTTGCAACACTGCAATAACCTCCTGCACTCAGTAACAGAGGGCAGGGGCATGCCTGTGTGCTTCGAAATAAAAACCGAGCATTAAACTCTTGAAAATGATATATTAAAAAAAAAAAAGAAAAAAGAAAAAAGAAAAAGGTAGGTGAAAAGCAGTAACATGAGAACACATTTTCACAGGACTTGCCTGCTCTTTCCCATTGGGTCAGTGTATTTGCCCAGCACACAAACAACATTGCTCACACAACTCACGAGGAAATCTGACCAGCAGCGCAGGCTGCCTGGGTGGGGAGATATTTTTGTACTAAGGCCCAAAAGAGGAACAAACAATACTGAGCAGGGGGCATAGGTGAAAGGCAAGCTGAAGGAAGGCAGCTCTGGGGCAGTGTGGGGAAGATGGGCCAGCTGCTCGACAGGTGAAAGCAAGACCAGAGGGAGCAGCCTGGAGAGATAGGGAGGCAGGAGCGGGAGCCAGAGATGAAGAGATGGCAAAAGAGATGAGCCTGTGGTGCTGCCATGAGGAGAGGAAGAGTAGGAGGGAAGCTGGGCTGAGATGTGAGTAGAGGCTGCTCAGCCCAGAGTTTTAAATGTCAGGATGAAGAGCTTGACCAAATGTGGAAGGGAAGTGAGGGGGATGGCAGTGCAGGGAAGGGGCAGCCCTGCAGGCAGGAGGGGCACTGGCACTGCTGGGTATTCCAGGGGATCTGCTGTGCCCAGCACAGGGTGAGGGCAGATGGAGAGGGGAAGGGAGGTGCCAGTGCAGGGCTCCCAGGGTAGTGGGAGACATCCTGACATCCCTGAGAGGCACAGGGTGCTGTGGTGGTGGGAATAAACAGCCCTTTCAGGGACCTCCACAGTAAACAGGAAGGAGAAGATAAAGCTGCAGCCAGAGAGGCCACTTGGTTTCAAGGGAGATTTCCTCTGTCTTTGAGACACCAGGGCATGCTTGCAGCTGAGCAGCCAGTCCTGAGGGAAGCACAGCCCATGGACAGAGGGGAGATCCCGCTGGGATCCTGTGCCAGGGAGCAACACAGAGGGATGTGGAGGAGCGTGGGTGCAGCTCCCCACTCCATCACATTGGCACCTTTTCTATGCTCAGTTCCTGCTGCCACAAGCCTCCCTCATCTCAACCACCCAGGAGGAGGACCCCCCTCAGCATTTTGAGATTAGCTTCACACATCCCAGCCACCAGAGGAGAAGGTTTCCCTGTGACGGGCTCTTCCAGGGTGCTCCCGTCACAGTGTGGTGGCAGTGCCACTCACACCTTGGGCTGGCCTCCTCTGCTTGCACAACTCCCATCCCATCCCATCCCATCCCATCCCATCCCATCCCATC